>JBCNJP010000007.1:22832027-22916356 GCA_039602395.1 Deinandra increscens subsp. villosa
ACACTTCACGTCAGAATGAGTTGGCTCTGCTTTGTCCCACTATGGTTGAACTACCATATTTCCTCGTTGAGAGGTACATCAATGGGTTAGTTCCTCAGATTCAAAGTCTTGTGAATTCTAGCAAATCCCGCAAACCTTAGAGATACAATTTATCTCGCTCATAAGCTGACTGACCAAGCAGTGCAACAAGGAACCCTACCGCCTCGAAAAGCATTATACAGTTCTGTAGACAACAAGAGGAAACGGGAAAGCTTAAGCAATAGTGGTGGTGATAAGACTAGGTCAGGTCTGAACCAGAACCAAAAGATTGAGAGCAACAAAGGGAAACAAAGCAATCAAAGTTTTGGAGGATACCAAGGAAAACACCCCAAATGCCGCAAATGTAAGTACAATCATCGAGGTAGTTGCAGTCGAGTAACATTTAACAAGTGTGGGAAGAGTGGGCACATGGCAATGGATTGCAGGTTCAAAGACTAGAAAGATCAGGGAAATCAAGGAGGCCAGAACATGTCGACTAAACAAGAAGGATGCTATGAATGTGGTAAACCATGCCATTTCAAGAAGGATTGTCCAAGATTGAATGCAAAGGAGAATGGTAACAACAGAAATGATGGAGGTGGAAATGGTGGATATGGCCCGACACGAGTGTATGTGATTGGAGCTAAAGGAACTTCAAGCGATGCAAGCGACGTCCGTGGTAAGTCGTTTCCTTTAAAGATTTTTTCTGCTTTACTATCGTTCGATGCTGAAGCTGATAGGATCCTTATATCGAGTAAATTTAGCAAAGTCATTAGCAACATAGATAGCCCGATAGATTTTGAGTGTCCTACAGAACTCTTGACTGATAGGCTGGTTAGAGCAAATCATGTTGTTTGGAGCCTCGCGTAGAAACTTTCAGGTCGTCATGTGAATGTGGGACTACTACTATCAAACTTAGGAAGTTTTAGTGTAACCATCAGAATTGATCGAGTATCCAAAAGTCAGGCGGAGATTATAAGGCAAGAGAAGGTGGCTATCTAGGCTCATGACGTTGAGCAGTCGATTGAAGAACCTCGCGTTGAAGATATTCATGTCGTTTGCGGTTTTTCGAAGGTACTTCTTACAAACATGCTAAGTCTTCCGTTGTTTTGGCAGATAGACATTCGGGTTGATACGGCACCCGGGGCAACGCCAAATGCCCAAGCACCTTATCAACTCGCGTCAAATGCACTCCAAGGGTTGTATTCGTAATTGGAAGGGTCTGCTAGAGGAAAACGGTCTTGATAGACCTAGTTCATCATGCTAGGAAGTGTTAGTTTTGTTAGATAAGAAGAACGATGAAATTCTTAGAGTGTGCACCAGTTATTGGAATAAAAAAGGATTACCATAAGGAATCGGTAGCATTTTTAGCGTATTGATGGTTTGCTAATTAGCAACAAGGATTAAGCCACTATTCGAAGGCCAATTTAAGATCCGGTTACCCTTTGTCAAGGGTCAGAGAAGATAGAAATTCGAAGATCGCTTCTAGGATTCGATATGAGAATTATGAGTTCTTGGTTATGCCGCTTGGCTAATGAATACAACCGCAACATGTATAGAATTTATGAATCGGGTTGCTAGTCATGCTTGGACCAGTTTATCATCGTGTTTATTGACGATATCCTCATTTATTCGAAGACAAAGGAAGATCATGCGGAACATCTTCGCTTAATTCTTGACCTGTCGAGAAAGAAGTAGGCGTATGCTAAATTCTCGAAGTGCGAATTCTGGACTCGAGAGGTGCAATTTCTGGGTCACATTGTTAATTAAGAATTCAGGTTGATCCGTTAAAGATTGGGGAGATTAGGGATTTCCTATACCAAAGACGCCGACCAAAGTACGCCAATTCCTCGGTCTGGCGGGCTAATACGAGCTATTCACCAAAACCTTTCGAAGATCCCCACAGCCTTTGACAGCTTCGACACACAAGGGTGTGTAAATGGGATGTGAAGCAGGACACTGCATTCCAGCTATTGAAGCAGAAGCTTTGCAGTGCGCCTATTCTTTCCTTACCTAAGAGAACCGTAGACTTCGTCGCATGATGTGGTACACCTGTACAAGGTCTAATTCGTATGTTTACGCAATACGGTAGAGTTACCGCGTAGGCCTCTCGACAACTCCAAATTAATGAGAAGGTGACACAATTCACCTTTTGGAATCGGGAGCTATGGTCTTTGAGTCGAAGATCTGGAGACGTTGCTTGTACGGTACAGAAGTTTTACATCGATTGCAAACGTTTTCAGTGAATCTTTGACCAGGAACAATGAAGCATGAAGTAGCGAAGCCGAATCGAATCATCTAGAGATTTTGATCATACCATCGGGCACCTTCCCGACAAAGCTAATGCGGTAGCTGTTGATACCTGATATGTGCGTCGTGTGAAGTATCAAGCAATGTTCAAAACTATGTCAAATTAGGTCTGGCCGAACTAGGTCCGAACCTGAAGTTTAGATTGGCCGAACCTGAGGTTCGGCCGAAGCTTGGCCAGCTGGGTATAAATATGTGTTTGGTCTTTGTAATTGGTTGGTTCTGAGCGTGTGAGATTTGCTAATTGTGTGTTTCTAAGAGTGTTTTCTCTGTGTCTGTATTCTGAGTGTTACTGATTGTAATTGTTCATTTTGATCAATAAATCAATCGGTTAATTACATTTCGATGTCCGATTAGCTAGATCGAGTAGACGATCCGATGCTCATGCATTTTCAAGTGGTATCAGAGCTTTCTGGTTCACTCTATTGATCTGTGGTTGCTATCTTCGGATTTTTGAAGCGTTTTTCGTGTTTCTCGAGTTTGTTTTTGTGTTGTTCATCAATTCTATCGAGTGTTTGGTGTCAAATCTGTTTCTAAATCATTTTCTATCGGTTTTACTGATCCATAGTAACGAGTCTCGTCAAAATCAGTCATTTTTTGCAAGTTCTTGAAAAATGAGTTCGAAGTTCGGAGTCTCCTGATCAGGTTCGGAGTAACTGCTCCGAACTTGAAGTTCGGTCGATATTCGGTTCATCTTCGGTGAGAGTTCGGAGGTCTGGTCTAGTTCGTTTGAGGTTCGGAGTTAGATCGGAGTGAGATCGGAGCTACATAGGTTCGGTCGGCGTTCGGACGATTGATTTTGTTTCGGAGCAAGTTCGGACGAAGTTCGGACTTTGATTTTAGGTTCGGACAGAGTTCGGAGGTCAATGATAGGATCGGAGAGGGTTCGGCCGGTAGAATTTAAAATATTTCAAACGATGTCGGAATTTCAAGCATTTGCTGCAATGCAAAGTGCGATGCAAACCATGTTGAATTTTGATAATGAAATTGGAACAAGTCAGAAAGTTCCCAAATTGTTGAAACTTGAAGATTATCAAAATTGGAAGAAACGGTTTTCTGCATACATAAGCACAAATGATATTGATTTATGGATTCCGATTCGAAAGTTGTATGAACGACCAACTGAAGAAGGAGATTATAAAGAACTTCAAGATGTTGATGCTGCTGAAAGAAAAAGTTATGAGCTTGAAAAGAAAGTCTATGGTTATCTTACAATGGCTTTACCTACTGAATTGTTACATCAATTCAGCACTTGTAAGAAATCAAAGCAATTATGGGATGCTCTCTCAGCAAGATGTGAGGGTAATGATGATTACAAGAAGAGTCGGAAGAAAGTATTGAACAAAGAATTTGATAATTTTCAAAACTATGAAAATGAGAACATTACTGCTCTCGTTTCACGGTTTTCACATCTCATGAGTGAATTAAAGGTAGTTGGTATTGAGAAATCTGATGTTGATTTGAAAGAGAAGATTATGGAAGCTTTACCTGAGAAGTGGGAGAATTATGTTTTGCTGCTCACTCATGATAAGGATTATTCTACAATGACGTTTCATGAGCTTACTGGAAAACTTCATGCTCGAGAAATGGAAATGTTAAATTCAAAGAAGTCAACTGCTACTTTGCAAAATCCTGAATTGTATCATGGTGAGAATACGGCAAGCATGAATGCTAAAGCTAAACCAAGTCTGAGTTCTGCACCAAATACAGCTTTCTTGACTGGAATTTCTGATAATTCTGATAACAAGTCTTCACGGGGTTGTAGCTTTACAAATCCAAAATTTTCAAATCAGAATGCCTTTTCTGCTGAATCAACAGAGGATTGTGCTAAAATGATTTCTGCCTTGATTTCATCATCTTTTGGTTCGATTATTAAGAATGTTGATGATGCAAAGTTAACCAGTGATGATCTTGATGCTCTTGATGATGATCAACTAACTGAATTGGATATATCTTGGCAGTATGCTATGTTATGTCAAAGATCGAAGAGATTCTTCAAGAAACATGGAAGAAATCTTTCTGGTGATAAAATGGGTTTTGACAAGTCTAAGCTAAAATGTTATAAATGTTCACAGCTTAGACATTTTGCCAAAGATTGTCAATAGGCACATGCAAGCAAGCCTGGTTTTACTCAATCACCCAAGCCTGGTTTTACTCAACCATCTACTAGTAACACCAGCAAAACAACAGCTTTGACGGTTCAACATGATGGTGTTTATGATTGGGGTCAACAGTTTGGATATGATACATCAGCATTAATTGTCACTCATGAGCAAGATGATTATTATTCTGATTCAAGTTCAGATGACGCTGCTGAGAATGAAAAATTTGAG
This sequence comes from Deinandra increscens subsp. villosa, assembly GCA_039602395.1. Lineage (NCBI taxonomy): Eukaryota > Viridiplantae > Streptophyta > Magnoliopsida > Asterales > Asteraceae > Deinandra > Deinandra increscens. The sequence goes on from JBCNJP010000007.1 coordinate 22,836,686, forward strand.
TCTAAAATTGAAGCCTTGATGAAAGAAAAAGAATTTTTGATTGAAGAAGTCAAGAGAGTTTCTGCTGACTTACAAATGATTAGTTCGGAGTTGGGAATTTCTAAAGAAAATGAGAAGGAATTGGGTTTGAAGAATGAATGTTTGCTTAAAGAGATCAAATTGCTGAATGAAGTGTTATAAATTTCTAAACAAGATAAAAGGAATGTTGAAGTTACAAAAGCTAAAATTTGTGAAGAACGGGATGAGTTGGTGAAGGAAGTCAAGAAATGGAAGGATGAAGCGGAGGATACTGCTACTGATTTCACAAATTTGTTTGATAAATCAAAAGTCAAACTTGATCTACTTACAAAGAATGTGGAAGAATCAACTGCTAAGATTGAAGCGTATCAAGTTGACATGGGAAAGTTGTTGGATGAGAAGCGGGAATTGGTTCGTGTCAATAAAGTTCAAGCAGCAAATTTAGAGATTCAAAAGCGCAATGAAGATAAATTAAAGAAGGAATTATTTGAAGGTCTTGATAATCTTCGCCTGCAAAAATTTGAAACTCACAAAGTTGCGAAGCGTTTGATTACTAAAGAAAAGGAATTTGCTGAGGCTCAACAGAAAATTTCTGATCTGATAATTCGAGTTCTTGATGCTAATCGATTGCTCAATAATGTTTCAAATTCTCAAGTCTTTACAAGCTTCTTAGCTAACGATGAAAATTTTGAGAAAATGTTTGTTAAGACTGCATCACCCCCCTGCTCATATCAAAGAAGTTTTCAAAGAAGTAAAGGAACAAGTTGATGAATTTGATTATTCAAAGGTTTCTTCATCTACTGTTGAGGATGAGAAAGTTGTGACGAAGAAGAAGAACAGGAAGAATAAGAAAAAGAAGGAAAAGAAATCTGCAGTTTTTCCTGCTCCAAAGTTTGTATCTGGTTCATCTTCTGCTGATAATGAGAAGTCGGCTACTTCAAGTGACAAGATTCAGTCTCAACCTGAGTTTGATGAAAAGATCTTTTATGATCAAAAGAATGTAACTGAAGTAAAGACTGAATTTTCTCGTTTAGCGAAGAATGGACATATTACACTTGAGGAGAAGATTTCTGGAAATCATGAAGGATTGGGTTTTCACAGGATAAAAGACAAAGCTGAGAAGGTTCTAGCATCATCATCTCAAGATTTGAAGAAATTAAAGATGAAACAAGTGAAGAAGGAAGTTTTTCAAGCTGATAAAGTTCAACCCGAGCGGTTTTACAAACTCAAGGGTTCGGATCAATTATTTTCTGACAAAGAATTTCCACTTCATTATGTTGATGCTCGGAAGATTGCTGAAGTCTTTGTGAAAGCTAACATTTCTTCTGAAAGTTCTCAATCTCGAAGCCCTACATCCAAATGGGTACATGATCACAGGTATCAGGTATATGATTCTTATTCTGATCATGCTCGGCAAATCAAAAAGTATTCAGATGTGATATACACTAAATACTAATGCTTGACCATGTGGATAACATCTTGATGCATATTTCATGACACAAAAAGAAAAATAAGTGTGAAATTCAAAATAAGAAGTCACTGTGTATACATGTGTTCATTTTGCAAAGATTTAAACTTGTTTGATTTTCTTTATTTTGTCAAACGATCGGACTTTCTCTGCGTATCGAAAGATCGACCTGATCGTTGTTCGTTTGACGTTCTGCTTTATTTTCTTTGGTGTTTCGTATAACTCATCGGACTTTCTCTGCGTGTACGGAAGTACCGACCTGATTGTTGTTGGGTTATACAATTTCAACTTGTTTTATTTTCTTATTTTATTTAATCCGAGGCCTTATCTGCGTATCAAAAGATCGACCTTAAGGTAGACGATTTAACGTTCTTATTTCTTTTTGCATGGAACACAGTTGACGATATCATGAAAATTTTATGCATTGTGAAGAATCACAAGTGCTGTCACACAACGGATAGAAAGAAGAAAAACTGAAAATGTCTGATTATGTCTGATAGTGTGGGATACACTGGTCAAAGCAAATATAATCATTACTTTAACATATCCAGATGTTATGAGTATGATTCTGTCTGAGTTTAAGTTGGACAAATTATACCAGCGATCAGCATGACTTATGTGTTTCGATTAATTGAAATTGAAGTGCAGTTCAGTGCGTTATGTTCAATATGATCCCATATAGTGATCTTTCTCATACCAAAAATAGTGTTTGATTCTGTATTGTGTTTCATTTCATTTCAGAAAAGAACAAAAAGATTTTCGGTGTGTTTTAGCATAAACTTTAAAAAAAAAGATTTTGTTTCTGCTTTATTTTTGATCTGATCAACATGTGATACAAATCATTTTCAAAATCATATCTTGGAGTCTCGAAGAGACGTTTTGCGCCAAGATTATTTAAATGATTGAGCAGGTTGCTATGTGCAAAATATCACAACTTCAAGTCTTCTGAAGATGTTGATGAAAGACCAGAGATACACTAAAATGTCATCAAGTATTCAAGATCAAGCTACGATCGAGTTGAGGAGGAGTTTGTTCATTTCATTGAACGGACGGATTCTATACTTGAGGGGGAGCTTGATTAAAGATACAAAGTTGATGATGTTGAAGAGATACTGCACACGACGAGGGGGGAGTTTGTTGATACCTGATATGTGCGTCGTGTGAAGTATCAAGCAATGTTCAAGACTATGTCAAATTAGGTCTGGCCGAACTAGGTCCAAACCTGAAGTAAGGACTGGCCGAACCTGAGGTTCGGCCGAAGCTCGGCCAGCTGGGTATAAATATGTGTTTGGTCTTTGTAATTGGTTGGTTCTGAGCGTGTGAGATTTGCTAAGTGTGTGTTTCTAAGAGTGTTTTCTCTGTGTCTGTATTCTGAGTGTTACTAATTTTAATTGTTCATTTTGATCAATAAATCAATCGGTTAATTACATTTCGATGTCCGATTAGCTAGATCGAGTAGACGATCCGATGCTCACGCATTTTCAGTAGCTGATTCCTTAAGCCGAAAAAGAAACAAAGCCAGGGCATGAACGGGCTTTGCAGCTAACGATTCATCTTGAGTGTTTGGAGTAGATACGAGACACTCAGCCAGAGGCGCGAAAGAATGTAGACTTGATATTTGAATCCTTGCATAGACTGAATAAGCGATTCGAAGTTGGGACTCGACACTTTGTGTAAAGACTTGAGGATAAAACTTGGCATGTGTACAGCTTGCCTTCCTCATACTAATGATCAAAAAGGAAGGGACCATTCATATTCTGGAAGTCATCCTAGGACTTGTGCGGTTAATCTTGTTAGTATATGGGTATCTCGCCTACCATAGGTGGAGTATTCCTATAGCAGCAACTATTACTCTAGAGTTGGACCAACTTCGTTTGAGATTTTCGAAACCGAATACTTAATTACAATGAATTGGAATCAAATTGGATGTCTCGAATTGAAAATAAAGCAATTTCAGGTTTCTACGCGATTTCGATACGCGATTCATCGTTTACAAGGAATCTCGTAATTGTTCACCGTATATCAAACTCAACACTTTTATGAGTCTAATAATCTCGTATTTTTATGAGTCACACACTTGCTTGAGTCGCGAATCGTTGATGAATTGCCCAAAATCGATACGTACGCCAAAACCGACCAAAATTGCATGTTTCGACCTAATTTTTGCATACGTTTGAGTTACTTGACGTATTTATATTCATTTTGTGTGGATTTTATATGTTTAATGATGTGTTGTTTTGTATATATAAAATATAGCTCATACTATCAGGTTTTAAATTTATAAAACGGAATCCACCAAGGACTACACAACACACGGAGGGCAAGTGTACCCGTCGCGTGTAGCACAGAATCAGTAAATACCGGATGTCGATCCTCGGGACACGAAATGGTGAAACTAGTTGTTGTTTAATAGTTTAGGATTTGGTTTTGGTTTTTATTTTGAGAAAAATATTTAAATACTAAAGTAACTAAAAAGGAAATATATTAATAACTAACTACTGGTTCGATTTAGAATGAGAATGCGTATCACTTAGGTTCGACTCATCTTGTATGGCTTAAACATACGATTGACTACTTATGACTTGTCACTAAATTGGATAAGGCTCCTAAGACAAGGCTACCTAATCCCTATGATAAGGTTCACGATCAGGGTTATAGACACGCCCTAACGGTTGCTTCTATTTCATGGTAATGTGCTAGACAAGGTCTTTGCTTGGCGTTAACAAGGTCTGGTCCCGACTTATCGGTGACCTGACTTACAATTGGTTGGAAGGTATTCGATATAGACAGTCCTATACGGTCCTAGAGTTGTAAAGCTATTGTGATGGATAGTTGGTTAACCTAGAAGGTGCTAGACACAACTTAGTAGGGCAAACCCGACCTATCGGTGAAAGTTAACTACAAGACAGTGAATAGGATGGCAACTAGAAAAGGAAGAGGTGATTTCTCACTCAAAACCTAATGGTGAACAACTATATGAACATTAACGATCTAACTGTCGTGAACTAACCTAGTTTCACGCGTAAGCCGCTGTTACCGTTATTCGGCAATACAATAGAACACCTAACCTAGTTGACCTGCAGACTATGGCTAGGGTTTCCACACTATTAGTCTAGTTCCAATGATCACAATAGCAAACACATATCATAACCACACAAACACAACATGTTAACTCAAACATATGTCATAAGTAAAATCAATCGCAAATTAAGCGTTCAAACCATAATCAAGACTCGTCTCGCCAAAGCGACACGAATCGTTTAGCCTACTATCATATTTGTACAGAAACCAATCACAAACAAACTAAAAATCATAATCAAAACGATTAGAATATCGAAATCGTTGCAAATAGTCGAAAACCGAACGTCAAATCTATTCGTACGCCCTCTTCTCTTCATCTATGCTCAAACTCTAAGCTTCTAGGTCGTCTTGGTCGTCTCTGGTCTCTGGAAGTCGAACCCCCTCATCCCTAAACACCCCTTTATATTTATAGGCCCAAAATTAGGGTTTTTCTCGAATAAGGGCCATCACGGCTCGTTACGGGTGTTACGGGCCGTTACAGAGCATGTTTGACTTTTCTAGCAGCTTTGACTTTTTCAACAATTACCTTCAAACACTCATAACTTCTTCGTTTTAACTCGGAATTGACCCCCGTTTTCGCCCACGTTCATCATTTTCCATAAGCTATATCCTTAAATAGGTCTCACACCTTCATGTGGCTGGAAGATAAGGGTTCAAATTCCAATTCTCTTAACTGAACGCTTTGGTTTTTGCTCGAATCCTTAGTCTGGTCTCTCCGTCTTCAGTTTTGGCTCGTTTCTTGTTCTTTTGTACCATGAGACCTTCAAAACCATATAAATGCAAAAAAAAACTACAACAAACGTAAACTTAAATAAAACAATACGAAAATGTAACAAAACAATCTGGAAATTGCAGGTAAAACCTATGTGTTTAGTAACACATCATTTAACATGATGGGATGGTTAATTGAGTTATTTGGGAGAAAACGGGAATTGACGTGATAGGAATTGCCTTGATGGTTAATTTGTGCATACCTTCGAAGTCTCCAGCCCATCATAATGAAATGGAAATTGGAGACATCCGAAGATACATCGGCTCTTCCTCTCTTTCACCAAACCGACTTTCACATTGCCTTAATGCTTGTACGACTCTAATTTCTAGTCACCTTATCGTATCTAACCCTCAAGGAACCGTTCGCCTCTGCGCAATCGTTTCTCCCTTATGCGTTTTGTCTTGTCCATTGTGTTAACTCTCCTTAATCCGTGTCCGTCATGCATCTGGGTTTGTGTTGTATCTGATTCGGGAAGTGTCTGGTTCTGAATTCCATCTTTCAGCCGACGTTTCGCGGCCTTTTTTTTTTCAAGTTCGTGATCACTCTCATTGGCGATATATGAATTTGCTCATCCCCATATTTGATCTCTATCGTGGGGAAACTTGTTTGTATTCAGATCAGGAACTCCAGGTATTTCCGCTAGGTAGATTCGTGAATTCGACTCTTGATTTACTCAATAGTCGGTTTGTGGGATCGATCCGTGCCCTTTCATCCCTAGCTTTTCCTGGCACTGCTTTACCATTATCATGAGTCTAATTTTAGACTCAATGTCCATCATTTCACGGATTCGATTTTTAAGGTTCGACTCTTGTTTGTTGCATGACTTTGATGATTGTTTTGGCAGTGGCTTCATGTTAGCGTTATGTGACCGTTGCTTGGTTCGTTAATCTATTTCATCGGGTGTATCATTGAATTCCAAATTTTTGTCCTCATCTGTAGGGTACTATGGGTGGATGTGGCTTGTAATTACTATTAATCAAGTTATTCTTCATTCCAATATATGATTATATTATCAGATTTCATGCATTTCGAGTCATGCTATTCGATTCATGTTATCAGGCTCATGAATTTCGAGTCATGCTATCCGGTTTATATCATCGGGTACATGATTTTCGAGTCATGTTGTTCAGTTCATGCTATCAATACATGTATTTCAAAACATGTTATTCGGTTCATGTTATCTGATACATATATTTCGAGACATGTCGTTCGGTTCACGTTGTCGATACATGTACTTGGAGGCATGCCGTTCGATTCAGGATATCGGATTCATGCATCTCGGGTCATGTAATTCAATTTATGTCACCGAATTCATACACCACGAATCATGCGGTTTATCCCAAGTCAGCAGAGACATGTTGTTTTGAAACGTACCACTCGGATCACGCTGGTCGTGACACCCAAGCGAGTGCTAATCGGCTCATGTCGCCCAATGTGTGGATTTCTGTTTAGTTCGTGGTACTCGGTTTCTTTTGGTATCTTTTGTTTTAAGCCTTTTGGTGATCACCACTTGAATTTTCAGTTATATATCATTAATTCGGGTGTTGATCATTACTCTACTCTTGCCAAATAAGAGACTCATACGCACTGCTACCGACGATTGTGTGTGTTGCTAGCTTAGCATACGATCGATACTGGTTGTGGGGTATAGGTCTTAGGTTTTAGCGACGATTGATTCGGATTCTATCCAGATATCGTGTCTAATAAGGTAAACCGGATGTGGGTCGCTACCCATCTGGTACACCAGAGCTTGAAGCTTTGTTTGGATAAGAAGTCTGAAGCTCCAAATTTTTGTTTATTATTATTATCTGTTTTGGATTGGTTTATTCTATGGTGATCAATGTGAATCTATGTGATTGAGTTGGGATACTTTAAATAAATCCATGTTGCATCCATTACTCACCTGAGTCTCTTAAACCCCCGGTCTCGCCCCCAAAGTAGGGGAGACTATGGTCCATTATCTTTGGTTAGTCTTTTGGTTGATTTAGGATTGGTCATAGTGTATTCCTCAGATCCATCGCTCAGTTCTATGTTATTGTATCAAGCTCGGTTGTCTGATATCTGTTATGTAGTATAGGATGTTTACCAAAGACAAACAATACTCACTAAAGGTCTTAAAGATGTGGTGGGTTAGCTGCTATACACTCTATATATAAGCATCGGTAATTCCTTTAGGGTGCATTGGGAGTCGGACCGAGGACAGTGTGTGTATGTGTGAGGTATATCTATAATCATCGGTTATATCACAATCCATTTTCCTTAGTCGCCATTCTAAACCTAACCTTTACGGTCGGGAAAAAGATTTGGTGCCTATATAATTGATTCAGTAATCGAGAATATATTCCTATTTGTCGTCTATATGTTGGTTTCAAATGTCAAAATGTGTTAGGTTTGGTAAAACTCTTTTAACTATTATTTTCTCATAAGTTTTAAAGTCTCTTCTAGTTTCGGGACGAAATTCCCTAAAGTAGGGAAGACTGTAACATTTGCAAAATACCTAATTGAGAAATCCAGCCCGTTTTGAAAATTCACGATTTATCGATTTGTAAATTATTGAGAACCGGAAGAATTTTCAGGAACTTGTACCCTAATTAATGGATCTAAATGATTTAAAATCAATTTTTGAAACCAAATACTTAGTTATAATGAATTGGAATCAAATTGGATGTCTCGAATTAAAACTAAAGCAATTTCGGGTTTCTACGCGATTTCGGTACGCGATTTTTCGTTTACCGGGAATCTCGTATTTGGTCACCGTATATAAAATTCAACATTTTTATGAGTCTAATAATCATTTATCATGTCATGAGTCGTCACACACTTGATTGAGTCGCGAATCGTTGGTGTATTGCCCAAAATCGATACGTACGCCAAAACCGACCAAAATTGCTTGTTTCAACCTAATTTATGCATACGTTTCAGTGACTTGATGTATTTATATTCATTTTGTGTGGATTTTATATGTTTAACATGATGTGATGGTTAATTGAGTGATTTGGGAGAAAATGGGACTCAAAAACATCGAAAAACGAAGAACCGAGCACGCGAATCGAGAAATCGATAATTAAGAACCAGAATGCCAGTTTAGGGCAATACGCCCAAGATTAATTATTTTTAGGGCGGTACGCCTTCCCCCAGATTGGAAGAAACCCTAAGTTTCGGGTATTTAAGCTTCTTAAGTTATTATAGCTCCTATTATCCTCGCCCAAACCTCTCTAAAAACCCTAAAACGGCCACGGACCTTAGAGATCATATTCCTTGAAGACTTTGGGCTCAATTTTGATGCTTTATTTCTTGGATTAAGTCGCTTTTTACCCCTTTTGGTATGTAAACTAAGATCTATGTGTTTAACTCCTTAGATTCTTCTTCCTTCTCCATCAAGGTCTAAGCTTTAATGCTTGATTATGATAAGATCTATGTTGCTCTTGATAGATCCATGGATTATATGATCAAAGTTTGCATCTTTATGTCAATTTAGGTTTAGATCTATGATGTGTTTGATGATCCATGCTAGATCCATGGATATATATGTGTTTTTGGTCAAAAACTGCCTAAGCAATTAGTTGATCAAACTTTGTAAGTGAGGTAGAGTGTTTGATGAAATTAGCGAGAAAAATGCAAGTTTGAGTGTTGACACGAGGATGTAACGAGGGAAAATCTAGGAATCCTTGAGTATCCTCAAGGAGCGTAGCAAAAAACCTCGGGGGCCGGTTCAAAGTACCTGCCTCCTAAAACTTTTATATGATGAAAGTATTTAGTACAGATGAAACGTGCTTGTGTTCTAAGTGTTACAGAGAATGCTAATCGTAAATCAGGTGTGTGTGTGCAAGCCTAGAGCTCGGATTAAGTAAAGATTACATGGTAACAATATCTCCTAAAAACTAGCAACTAACTCCACGTCCCCCACTTAGCCGTTCGAAGTCCACTTAGTCCACGTTTCTGTTAGCTGACCGGGTCTTTAGGACACGTGATCCATGCTGGAATTATCCTGCGAATAACAAACAAAAGGGGAAAAGCAACTGTTAGTAAAGAAACATAATTCAGGATCCTTACCACGAAGTGCTTGCGAGCTGCTCCGAGTATCCTAAAATCCAGTACCAACAATTGCCCCCAAATTTTTGGCGGTTGGCGCATGCAATACAGCTGTCAAAAATTTAAAACACTTGTACTCTTATCCAGAGTTTAATGATGATAAGGCAGAAAATTAATCCACTCAACTTCCAAGCAAGATTTTCGCCCAATTTTCCTTTATAACCCCCAACTTCTCTTCATAATCTCACACATCTTCTCTTTCGGCAAAACCCTTGAGCTTCTGCGAATTCTACAGGTCAGTCTCCATCTCCCTTTTCCTTCGTCTTTTTCTATCATGGTGAAGAAAACACTTCGCTCTTCGGCCACCGTCTCCGACAATGTGGCTGAAGATTTCACTGACCAGGGGCTCCTTCCGGCGACGGAGGAGGAGACCTGCAACTTCGACGATCGGAAGATTGCGATGTTGCAGCGATCTTCAAGCTTCCCTGGTGAAGCTGAGTTTCGCCCGTACGACCCATCTTTGAAGGCCGATCACATTTCCGACGAGTGGGTTTGCTTTCTTTACTACCCCTTTCTTCTCGGTATGACATTCCCCTTTCCAGGTCTAGTCAGCGAATTTTTCTCAGTCACCCACCTCGCCTATTCTCAAGTCATGCCAATGGTTTGGCGAATTCTCTTCTTTCTTCACAATCTGAACCAAACCCACAACCTGAACATCGGGGTTGCTGAGATTTGCAAGGTGTACCGACTGGGTACTCATGGCCATGGCAGATTTGTTTTGAAAACCAGACAGGGAGAAGCTCAGATGATCCCGAGGGTTTCTCATAATGACCATGATTGGAGACGCCAGTTCTTCTTTGTCAAAAGGAGTAGTCTTGTTGGTTGCAAGAACCTTCCTACCCAATGGGTTGTCAAGGGTAGGAAGAGTGAATGGATCTTTCGGGCAGGCCTTGTTTAGGTCTGTGTAATCTACACATACCCTCCACTTATCGTTTTTCTTCTGGACTACCACCACGTTGGTCAGCCATCGAGGATATTTAACTTCTCTAATCATTTTTGACTTAAGCAGCCTGTCAACTTCTTCTTGGATTATGATGTTTCTCTCAGGAGTGAGCTTCCTTCTATTCTGATGTATTGGCCTGAAAGATTCATCTATACCAAGTTTATGAGTAATAATATCTTTAGATATACCTGTCATGTCTTCATGTTTCCATGCCAACGTTGTGATTCTGGATTTTAAGAGGTTCACGAGCTGCTCCTCAGTATCTTCAGGGATATTGGTTCCTACCAGCACTTTTATTTCCGATTCCTTTGTCATCTGAATTCTTCGTGCTGGTTTCTTTAATTGGTATGCTGGCTTGGGCTTGATGGTGTTTTTCATAGCAGAAGTATAGCAGTCTTTGGCTTCTTGTTGATCACTTAGTATTCTTACAACTCCCCAAGGTGTGGAAGCTTCACACATTGATGATAGGTAGATGGAACTGCTTTCATGTCATGGATCCATGGCCTTCCCAAGATTACATTGCAACAAGGAAGGGAGTCAATAACGCAGAATTTCTGCATGGAGTTGACTCCTTCAATGTAAACAGGAAGTCTGATGTCTCCGACCGTATGCTTGGTTTCTCCGTTGAATCCTACTAACACTGAGGATCTTGGAATTATCTCTTCTTCTGGAATGCTCATCTTTTTAAGCACGTCCAATTGAATGATGTTGACTGAACTGCCATTGTCTATCAGGATCCTGCGAACATAATGGTTAGCAATACATAATGTAATTACCAAACTGTCATGGTGAGGATCTTGAATATCCAGCTTATCAGTTTTATCAAAAGAGTTAACTTTGTCTTCAGTCAATATCGCGTTCTTCTTTGGCCGACTGCCTTGATCCATTTTGGCCTCCTTGGCATGTCTCTTTGCTGATGAGAAAGAGGCTCCGCATATGTCAGATCCTCATGAGATGAAGTTGATTACTTTAGCATCTGTTGGCGGTGACTGTGCTCTTTTGGACAGCTCAACAGCTTCTTGAGTTTTACTCCTCTTTCTGCCAAACAATTCTTTGAGATGCCCCTTGCTGAGCAGGTAGCTGATTTCTTTCCGAAGGGCTATGCAGTCATCTGTTAAGTGCCCAAAGTCTTCGTGGTAGGCACTCCATTTAGACTTATCTTTCCATGATCCTTGTTTCTCTGATTTTCTTGGCCATCTGGCTTTATCACCTAGATCCTGCAAGGAACATAACAAACCACTTGTGTCAACCGAAAAACAGTAATCAGATACCTTTAGGAAGTCTTCCTCATCGTCTTCATTTCAACTGTATTGACCCTGGAATTATCATTCCTATAACAGGGTTTGGTTCGTTGTTGCTTTCCGGGAGAATCTGTCCTTCTGCCTAATGATTCATCACCTCTTTTCTGGACCTTCTTATCGTCTTCCAATCTGATGAATCTTAGTGCCCTTGTTCTGACTTCATCAAGGTTCCTGCAAGGGGTCATAACTAAGTCATCATAAAAGCGGGAATCCCCTCTAATTCCCATTTTGAAAGCTTCTACAACAGCTGCCATATCTAGGTTGGGGATATCCAAAGCTTCTCGACCGAATCTGGCCACATAATCGCTCAGGGATTCGTTGGGCTTCTGAACTATTATGTACAAGTCACCCGTGAGATTTTCAAAGCTCCTGCTGCAAGAAAACTGATTCAGGTTAACTAAATGAGGAAAAGAAGTAATAGTATTAGGAGGGATACTGAGTAGCCATTTCAAGGCTGGTCCTGTTAACGTTGAGCCGAATCCCTTGCATAGGCAAGCTTCTTTGATGTTTACAGGAATGGGGTTGATTTCTATCCGTTCCCTATATTGGGCCACGTGCTCCTCAAGATCTGTGGTCCCATCGTAGAGTTTCATGTTGGGGGTTTGAAATCTTTTTGGTATCTCCACGTCACAAATGGGCCACGCAAACCTAGAAACTCTATGGCTGCCTGCTGGCACTTCAGGGATTGGACGAATAACACCAGGAACACTTGAGATCATGTCTTTTAACCTCTGAAGTTCCCTAGCAATAGTCGGGTTGATACCTGCATCCTGCACAGTTCCTTGGTTAGGGTTTACATAAAAACTATCAAAGTTGTTACCAGCTCTGGAAGTTTGAAGATGGATCTGAGGTCCATATTCAACATCTCTAAGGATGGTCGGCTCAGTTGTGGTTCCCACTTGCATGGGGATGAAGTCTCCCCATGCAAGTGGGGATGAAGTCTCCCTCATGCATCTCCTGAGATGAACCTGGGAATACGCCTGCAGAGACAGTAGGATTAGAAAATAAGGATCCTTGAGGATCCTGAGCAGCTCAGAAGCGGCTCCGATATTGTTGGAATGGCTGAGATGAAGATTCCTGTAGCATCTGAGTATAGGTTGTTGTATCGAGACTGTCGGCACCTGATGGCTTAAAAACCCGGCTGGTTGCTGACTCGATCATCTCAGCGGCTGCTGACTTCCATATCCACTGTACTAAGATTCTGGGGGCTGCTCGGAGTAGAACCCAGAGTATTCCATATCTATCACCCTGGAAGTCTTCTGATGTTGAGAGCCTGAGAATCCTGCAGTAGTAGCTGTTGCAATACCTGACTTTGGAGCAGTAGAGGGATTTACTTTCTATTTCGGCTGCTCCGATATTCCCGAAGAGTCGAACCCGAATGATTTTAGCATCAAAGGGCTGATTTCCTCTACTGGTTTCTTTGATTTCTTCAATTCCATGATCTCCTTCATCATTTTCTCGTTGGTTTTGGTTTGTTTATCCGCATGGGCCTTCATTTGCCTGATCAAAACATAGAGATCGTTATTAGAAATAGCAGAGTCAGTGGACATACCTTGAGATCTAGTAAACGTGGGGTATTCTCCTTTTTTAGCATCGGTATCAGTCACTTTCTTCGTCATTGGGGGGAGACCAGTGCTGACAGTGGCTTAGAGGATGAAATAGATTTTGAGGTAAATTTTGGTTGGCTTGACATTTTCAAGAGTCGGTTATGGGAAGGAGATCAAGTCTCTTAATCGAATTCAAACACCGTTTGCCCCACGGTGGGCGCCAAATTGTTTTGGTCAAAAACTGCCTAAGCAATTAGTTGATCAAACTTTGTAAGTGAGGTAGAGTTTTTGATGAAATTAGTGAGAAAAATGCAAGTTTGAGTGTTGACACGAGGATGTAACGAGGGAAAATCCAGGAATCCTTGAGTATCCTCAAGGAGCCTAGCAAAAAACCTCGGGGGCCGGTTCAAAGTACCTGCCTCCTAAAACTTTTATATGATGAAAGTATTTAGTACAGATGAAATGAGCTCGTGTTCTAAGTGTTACAGAGAATGCTAATCGTAAATCAGGTGTGTGTGTGCAAGCCTAGAGCTCGGATTAAATAAAGATTACATGGTAACAATATCTCCTAAAAACTAGCAACTAACTCCACGTCCCCCACTTAGCCGTTCGAAGTCCACTTAGTCCACGTTTCTGTTAGCTGACCGGGTCTTTAGGACACGTGATCCATGCTGGAATTATCCTGCGAATAACAAACAAAAGGGGAAAAGCAACTTTTAGTAAAGAAACATAATTCAGGATCCTTACCGCGAAGTGCTTGCAAGATTACATTTTTATGCTTTGAAATGTTTAGATTTACTACATGCATGTCATCTAGACCTGAATATAGGAATTTGTTCATCAAGTTTACATGTGTATGCTTCCAAATGACATGATCTACCTCATGCTTGGTATTTTGGTCTAGATTTACATGTTATGATCATCAAGTTAGTATTTTTATGACTTAAGAGGACTAGATCTACAACTTTCATATCATCTAGGGTTAAATCTATGTGTTTGGACATTACGGTTGGACTTGTATGCTCTAAATGACTAGATTTATGCCATACTCTATATTTAATGTTAGATATATGATTATTATGATCAAAACAACCCCTTCTTGTCATGAAATGTTTAGATACATGTCTCATATGATTAGTTATGTTTAAGATTATACCATTTATACCTAAGAATAACTAGACTCATGTCATGAACTGGTTTGATGATGTTAAATGATAAGGTTCATGTTAGAATTTGGTATATCTATATGATTCATGATTAATATTGATTAGAATTAGGATGTTCATGCTAAGCCCAACTTCACCATGTTATGATTGCTATCATTATGTGCATATTGACCTACTTTTACTTTCGTTGATTTGGTTGACTTTCATATAAATAGTCAAATTAGGATCTTTGACCTTACCCTTAGTTTAGGCTTGAACCCATATCATACGTACCACCTCACCAAATCACCAACGAGTCGTGAGTCGGTTGTGTTGTGTCGTGTCATTTTAAGTCGTGATTATCACTTTATTTATTTATTTATTTATTTATTTATTTTGGCTCAATCACGATCAGTCATCAAGGTTATCATCGGGTTTTCTTTTCTCTCATTTTGTGGTGTTATACTTTCAAGTTGTGTCTCCGCATCAGGTGAGTATTCATAGCCCCTCTTTCATTTCAATGTTTTGGGGTACAACATGTACGAATATTCAAAACCCTAAACTCTTTATTATGCAAAATTCTATGCGATTCTATGTGCTCTATGTGTGATATTCTATTGTGTGATACTTGTTGGATTCTATGTGTGGTTCGCTAGTCGTTGATCGTTAATCGCTAATCGCATGTGTACCATTAACCATCGAGCCGTGCCAAAAATGATAGATCTATTGGCTGACGACCGACCTGGCCTGCCTTAGCTTGGGCACCGGGTGATTGCTCCCTTATTGTCTATGCTTGGTACACATCATTTATATGACTTGTTGATCATAATTGGATATTATCGCTTGACTCATTGAATCACAATGTTTTAATCTATGTAATACACTAAACCTATGTTTACTCACCAACTATTCGTAGTTGACCTTTATTTTATACATGTTGCAGGTTATCCAGTCTGATGATCTTTTGCCATGATAGATGACACCATAGGATCGCATGCGGACTTAGTGTGACCTAATTAATTAAATTAATTTGTTTCGTTGTTGTTGAATTATATCATGTATTGTACGGATTGTATATGATTTATGAAATGGGTTATTAAGAATATCGCAACATTAAATAGTGTTGTGTGCATCTGGACAATCATCGCGCCCTGACATATTCCGTCGTTGGTTGGGGTGTGACATAATAGGTCTGGACAGGGATGACACACAAACCTGATTGTCAACAATTAAGTCTAGCATACAACAAAGTTTCCACGGTGTCAAATACTGGATAAACTCAAACGTATTACAAGCAACCAATAAAAAATAGTAAATAATGACTAACCATTCACCGTCGGGTTCACTGGATCTTAGACGGACATAAAAATCTTGAATGGAAGATTGAAACTAAGAAAACTATGAAAAACTATGAAGCAATTCGTTCTGGGAGTGTTCTAGTCGGCCACAGCCGAAGAGAATCAAGAATAAAACTTAAAATGTCCTTAAATACACTTGGGAACAGAAAAGATCGAAATTTGCCAACTTTATGACCCTCGCATGTCATGAGGATCTCTTGATTATCTTGTTGCGACATGCGAGCCCATTTGGGACAACAAACTTTGGCCCAGTTAATGTAGTGTAACCCATATGCATATAAACCGATCCAGCAGCTGTTTTCTTGGCCCAAGTGATGTTTTAACCCATTTTCTTCACTCATTTGACCCAATTAAAGTATTCCTAGGCCCAACGACTTTCTTTTACACTCCCGAGCATCCCTAACATCACAAGCTCGTCTTTATTTCACTTTATTAATTCCTCCAAAGCTCGGGTCTTTTAACTTTTATTCACCAACACTTCTGGTGGATACGCCGCTGGTATCCAAATGATAAGGGTTTGTTAATAAACACTTGGTATCCAAATGATAAGGGTTTGTTAATAAACGCACAAGTGAGAATGTATGATTATATGAGAACAGGTAATACATTTGCTATATTACTATGTGGTGGATACGCCGCTGGTACATCCTGTATACAAACATGGTAGTATAGTTACCCGGTATATCGAAAGTGTGGAGGATACGCCGCTGCTACATCTTGTATATATACACCTAGGTAAATTGGGGGATGTTCATTTATTGCAGTATATGAGTACATTATCATGTTTATTAACACATCTAAGTCATCTGGATATCAAACTAGGGGCGGGTAGTAGTACTGCGGGGGTTAAAAAGATGTTCAATATAAAATGATTAGAACGTCTTAAGAAGTAAGGTTATAGGGACGGTTAACAGAAATGGGCGCAGGGCTCTGGGTAAGACACCCGACGGAGTTAAGGGGTAGTGTAGGGATCCACTGTAATGGATGCGTTAGGCGGAGCACTATCCAACCTGAAGCAGTAGATGAAACCGGGAAGGTATAGAAGAAATAGAATGGTTGTCAGTACTGAGGTTGGGGGCTTCCAGGTGAAGTCACCTAAGCAGTATTCGAAACTAGAAGGTATAGAGGTATATGGAATTCAGGTCATAGGAGTTAAAGGTTATTGAGGTAGATGTTTTCTAGAGAAACGTGTTTGACTATGATGTTATGTTATATATGACTTTGTTATGTGTTATGCTTGATAAAGGTTTGTAAAAATGGATTTTGCAGGTCTAAAAGTTTTAACCTCACAAACGATGTAACGTTTTTAAAATGTAGAACTCACCAGCATAAGGTGACCTTTTCCGAAAACCATATGTATGTCAGGTGTAGGTGAGACATCAGGGAGCAAGGGCAGAACCCTCGTAATAAGAGACTGATCGGGCTAGCTATTAGAGGAGTGGTTGGATGTTCTGGCTTAGTGTAGATAAATAAAGACGGATATTGTTAGTCACTATATAGATAGATTGTAAATTATCTCAATTACTTTACATACTTGGCTTTATAATAAATAATAGTTTTAAATTTTCCACTGCTTATCTCTGTTGTGCCACGTGTTAATGAGTAAATCCGATGCGTGACCCCTCCTAGTGCCAAGTCTGGGAGTGGACGTAACAGGTTGGTATTAGAGCCTTGGTTTAAGAGATTTTGGTACAAGCGCGGTATCTCAACTTAAATTAGGACTCTAGGTAGAGTAAGTTAAGATAAGAAATATAGATGCCAGCCAGGATAGCTTGTGCCCATAAGGATGAATATGCATCAGGAACATAATAGGTGGGACTTACGGAATGCGTATATGGAAAATACACGATTGCAATTAGCTACTGCAATTTGGTATTTCCCATGTAAACAGATCATAAGTACTAATTGTTGTGTGGCCAAGTGCAAGGAGAAGAAGAACGTTTAGAAATATAATTTAGGAATCGGTTTGAGTTAGAGTTGCTGATGAAGATAGAGAAGCACGGTGTGGACATTAGGGAAATGTGTGATTGAAGTAACCGGGTTTTGAACGCATCATAAATATATAATTGTATCGGATCTTGCACTTATATACTTATCGTGAATTTAAAATTTAGAGACTCTATGTCACACAAGTTCTAAAATGTCATCCATCTAAAATTAGGATCTGGAAATGGCTGCGAGAGGCGATCGTGCCAATGCGGAACCAGAGAATAACGCTGGAGCTAATGCGTTTACTAACAAGCAGAGAGCAGCTATGGCTGCAGAGATGACGCGCTTAATGCAGACGACACTACCTGGTTTATTGGTTCAACTTCAAGGAGCTGCGAGAGCTGGAGCTAGTGGAGCCCCTGGAGCTGTAGGAAGAGATGTCGGAACTGCCCAACCTAGAATAGGATGTTTGTTTAATTCATTTAGCGGTTGTCGGCCTCCTTTGTTTGACGATAATCAAGATGCGTTAGCTACGTTCCAGTGGATTCATGAGATGGAAGCGGTCATAGAAATTAGTGATTATAGTGAGGCCCAAGCCGTGAAGTATGATGCCCACTCGTTTGTTTCAGAAATGCTGCACTGGTGGGGGATGATCAAGCAGAGGGAAGAAGAAGGAGTTGTTGCTGCGATGAAGTGGGACGATCTGAAGAAGTTAGTTTTAGAAGATTTTTGCCCTAAAGGTGAGCTGGAGCAACTGGAGAGGAGTTTTTGACGTTGGAAGCTGGGAACATGACGCACTGGGAATACACTTCAAAGTTCAACGTGATGACGAGACTGCTACCTACCTTATTCACTCCCAAAGCTGAAAAGGTGAAGCGTTACGTGTAGGAATTTTCGAGTAAAGTTAGGGAATTGATCAAAGCAACTGAACCAAAGACATTCAAGGCGACGGTGAATTTGAGTTCCAATTTCTACAGCGAGATGTTCGGTGCAAATGGTAGACCAGAAGGAGCTAAGGGGAAGGAGTACGAGGCTGAAGCAAATTCA
This sequence comes from Deinandra increscens subsp. villosa, assembly GCA_039602395.1. NCBI lineage: Eukaryota > Viridiplantae > Streptophyta > Magnoliopsida > Asterales > Asteraceae > Deinandra > Deinandra increscens. Next base: position 22,855,387 of record JBCNJP010000007.1, read on the forward strand.
AGGAAGGAAAACAGGATTCATCACAAGAAAGCAAGGAATACTTCGAAAGACAACAAGCCGAGGTGCCACAAATGCAATAAGACTCATTTCAGAGAATGCAGGTCGGGAACATCTCAGTGTTATACATGCGGCAAGGTAGGTCACTTCTCGGACAATTGCCCATAGTGTAAGAGGTGTTATGAATGCGGGGAAGCAGGACACCTTAGGATGAACTGTCCTAAGTTGGTGTTGAATCCTACCCCACTTCGAGCCATCCTGGGAAATGGTACGGGTCTGAGAACGGCTCCTGCAAGGGCCTATAGTACGATCGAGATGATAAGGGGAGATCCCACGGCCTCATCAGGTAATTCGAGTAGTTAGAAAATGTACATTATCGTTACTTGTTAGCTTATGTATATGATATGTGGGCCATTGCTTGCTTATTGCTAAATGCTTTAGACATTAGAAACGGACACTAGGACTGTTAGAAAGGACTTCCGTTCTAGGAAGTTTAGTTCCTTTACCGAACCAAAAGTCGAAAGTGTGTGATAATTCCAAAGAGGAATTTTAGTTAAAAGAGGTAATTGCATTATCAAGGATCCCGTAGACATGCTACCATAGACAGCTTAGAGTTACGTTTTCCTTAGGGTAGATGCAACGACACCAAAGTAAATGTTATCGAGTTATGAAATGATTTAGAATGGTTACGATATGCAAATGAGTTACGAAATTGAGAATGCTAAGATGGAAATGGAACGGGTTTCGAGGACGAAACCCTGTTTAAGGGGGGTAGATTTGTAACATCCAAAATATCGTAAGGACATTATATATATATATATATATATATAAATATATATATATATATATATATATAGTAAATACATGTTATATTATAAATACGTGAGCTTGGTTAATGAACATGGTAAGATTATGAATTAGATTGGTTATGTGTTAGAAATACGTGTTTTATAGCTAACATGATGAAATATGCATAAACGGATGTGTTTAAACGTTAAAGAAAGTAAAATATAAAATGAATACGTGTTTATATGAATAGAATGATGATACATGTGTGAATTGATGGATATATACGTGTGAATATGTGTGTTAATAGTTAACGGAAAAGTAAAAGGGCTAAAAGCGTAATTAATGTAAAGATATAAACGTATGCGAGTACTATACGTATTTATATTTATTACAAATATCCCAAGGCTTATAAATTAGTAAAAATATATCTTAATATGATTCATAACATAAAATAATAAGTATTGTAAAGTTTGAGGGGCTAAAACGTAATTTAGCATAATAATTGAAAATATATATAAATGTTTATATATATTATCGTACGAATCTCGAGCCTTAGAAACCTTAGAAAATGTTAGAAATATGTCCCATAATGTTTTAGGACATAAAATTATAAAAGAATAGAAGTTTAGGGGGCTAGAATGCAATTAAACATAACTAAAAGGAATAAAAGAGTAAATTATGGAAAGCTAGCCGGAAGCATGGAGCTCGCGTATCTCCTAAACCCTCTATACACTCGGCGCGATACTCGAGAAGTAGCAGCAGTAGATTTGGGGACAGGTTCAAAAAAGGGCCACGACACACAACTTGGGGCTCAAAATTACAGATCTATGCGTCGATTTCGACGGATTACTCACCTAGGCACATGTTAGGAGACCTGGACGCATCAAATGACTATAAATAGGCCATCAGATACAGCTTAGGTCCTCAAATTTCATCAAATAATCATATAAAAACCCTAAAACGAACCCAGATCTTCTTCGGCTTAATACGCGCAAACGGAGAGGAGTTTTGAGCTCAAATTCTGCAGTCCTACATTATTTGATATGCTTAACGATAACCTCTTTCAGTTTTTTATAATATTATGTCTAAGTATGATTTCTAAAATTATATAAAAATTAGGGTTCTTTAGATTGTTTTGCTAAAATTCGATAATCGGGTGGAAATTAGGGTCTGAATTTTTATAGGTAATCCTAAATATTGTGTTTTAAGAAATTCCTAAGTTTATTTCAAAATTTTGAAAAGGTTTGGTTAAGGTTTTGTTAACAGGTCAAAATTAGGGTTTTGGTAACGTTGTTCTGCCCAAATTGAGTAAACGGTGTTGAACAAAGCCTTGATATTTTAAAGCATATTATAAAATGCTATAATGGATAATACCCTAAGTAGATTTGAAAATAAAATAAGTTTTGAGAAAGAAACGAGAAATACATGAAATTAGGGTTTTTTTTTTTTTGAACGGCTGTAGAAATTAGGGTTTTGAATTATGATTATTTAGTATAAAATAATTCGGAGGGTATGGGACTTGATTTTTGGTATGGAACTATGTTTATATATATAATAAGTATATATGAAGTTAAAATGGATAAATAATAAATTATTATAGATACCGAGTTAATCAGATATTTAGAAGTTCACGCAGACCAGAAGGGTAAGCGCCTGTACACTGGGGTTTCTGGCAAAGCGGGGGTGTCACATAAATCCCAACTAGGACCTGGCGTACCTCACAGGGCGATCCTGGAGTGAGCATTTACTTATAGGAATGCGCATCTTCATATTATCGGTAAAAAGGGATATTATGCCTATAAGGGCATTTTGGTCATTTTGACCTTAAAAGAAGTAAACCTTAATAATTAGATATTATTAAGATAATAAAAGATAGAAACAAACATAGAAAGTGTTTATAATGTTAAACCTTGTGTTAATGCCATACGATACGCGAATTAGGTTAATTGAAGGATTCTGTCGGAGGTTCTGTCCGAGTTTATCGAGTAAAGAGATATGGTGAGTTCTACGAGCCCACTTTTAAATGTTTTAATGTTTTAAATGTTTTCGGGCTGATATACATACTGTATTATGAAAATACATTCAAATGCTTTTATCTAAAAGTTTGCTTATCTTAACTGATAAATGAAAATCAAATTTTGTATTTATTATCTGATAAATGATAAATTGATGAACTGCTTGAAGTAATACATGGTATGTTATGAAGATGCTTATGAATGGTTGTACGTGTTAATAATATATATGAAATGATTATGATAGAATAATACATCTAAAATGATTATTAGGGTTATGTGCTATATTTGCTTTAAAACTAGGTATCTAAATGATAAGGGTTTATTAATAAACGCACAAGTGAGAATGTATGATTATATGAGAACAGGTGATACATTTGCTATATTATTATGTGGTGGATGCGCCGGTGGTACATCATGTATATAAGCATGGTAGTATAGTTACCCGGTATGTCGAAAGTGTGTAGGATACGCCGTTGGTACATCCTGTATACATACACCTAGGTAAATTGGGGGATGTTCATTTGTTGCAGTATATGACTACATTATCATGTTTATTAACACATCTAAGTCATCTGGATATCTAACTAGGGGCGGGTTGTAGTACTGTAGGGGTTGAAAAGATATTCAATATAAAATGATTCAAACGTCTAAAGAAGTAAGGTTATAGGGACGGTTAACAAAACTAGGCGCAGGGCTCCTGATAAGACACCCGACGGAGTAAAGGGGTAGTGTTGGGATTCGCTGCAATGGATGCGTTAGGCGGAGCACTATCCAACCTGAAGTAGTAGCTAAAACCGGGAAGGTATAGAAGAAATAGAACGGTTGTTGGTACTGAGGTTGGGGGCTTCCAGATGAAGTCACCTGAGCAATATTCGAAACTAGAAGGTATAGAGGTATATGGAATTCGGGTCATAGGAGCTAAAGGTTATCGAGGTAGATTTTTTCTAGAGAAACGTGTTTGATTATGATGTTATGTTATGTATGACTTTGTTATGTGTTATACTTGATAAAGGTTTGTAAAAAGGGATTTTGCAGGTCCAAAGGTTTTAACCTCACAAACGAGGTAACCTTTTTAAAATGTAGAACTCACCAGCGTAAGCTGACCTTTTCCGAAAACCATATGTATGTTAGGTGTAGGAGAGATGTCTGGGAGCAAGGGCGGAGCCCTCGTAATAAGAGACTGATCGGGCAAGCTATTAGAGGAGTGGTTGGACGTGTTGGCTTAGTGTATATATAAAAGACGTATATAGTTAGTCACTATATAGATAGATTGTAAATTATCTCAATTACTTTACGTACTTAGCTTTATAATAAATAAATGTTTTAAATTTTCCGCAGCTTATCTCTGTTGTGCCACGTGTTCATGAGTAAATCCGATGCGTGACCCCTCCTGGTGCCAAGTCTCGGAGTGGGCGTCACAAACAAATAAACTCAAAACACATAAAATACAAAAAGTATGAAATATGAAACGAATTAATATATTGTAACCAATAAAAAATATAAAATTAAAATGAGAAAGCGTTACAAAATATTCTCTCATCACATCCCCACACTTACTTTTTGCATCTCAGAAAAGCTGCCATGGGATCATAACCAAAAATATAGCTTCAAAACATTTTCACTTTTCAATTTTAATTTCATGTAATCACACGCAATTGCAATTACCGGTATTTCTGTCCAATTAAACCTAACCACCGATTTTTCTACCCCCAAAGTGTTTAGTATTTATTTTCACTATAGGACATCATTCAACTTATGGGTCCCACGCCTAGCAAGCTACAGTTCAACCTACTTCCATCTCAAGGTGTGTTAAGGTGAAGGCTAAACCATTTAGATTTCCTACCACAGCAACCTAAATACTCAGATATCTTAGAAATAGTGGAATTAATGAATGATGGATAAAGAAATTTTGAGCATTAATTCATATATTTTTTTTATTTTTCCCCAACAAGAATATCCACTTAACAGTGCATCCTTCAAGTCGCGATCCCAAAGACAACACGTAAGCTTCAATCTAAAACATCATCCATAGGTGCATCAATCGAGCTTGTAACCCGAGAGGTAGCATATAGAGTATTGGTTTTTATTAATTATTAATTGGTAAAATAAAGCTCAAAGGTGTAAAATGGAATATGAATCGCCACTAATCTCGGATTTGCTTTCGCAAAAAGATCATAATGTGCCGATTTATTTCCAAGATATATGAATATTTAACCTAAAGTGGTCATATCATCCTAATTTTGACAGTTTCAATATCCCCATTAACTTCTAAGATGGGAACTCACTACAGTACCATGAACTCACTACATTAACTTCTAAGATGGGAACTCACTACATTATGCACATATTAAATACTAAGGGATTTTATGTCTATTAAACCGGCTAGGCCTACCAACACATCACAATTAACGCGATTTCCAACTTAATATAACGTTTTCTTTAAATTTGAAAAGTAATCCCCAATTGTATTATCATTTTCCATGATTTTGTATGTTAATCCCCGATTCATTACCCAAACCCCTCCAATTCCTGAAAAATACAAAAACACAAAATCACATAAAACATAAAAAATAAAAACATAAAGTGTACCTCTGGGTTGCCTCCCAGAAAGCGCTAAATTTATGGTTTTCAGCCTGACAATACCTCCTCTGCTCACGGTGGCTTCAGTGCACATTTACCAACCGAGTTACCGATAAACTTCCGGTATTTCACATGACTCAATTTTTTCAAGCCACACTTGCCAATTGCATTACCGATGAATGCTCGGTAATTAGTTCTCCTCTTCACTCTTTGCTCTAGGCTCGACATGTAAATTATATTAAGAGTAAACTTCGTTTTTAGTCCCCAACGTTTGCACATTTTAACAATTTTAGTCCTAACTTTTTAAAAATCCCGATTTAGTGTCTCAGATTTCATTTTTTTTCAATTTTGGTCTCAACGTTAACAGTTGTTTAAAGAGCCGTTAGACTGTCCTCATGTGGTCCCCACATGATGTGTACTTTTGTCATTTCCGTTTGTTTTAACTCATACTTTAAAACAAACGAAAATGACAAAAGTACATCTTATGTGGAGACGACACGAGGGCAGTCTAACGACTCTTTAAACAAATGTCAACGTTGAGACCAAAATTGGAAAAAAAAATGAAATCTGAGACACTAAATCGGGATTTTTAAAAAGTTGGGACTAAAATTATTAAAATGTGTAAACGTTGGGGACTTAAAACGAAGTTTACTCTTATATTAATCTTAAAATTAAAAGCAAATTTGTCATGAATCGAATACTTACCTACCGAATTTCCCAAGTGTGCTTGATAATTAATGTGTCGAATCCATGCTTGCCATTTCACACGTGGCACCTTCAAATTACAACTACAGAGTTTTATCATTACCACTTGCCCAATATCAATTTCCCTTGCCTCCCTTTCTTCCACCAGTTTCTCTTCAGTCACGTGCATCATAATTAAAGATGGAAGGGAGTCGATAGTACCTTTCAGGATCTCACTTATTTGCTCATTTTCAACCACTTCTTCATCAACATTCTCACAACCAACTTATTATACATCACTCTCAACCTCTAATTTTGTTTCCTCAACAACCTCAACCTCTGAAGACACCTCTTCTCATTCAATCTCAGTCATCTCACCAGTTTCTTCCCAAACTACTTCTTCCGGTTTTGATAAACATATGTCTTCATCCAATTCTTCTTCCGGCACTTCCCAATATTCAACTTCTTGATTTGTAAAATCTTCCGCCAGTTGTGCCAATTGGTTCTTCACCACCATGTTTATCTCATTCTGAACCTCAAACTTCTTATCTAATCTTTTCAGTCCCTCTAGTATTTCAGTGAGTTGCTGATGTGTCGCAAACACATCTGGATTTCCTATGTAATTTGTATGTAAATTGAGTCAATTTTGAGTCAGTTTCGATGGTTTTTTATTTAGTTTATAGTATTTAAGTCTTAATGTGCTATTTAGTCATTTTTGTATATTTTGCTGTGAGCTTGAGTCTCTTATTTTTAATTGTGTTTATTTAGTCAATTGTGTGCTCAAAATGGTTAAATATATTTGGTTGTAGGTTGATATAATTGCCGAAGGGGATGGTATGCCATTTTATCAAAGTTTAAGGGCCAAAGAAATTTATTATGAAGTTTAGTGACTGACATTGTATTATTAATGAAAGTTAAGGGGGTTGAAGTGAAATTATGAAAAATAAATTGATGCAAATTGTTGGTTCACGTGGGGAAGGATTTGAGAAAAATAAAATCACCAATATTACTTGATTGCAAAGGATTAATTGGAAAGGATGTCTGACACAACAAAATTCACGATAAAGCAACAATTATTATTTAAAGGAAATACGACGGCAACATTTAAATTGGAGAAGGGTATTAAACCCTACGAGGAGACGGCTAAAAAAACAACACGAAAATTCTTTTTAGCAGCCGACTTCGATGGAATTCAGAGACAAAATTGGATCGAGTAGAAGGTCAAGGATCAATCAAGAAGGATCGGAGTTTAATCATTCGACACCGCTAATCTATCCGGGTTCCATTCTTTCTTGTTTTTTTTATCTTGTAAATGAATTATTCAAACCATGTTCTTCATCAAGACTTTAACTTTTATCTATGATTCTGGTTTAGACATGTCTGTTGGCTAATTTAATTAGTACCGCCTAGACCGTTGTGATGAATATTTAGTGTTAATGATTTTTATTCAATTGTGACAATTTTCATGATAGATGACTACTTTATTAAATTCCTCTAATTGATTGCAATTGGTGTATATGCATATTATTATTAGGGTTTTATTTATTAGTTAATGCTTAGATTGCCTTCGAATGTCTTTCGGGTTGGGTAATTCATCTAAAGTCGCTAGCTTTAGGGTTAGTAACCGAAGAGTGGTTTAGGAGACGTCCCGAGCCATAGTTATTAACTAATATTTACTATCTTGATTTAGTATTCTGCCTATCTAGAAACCCAAAAGGTAATGGATTGTTGGGTAATCGGGTTAGCTAATGGAATTTAGGAGTAATTGTCCCAAAAGGAAATTGCCTAGGTTTTATGGTTAGCTTGTTACTTCGTGTCAGTTGCAGTGATTAGAGGTAGCTTCGGCTATTTTAGGGTGCCTTAGATTGTTTCGAGGGTGTTCTAGGGTAGTTGAAGTGGGAAGAACTCAAAAGGTGAACCACTTTTCCGAGCATTAGAGTTTTCTGTTAGGAAGAACTCAAAAGGTGAACTAATCAAACCGGTAAGCTTATTCCAGTCTTTAGGTATTCTATCAGTAACATCCGGAGAGTGATTCGGGGGCTCGTACAGTTTCTATAGGTTGTGTGTTAAGATCCCGGTCCCATCAGTATTGTCATAGCCGAGTGAAGTCGTTAATATTAATTAGGATTCTAGGTCTAGGTGGTACCTTCCTCAATTTCTGAATTCGTCCTAAGTTCTCTCGTGTCGGTTGGTAGTTTAAGTAGTTAATTTTAGCTAGGTTAATTCCTCTTTTCACATTAAAATCAAATTACTCAGTTTTTCCTATTCATAGAGTCCTAGGTTAGAGTCTAGCTATCTAGTGTCCTTAGGGTTCGATATCCGGTCTTCTGTAGCTATACTGCCACCGATAGGTACACTTGCCTTAGGTTCGGTCTAGTTTTAGGAGTTTCGGTAAAATTAGGTGTGTCTAGGTCTAGGATTAGGTCTAGGTATTATTAGTTATTTTTAGGTGTAGTTCCGAACACATTAAGTTTTTGGCGCCGTTGCCGGGGACACTTGGCAATAGCAAGATTAACTTAGGTCGTGATTAGGAAATTTTGAGTCTTTTCTTAGGTTTTCCGTGTCTAGAGTTCTTAGGATTTCCATTCTCGAGTCTAGAGTTTTATATTAGTTTTTGAGTCTATTCTTTTATTATTATTTATTTTGCTGTGTATTTTGTTGAAAACGCTGGAGCGTGTGGATCGGTTCAGTTCGACATCAGTTACGTGAATGATAACAAGAACAACGGTGTAAATAAACGACTCAATCTCACATTAACGAATATCACGGTTACAAGAGACTCAGAGTACAAAACACACTAGTTCTCACACACAAGCTCTCTAAAAAAAACTAGTAAATTACAAGACAAACAACCTATTTATAAGCTGCCAAAACACGACCTCCGAACCTGGTGTTCGGCCAGAGTTCGGAGCCACCGAACCTTGGGTTCGGCCAAGGTTCGGCCAACACAAAACTAGGTTGAAACTTTTGTCTTCAAAACTCTATCTGATCCAGCCCGTTGCCACATATCATGTACCAACAAACTCCCCCTTGGCAACAGCTGGACCGTTCGTCATCAGCCTTGAATATCAGCAGCAACCCCATCTCTTCTCCGAATCAATTCATGATTATTTCCTGCATATATGTTGAAGGCAAAACAAATTCTTATCACCCTCTGGAACTTCAATGCATGTTCCATGTAATCAGGATGATACAGAATCGGATTGTCGTACGTACAGCACTTCAATATCAGCCTTGGACAGATTAATCAGCCACATTGGATCATAAATCCGAACAACTCGGTTCTCATTCTCCAGCACAATCATAGCTTCTCCAGTTCTCTCATTATAATACCACCAACGCAGATCCTTGATAAAATCAAGTTCCATTGGCATGAGTGGAATCTTCTTCATCACAACTAGTTTATTCTTGAATACCAAGATAATCAGTTTCTTACCAGTTCTTTCATGAATTCTTGTACGAGATCGACGCCTTTTGGGTTTCTGAGGATTCAAAAATTGAAACCCTTCTCTGCATTCTCTTTCTACTAACTTCTTGAAGTGAAAACCCAAATCATCATTCTCATAGTTTCAGAATGGCTTTCTAGACAGCTCTCGAATATCCCACACTGGTAGACTACTGAAATCTCTGGCACACTTAAAGTACTGAATTCCATTTTGGCGTTTAATTCCATAGCACCTTAACCTTGAAGAATACATCCAACTGATAATATCACCTGAAACTTGACCCTTGAATTTAAAATACGGCCTTTGAATGATTGGCTTTGCTGGAGGAACATAGTTGGCATGGAACTTTTTCATGTATTCATCCATAACCCAACGTTGCTTCTGTTCTTTAAACTCCTTAACCGTTGGATCTTCATGTTTTTCTGATTCTTTCTTTTTCAGTCTTTCTTCAGCTTCAGTAACTTTCTCTTTAGGAATTACTTCAAAATCATCACCGGACTGATTGTTGTTGACATTTGAATACATATCAGGGTATTCTTCTTCAGTAATATCTTCAATTTCAATTTCTTCATCAAAAATTCCTTCAATATCTTCATCAGACTCTGGATCAGATGATTCATACTTCTTTGGTTCAGCTTCAGAAACTTTTCTCATCTCTTCATCATTCAAATCAAATACCACTTGAAGTTGTTCAGCTGTTAATTCACCAGCAATCTCTCCTTCTTCTAAATTCTCAATAATATGCTGGAATTCACTCAGACTAGTACCAGCTTGATTGGATGGGATTGAAGAAATCGGCATCGCTTCTCTGGAATCTTTCTCCCCCTGGGATGTAGAAGTCCCAGCACCCGAACTAACATTACCAGTTGGGCCTGATCCTCCACCAACATTCCCTTGATCATCTTGATCGGGATCATCATTCAAATAATCCATAAATTCTTCACGACATCCAGATCCATCACCAATCTCCCCCTGAGCTTTAAATTTCTCCAGTAAGAATTTTATTTGCTCACCCATGGAAACAAGCATGGCATTCTGAGTCTCACTTGCTAAACTCAAACGTTGAATTTGTTGATCTTTAATCAAATTTTGTGCCTTCAATTCTTCATTACTGGTCTGTAACTCACCAACTCTAGCCTTTAAGCTATCAATCTGTTGTTGCTGATCATTAAGAGCACTTTGAAGAATACTGGCCTGAGAGAATGACACTGAGCCTTGCTCAAAGTTGAAATTTATATCAGGAGATGCATTTGTAGCAGTGGCTGTAGAGAACACTGGAGTTGTGGGTGTGGAACCCATAGACTGATGCACAAACTGTGCACCAGCACTTGCTGAAGGTGCTGTGCTAACAGTTGTTGATCTGTTGGCATTCATCAACTCTTGCAAGAAATCAGACTGAACATCAGACACTGAAGTCTGAACAGTTGTTGTAACATCTGGCAAAGACATTGTAGGAACCTCAGAAGAAGAAGATACACCCGAACGAGGTTGCAAAATGTACTTCTGAGACTTCCTCTTCTTACTTTTACCACCGGCTAAAATTGACTTCACTCTTCTTTTGGAACCAGCAACTGGTTGCTTTCCTTTGCCATGTACAAGATCAGCAGAAGGATCATAATCTTCATCAGATTCAGATGAGGCTACTGTAGCATATACCCGACCCTGATATCGGTCGTTTCTCTTGTTCTTACTGAGACGGTATGTTAGATGAGCATCACTACCCTTCTTCAATTTCACATACTTTGAATTGATCAAGACACGTACAAACGGATCGTTTGGATCAGATATGTCTTCAGAATCAGCCCCCACATTCAGAAAATCATCATCATCTTCAGATTCATCAGATTCATCAATTAAAGTATTCACAGCAGATGTCTCAGTCACACTGACAGTTACAGGAACTTCTTGTGTTGAGATCACCGGTTCAGAAACGACTGGCTGAGACACAGTCGGTTGAGATACAGCAGGTTGAGATACTGCTAGTTCTGAGACTACCGAGGCGTGAGCATCCGGTTCTTGAGCAACCGGAGTTCGTCTCTTTGGTCTTTTCACTCTGCCTTGTTGTGGGTTTTGGTTTCGTTCCACAATCCAACTATAATCTAACTCTTCTGAATCACTGTCTTGGCTATGACGAGGGGCACCCTCTGCTGGTGCAACATAAGCAGGATTTGCCAAATGACCAATCAGGCGTTTAAATTTTGGCTTCAATTCAGGTGCCATCTTCTGATAAGATGCTAAAGCACCAACACTAGCTTCCGTCATATGTTTCAAAATCATCCTCTGGTTCTCATTTTTCACCAAATTCGGATACAAATCATTCAAGATCATCTGAATAAATCTTGGATAAATGGCTGCTTTCTTCTGCCTCTGAGCAAGATTGTCTCTCATATAATGAAAAATCATCCCAGAAATGTTGTAAGGACGATTCATTACCAATGCATTCAGCAAAGAGATTGTTATATGAGGAACTTCATCAAATCCAGAAATCCTGTGTCCCAGACACACCAGCAACACATGCACCAAATATTTGTAAGGAACGCTCAGTGAAGATTTGTAGACCCACTCTTTACTTGGATCATCAGAATACCAAATCCGCTTCAGAAATGCAACATTATCTTCATGAGGAAATGTTAATGGTGCACCGATCGTATCAGACTCCAATTGTAAAACCCTTCTAATATCAGCTTCAGTAAATTCTACTGTCTGAGCTTGAACGGTTGCTGAAATTCTGATTGGATTGTCAGTAATCGTTCGTGCATTGCTCCAGAACTCCAAGATAATATCCCGATATACATCACAAGTTGTTGTTATAGCATAATGAATCCTTGAACGTCTCAGGAAATCAAAAATTCCATTGCCTCCGAATTGATCAAGCTTTGATATACCAACACCAAGATGTGCACACACATTGTGTTTATCACCAACTTTCAAATTCACAGCCATATCTGAAAACACATAACATGAAATGTTCATTAAATGTCATATTATTAACAGATATAATCACCAAATTCGTCAAATCATTATCATTTGCATAAAACAACAACTTTTTGACTCAAAAAAAATTCATTTGGCCGAACTCTATCCGAGCCTGCTCCGAACCATGAGTTCGGAGCTCGAACATCTCCGACGAATTTGAAATTGGGAATTATCGATTCAGGCCAAATCAAACCAAACAAACTGACATCCATGGTCGGTTTTTAGTGACAAACACAAAGAAGCCAAATTTTCTCATTTAAACACCTGTTTACAGTGGTTAATTTCAGATCTGAGTCACAATTAACAGTTGGAACGGTTTTAAACAAAAATTGCAGGTTTAAATGATCAAAAACCAAAAGAAATTACACCCCAACACTCGGAAACACGTATTCTACCTTAATTTGATCTCAAATCGCTCAAACAAACACAATTTTGAAAATTGAAAATTTTGGCAGCCGTTCGGTACACGTTCGGAGTAAACAAGATTTTGTGACCTCCGAACTTCAGAATCAGAGTATTTATAGATCACGAGTTCGGACCTCCGAACTCCCTCCGAACCCCACGTTCGGACCAGAGATCTCACCGAATGGTGTCCGAACTCCTACCTCGGACCCCCGAACTCTCTCCGATCTTCTACCTTCGGACCTCCGAACTTCAGCCTTCGGAACTCCGAACCTTGAGTTTGGACCCCCGAACTTCAAGTTAGGTCATTTTCCAAAAATTTTCAAATTAAACCCTGATGTTGATGAATCTTCAAATTGAACCTCAAAGTTTTAAGATTTTAACAATTTGTCACAAACTTGTTCAATTTTATGATGAGATTTCTGAAATCAAGTCCTTTTGGTTGTTCCCGGCATAATTAGTAATCTTTCACCAACGGTTGATCGAAAATAAAACAGAATCAAAATCTTTTTTATTTTTATAAACTTTCAAACACACCGAAATTTTTTTTTTTGAATTTTTCTAAGATTATGCTAAAACACACCTAAAATCTTTTTGTGATTTTTCAGATATTCAAAGAAACAAACCAAACAGAACTAAAATGAAATAACTAAAACTGATATAACTTAAAAAAAAATTGTGAGAAAGATCCAGACGCGAGATCATATCGGTCAAATATGTATCAGACACACTTCAATTTCATCTATAATCAGCATGCAAGTCAAGTTGGCAGCAAATACAACTTTTCAGTTTATTTCAGCTTGGGTAGATCAATTTTTATAGCTTTCTGATATGTTAAGATGAATTAAGCAAGCATTGATAATATGAAAACCCACGCAATCAGAAATATCGGTAATCTGGCTTATTATCAGTATTTATGTATTTTTCACAGACTTTAATTTCCACAGAGATTTAACGTTCATGGTGTTTCATGCAAAAATAAAGCAGAACCCTAAACAAACAACAATCAGGTCGGCTGGTAGGCACGCAGAGAAAGTCCGATTGTTTAGGAAAATAAAAAATAGAAAATAAAGCAGAAATTGTATAACCCAACAACAATCAGGCCGGTGCTCTCGCACACGCAGAGAAAGTCCGATGAGTTATACGAAACACCAAAGAAAATAAAGCAGAACGTCAAACGAACAACAATCAGGTCGATCTTTCGATACGCAGAGAAAGTCCGATCGTTTGACAAAATAAAGAAAATTAAACAAGTTAAAATCTTTGCAAAATGAAAACATGCGTACACTAGAACATCTCTTTATTCTGTTTTTGCCTTTTTCATTTTTAATGCCAAGATCACACAATACTCATCATGATGTGTCTCACAATTAATCAAGCAATTTTTATATTTATATCATACTTGCATATATCAGATTTACCCTAACGCATTCAACTAACCAAACAAGCACCTACAACCTTTAATTTTACTTTATTCGTGGTTGATAACACATGCCGATGTATTATCATTTCTCGCTTGGTCGGATCAATTTCTCAATTTTCATTTTTCCATTTTTTTTTTATCTTTTTGCATTTTTTTTTATCTTTTCTGATTTTCTCCACCTAAAAAATACAAAGACTCTATTTTTGGATTTTTATAACAAGGAAAGAAACAAACAAAAGAAAAATAACAAGGAAAAATGATCAACCGAAGTTACTTAATTTGGTAACTTTTGAATGCCGTTGATCTGCAAAAGATAACGGAAGCGGGTTTTATCAAAAGCTTTTGTGAAAAGATCCGCTTTTTGAAAATCAGTGTGAATCTTTTGCAGATCAATCAAGTGTTTCTCATAACAATCGCGGATGAAGTGATAACGTATATCAATGTGTTTTGTTTTAGAGTGATGAACGGGGTTTTTAGTGATGCAGATAGCAGCATAATTATCTATATAGATTGGCGTAGTAAGAAACATCAAACCGTAATCCCGCATTTGCTGTTGTATCCATAAAACCTGAGAACAGCAACTGGCAGCTGCTATATATTCAGCTTCAGCCGTGGATGTAGCAACGGAAGTCTGCTTCTTACATTGCCAAGATACCAATCTGTCGCCTAGAAACTGACATCCGGCTGTGGTTGACTTGAAATTAATCTTACAACCACCATAGTCTGAATCTGTATAAGCGGACAGATCGAACTTATCATCATGAGGATACCAGATCCCGAGATCTGAGTTACCCTTCAGATAAGCTAGAATCCTCTTGACTGCTTCCATATGAGAAACTCGAGGTGCTGCTTGGTACCTGGAACAAAGACAAACAGCAAACATAATATCAGGTCGACTAGCTGTCAGATACATTAATGATCCTATCATTGCCCTATACCGAGTGACGTCGACTGGTTCACCCTCTTCGTCAGGACAAAAACCATGTGACAGCTGAATTGGAGTTCCAGGAATGCGAACATCTTCTACTTTGAATCGACTTAGAACATCTTTCACATATTTTGACTGATGTATGAAGATTCCCTTGTCAGATTGTTGAACTTGTAAACCCAAGAAGAACGACATTTCTCCCATCGAACTCATTTCAAACTTTGTTTGCATCAATGTCTCAAAATCCTTTGATAATTGTTCATTGGAACATCCAAAAATGATATCATCGACATAGATTTGTACCAAGAGCAAATCCTCCCCCGTTTTACGACAAAATAAGGTAGGATCGACCAACCCACGCTTGAATCCATTGTCGAGTAAATAAGTGGATAGCGTCTCATACCAAGCTCGAGGAGCCTGATGGAGACCATAAAGTGCCTTATCCAACTTATAAACCTTCTCCGGATAATCAGGATCATAGAATCCCGGAGGTTGATCAACATAAACTTCTTCTTTGACTTTTGCCATAAAGAAACGCACTCTTCACATCCATCTGGAAGACCTTAAATCCACGATGTGCAGCATATGCCAAAAAGATTCGAATGGCTTCAATTCTGGCAACTGGTGCATACACCTCGTTAAAATCAATTCCTTCTTCCTGAGAAAACCCTTGCACAACCAAACGGGCTTTATTGCGGACTATCACTCCACGATCATCCCTTTTGCATTTGTAAACCCATCTTGTACCACATGGTTTCTTACTTCCTGCTGGTAAATCTTCAAGATGCCACACTCCCAATTTCTGAAATTGTAATAACTCTTCTTGCATTGCTTCTACCCATGAACCATCAAGTAACGCTTCATTCACATTTTTAGGCTCAATCTGAGATAGAAAGCAAGAATGGAATGCTTCTTCCTGAATACCAGATTCCAAAACAGTCAGTAATGCACTACCCTCAATTTGATGTCTCGTGCGCACTCCTTCATTTAAATCACCAATAATATTGTCTTGCGGATGAATGGTGTTTATCCGGAGCGTCTGATGAATGGGAACCTCAACCGATTCAGCCATACCAGGAATAGGATCTTCCTCAACCACCACATGCTCAGTTGAATCAACTACCATATCATTTGTAACAGCATCAACTTGTGGATCAGGTTGTTGAACAGGAAGTTCAGTCTGATGTGACACAGCTTCATGAAATTCATTCTCATCATCAGAAGACATTACATCAGCCACAACTGTTGTATCATTAGAAGATTCGGTCACATAATCAGTAGCAGCAGGCACATCTGGAGTCGGTAGATTTACTATTTTGAGAACTGGAATGTCATTTTGAAGTTCAATGTAAACATTAGCAAGTTGCTCGCAGACATATCTGGAGTCGAATCAACATTTTCAAACAATGATTTATAATCGAACATCCAATCCGGTCCTTCACCTTTGGGTGGTAAAGTATAAGGTTGAATATCCACATGTAAGTATTCCGCTACAGTTCCCGTCTGCAAATTGAATACCCGCTTCTTTTGATTCGAGTATCCGACAAACACTCCCTCGAATACTTTGTCGTCAAATTTGCCCGCAGACGTTAACACGGTACATGGACACCCAAATGGCTCTAAATAATTAAGAGTCGGCTTGCGATTCTTGAGCAATTCATAACACGTCTTCCCAAGCCGTTTAACAGTTAGTACCCTATTAAGCACGTGACAAGCAGTGTTGACAGCTTCAGTCCAGAAAGGAACCGGCAACTGAGCATCAGCCAACATCGTTCGTGCTGTTTCAATAATGGTACGATTCTTTCTTTCTGCCACGCCGTTTTGCTGAGGTGTGTATGGTGTACTAAATTCGTGTACAATTCCCTTTTCCATACAAAATGTCCTCACGGCTGAATTCTTGAACTCCGTGCCATTGTCACTACGAATCCTTCGGACTTTCAATTTATATAGTGACTCAAGTGTAGTAATCAGATTGATAAGGATTCTTGCTGCTTCATCTTTAGAGACCAGAAAATCCACCCAAGAAAATCTTGAATATTCATCCCTTACCACCAAACAGTACCAATTCCCAGAAATACTCTTACGATTCACGGGACCGAACAGATCCATGTGAAGTAATTCCAATGGTACATCAATTGAGTGATATTTCTTCAGTGGATGAGATTTTCTCTTTTGTTTTCCTTTCTTGCAACTCACACACACATCAGTAAATACAAACTGTTGTTTCGGAACCCCTACGACAAGATCCCGTCGTACCAATTCATTCATCTTCCGGTAATGGATGTGTCCCATGCGACGATGCCATAGAATGGAATCTCTCTCTGATGCTTTTGATAAGAAACATTGACCTTCAACAGTTGTTGTGGCTGAATTCATGTCGAGCACATATAAATTTGAAAATCGAGGTGCTCGCATTACTACAAATTCATCTGGAATCTTGTAGTCAGGCTTCAGTATCACACATTCACTCCCCGTGAAAGCAGTAATGTATTTCTTGTCACAAATTTGGGAGACGCTAAGAAGATTGTATTCTAATTCTTTGACATACTCAACATTCTCGAATGTGACTGAACCGTTTGACAATTTACCAATTCCTGTGACTTGACCTCCCTTATCGCCAGCAAATGTAACTTTTCCACCATCAAATGGTTTCACATCATGCAGCAAAGAGATATCACCAGTCATGTGCCGAGATGCTCCGCTATCAACGACCAAGATGTTACTCATGAGTGATCGCGAAGATCCCTGCATAAATTAAAACAGAAGATTAGTTATCGGGACGAACCCAAGCTAGAAGCTTTGGGTCGACCGTCATCTTCAACAAAATCAACCCCAGCCATGGAAGAACCCTTAGGTTTCCCTGACTCACTTGAAGAACCCTTGGATCCAGAAGAAGAATTTTTAAGAATTGACTTAATGTTTTCAGATTCTTTTTCTGATTTCTTTGCAGTGTTATTTTGTTGAAATTCATCAAAAAAATGAATTCTTCCCTGTTCATCCACAAATCTGACTTTCTTCTTGGAAACAGGTGTTTCCGTCTGATATCCTTCAGAACCAGCATCAGATTTATCGACATCAGATTTGTCAGATTTGGGCTTCTTCAATGGACATGCCCGATATGAATGACCACGAAGTTTGCATTTAAAACATTTACGTTTGTCAATAACAGATTGAACAATCGTGTCATCATTCACATCAGACTCAACAAAAGATTTTTGAGGCTTAGATTTAAAACCCTTTCGATTAGACACAGAATGATTAGCAAATTTTTCAGTATAACCAGAAACATTTTCTGAGAAATCGTCACAATAGTCAAATTGACCTCTAGCACGTGAATTTCCAGAAAAATAATGATTCTCATAATTCTGATGTCTATCTCTCCTCCCATCAAACCTTGGACCAACATCATGATCAACCCACTTTGGACCCCTTCCAAAGATAGGTTGATTTGGTCCACAACCAAACTCATCATAAAACCCAGCATCATCATAAAATTGTGACCGTTTTACATATGGACTTGGGTTTCGGAAATTTGGTTGTTTTTTAGTACAAAAACCTCTTTGTGTTTCTTGAAAACTTCTTGGTGGTTCCTGAAAACCTCTTGGTGATTCATGAAAAGTTGTTTTTAAAGGTTTCTTGTTCACATTCTTTTGAACAGGTTTTTGCACTTTGTTAGCCATCCCAACTTCGGAATCAGAATCAAAAGTATCCTCCATTGGGGTAAAAACCTTATTCCCCTTCCTAATAGGCACAGCTTTCTTATTAGGATCATACTTGGGGATCAAAACCTCCAGAAAAGATTTTATCAATCAGATTAGGATTAACCATATCTAAAAGAAAATCCTCATCATAATACATCTTATCCGAGCCTTTCAATTTGTAGGTCACCCATTTTTCTGTGCGGTCAATTTTGGCTTTCTGAGTGGAATTATTAACCTTGGCATTTTCAGATTTGGAAACCTTTGAAGAAGAACCTTTTTCAAAAACTTTTTGATTTGCCAAGGACTCAAATCCAACTCCACCATTTTTGACTTGTTTCCCCTGAACAGACTTACTTCTAGCAATCTGTTTTTGTTCGAACTCACTCAATTTCTTAAGCTCAAACTTGATATTTTGAAAATCATGGTTTAAAATCAAATTATGATGATCTGGCTTAGAAACTTGTGGACGAGTGGTTTTGGAACTTTCAGTATCTGTTTCAGACACAAGATCATCAACTTTATCAAAGTCTGAAACATCATAAAACAATTCATCAACCGATGAATCCAGAGCAGATTTACCGGTTGAAGTTTTATCAGACTCTGATTTGATCTTGGAAGATTCAGATGAAACATTCACCTTTTCAGCAGAAGAGGGACCATTAGTAAGAACTATTGGTGAAAGAACTTGGTTTAACTTGTCAGATCCATTTTGTTTTTCAGCAGTATACAAAAAATTGGTAAATGACGATGATGATGAAAATTGAAAAGTGTCAATTTTTGTTTTTAACTCGAAAATCTCAATTTTCAGATCTGCAACAAGTTTTTGACTAGTCGCCAAGTCCTTTTGTACAGACACAAGCAGCTCAGATTGATTTGCAAAATCAAATTTTTGTAAACGTAGCTGCTCATGTACTGACATCAACTCCTTTGTTGTTCCCTCCCATCTTTCTTTATAGATATTCTTATCTGCACATGCTACCGACAAAAGATCATTTAACTTTGTCTTTTCATCTAGGAGCGTACTCTTAGCGGTAGCAAAAGCATCACAAGACTTGCACATTTGAGGATACGAAACTACGTTCGATGTATCGGCCATTAGAGCAACCGATTCTGTGATATTGCTTCGTTTAATTGAACCAACTTCTTGCTTCAAACTGTTGTTCTCCTCTGATAGTTTCTGCATTTCTTTTTGCAGTGCAATCATCTTGTCAGCAATCTCAAGTGCATTCTGTTGTGCTTTTTCATATCTTTCTTTCAGCGGAAGACTCTTTTGATAAAGATTTTCAAAATCATTCGCTGCATCAATTGCTTCAGCTTTCGCTGCATCGCATTCTCGAATTAATGCCTCTTTCTCCTCAGTCAGAAGTTGAATTTGTTTTTCCAACAAGAGAATAGCATCAGATTCCACCTTCTCAGATAGATTTGTCATGAAAGCAAATTTGTCATCATTAACTTCCACAGAACTTTCACCAATTACTTCACTATGAAGATCATCTCCATCTTGAGTAGATTCTGTCATAGTATCATCATCCTGCACATGTTTAACCATTAAAGCAGATGAATCAGCAAACTGGTTACCCCAATTATAAGTTTTATCTAATTGAGATACTAAAGCTTTAGTGGGTTCAGAATTAGATTTGGAATTTGAAGGACTCCCTGAAGTTGATGAATTGTTGACTCCAGAAGCAGTGGACTTGGAAGTAAATTTCTGATATTCTTGCTTTTTCGGTTGAGAACATTCTCGAGCAAAATGTCCGAAGTTAGAACAGTTATAACATCTCACTTTTGACTTGTCAAAACCAATTCTGCCTCCAGAATTCAGGTCTTTTCTACCAGTCTTTTTCAAGAATCTCTTTACTCTCCTTGCAAGCATAGCAAACTGCCAGTTAATGTCCATTAGCTCCAAGTCATCGGGATCCACCTGATCGTAATCCTCCTCAGTGAGCTCTGCATTGCTTACCTTTCCAGTGATAAGACCATAATAAGATGACACCAAAGCAGAAACAAGTGCCATATAATCCTCCGTTGTTGACACTGACATAGCCATCTTGCTTGTGTCCATCAGATTACTTGCCGGAATCGAGGTACTACAACCTCCAGAACTATAATTGAAATCATAGCTGTGACCCCAAACTAGTTCCTGAATTTGACATATGTGAACTTCCAGCCATGAAAGCCGTTGCTGGTGCAGAACTTGTTGATTTGCCCGATTTACCCGAAATTGTAGCTGCATTTGACCCGTAATAGACATCCGGATTCTGAACTTCAGCAGGTGTAGTGTTTACGTTTTTCATTTCCAAATCTCTTGCTTGCAGCTTGCCCAACAATTTCACAAAAGTCAAATTTGAAAAATCTTTATCATTTGTTAGCATCAAAACATACGATTCCCACTTAGATGGTAAACCTTCAAGTAGTTTCTCTTTAAGTTCTTCATCGTCCTTCTTGATTTGAACGGTATCCATTTCAGATAATAAATGGCAATACCTTGAAATCAGTTCAGGAACACCTTCTCCCTCAAAGTGCTTGAAGTTGTCAAATTCTTTATTCAAAACCTTTTTCTTGCTCTTTTTGTATTGTTCATTTCCTTCACATCGTTCTTTTAGAGTTGTCCACAAT
Organism: Deinandra increscens subsp. villosa; assembly: GCA_039602395.1. Classification (NCBI taxonomy): domain Eukaryota; kingdom Viridiplantae; phylum Streptophyta; class Magnoliopsida; order Asterales; family Asteraceae; genus Deinandra; species Deinandra increscens. Next base: position 22,876,944 of record JBCNJP010000007.1, read on the forward strand.
TCATGAGAGTTTTTACAAGCTTTAAGTTGATGTAACAATTCTTTTGGTAAAGCTTGAGTTATAATTCCATAAGCCTTTTGTTCCCTGTTAAAATCAGTCTTTTGAGCAAGATCCAAATTTCTTTGCATAACAGGTACATTGTTAACACCCACCGGATAAACATATGGTGCATCCATAGCAATCCATACATCCGGATCATTTGTTCCAATGTAAGCTTCGAAACGTGTCTTCCAATTCGGATAATCTTCAAACTTGAGAAGTTTAGGAACCTTCTGATTAGTCCCGATCTCATTGTCATAATTCAACAGAGTTTGCATTTGTGACTGAATTGCAGCAAACGCTTGAAAGTCCGACATTGTCAAAAATTGAAAAATTCTGATTTGTCCGAACTCGGTCCGAACCTACTATACCCTCCGAGCTTCCTCCGAACTAGGTCCGAACTCAGATACACAGTCCGAACTATCGCCGAACTTCCTCCGAACTCTCAACGAACCTTATAAACACCGAAGACCCTCCGATCCTAGTCCGAACTCTCACCGAACGAGATATATAGTCCGAATGCTCTCCGAACGAGCTCCGAACTTTCACCGAACTACAAAACAGACTCCGATCCTTCACCGAACTCCTCCGAACGTACTCCGAACCTGGTGTTCGGAGCGGTTATGCCGAGCGTACTCCGAACCTGGAGTTTGGAGCGGTTACACCGAACGTGGAGTTCGGCCGAACGCGAAAAACCAAAAAATTTCGGAAAAACTCACTGAATTCGACACCTCTCGAGCTGAGACTACTCAAATGAACAAAAACGAGCAAAAACACACAATTTGAACGTAAAGCATGGTGTTTTAGACGAGATTTTTGAGAAACGAAGATGAAAAACAAGCTTTGTGACACACGAATTGAATCAAATCGAACTAAACTTAACCAGATAGCTCTGATACCACTTGAAAACGCTGGAGCGTGTGGATCGGTTCAGTTCGACATCAATTACGTGAATGATAACAAGAACAACGGTGTAAATAAACGACTCATTCTCTCATTAACGAATATCACGGTTACAAGAGACTCAGAGTACAAAACACACTAGTTCTCACACACAAGCTCTCTCAAAAAACTAGTAAATTACAAGACAAACAACCTATTTATAAGCTGCCAAAACACGACCTCCGAACCTGGTGTTCGGCCAGAGTTCGGAGCCACCGAACCTTGGGTTCGGCCAACACAAAACTAGGTTGAAACTTTTGTCTTCAAAACTCTATCTGATCCAGCCCGTTGCCACATATCATGTACCAACATTTGTTTTTTTCGCCATGGCCACAATTGAATCGAATGATGTGTTTGAAGCACACATGTTGGAGTTACTTGGTGAGGAGTGGACGACGATGTCACCAGAAGTGTTAGATGAGGATCGGTTTGACCCGGAGGGTGATTTGCAAAAGCTAGAAGAGATGTTGTACGGGGAGCCGACCATTGAGGGTGAACACGTCCCACACGTGGAAGAATTTTGTGAGGATAGCGAGGTTCAAGCGCCGAGGCACGTACCGTACTCAATCTCCATTCGGGACGTGCTAAGGTGTGAGGAACCGGTTGTTGAAAAGGAAGATGAGGTGTTAGAAGACGTCCCACTTGGTAAGTTGGCTAGTAATAATGATGATCTTGTGTTTAGTCCAAGTGTGGGGACGTTAGAGGACGTAGATTGTAAGAATGACCCGAGATTGAGCTTTATTGTAGTTATTAAGTTAATTCCGGGTAGGTTTAAACACCGGTGGGTCGACGAGTTTATAGGTATAATTTTAGGAGGATGGTTAGTTGGGGCCTTAGAAATTTTAAATGATTTGATGTTTATGGCCATGATTATGAAAAATGTTAAAGAGAAGCCTCCGGATGGTTTGGGAGGTGTTTTTACTGTTTTGAACTGAAATGATCAAGTGCCCGGGGTTGTAAAGTTTGTAATCATGTTTCAACTTGTTTTTTTTTTATTTTAGTTTTATTCTTATTTATTTTTATTTTACGTGATTAATGGTTTTCGTCGAGTTGTTTGTTTTGTTTGTTTTTGTTTTGCAGGTTCGATGATGTTTGCGTTGAGATGCTCATGAAGATTCAATGGAGGAACCGCGGTTACAAGCTCGCCTGTCACTCATCCAAATCAGAAATCAGGGGAGTTTGTTCCAATTTTTTCTTTTCATTTTTATTTTTCATTTGCACTTTTATTTTTTTATTTTTAGTGTGTTTATTTTATTTTTTTTTCTATTTTATTTTTATTCTCATTCCACATTGAGGGCAATGTGTGATTCAAGTGTGGGGATGGGAGACTTGCGTCTTGAGTCTTAGTTTTTATTTTTAGTGTGTCGTAAAAAAAAACTCTAAAAATCCAAAAAAAAAAATTTGAAAATTTTGAAAAAAATGTTCCCGATTTTGCTGCAACATAATGGGAAATGATAGGTAAAACTGGGAATTGGTTTTCTAATTTTGTGCTTAAATGTTAAAATAATGAATAAAAGTCAATAATATGGTAATGTGGTAAAGTATGGTGAGAATGGAAAGCATTACTAAACTATGATGTGTCGGTAGGCCCAGCTGATCTAGGAGTAGCTTAAATAGCCTGTGTGTTTATTGTTGTATAAATATGTTAATCAGTCTGTTAGTGGGTTCCCATCTTAGGAGTGATATGAATGCTGAAACTGATGATTAGGAGGAAAGAGACCGCTTTAGGCTAGATACTCATATGTCCTTAGAATAGTCCAATGAGCATGTTAGGTAATAATTTGGTTAATACATTTAAAGTGAAGGGACAAAATACTCATGTACAAACTAAGGATACTATCCCGTGGTAAGTGCCTCTGATGATGTTCCGGATCTCGCGGGCAAAATACTCACGTATGATTTTAGGGATAGCATCTCGAAAAGAATGCCTCTGATGATGTCCGTTGATAATTTTAGGTAAAAGTGACCAATTAGAGTTAAAAAAAAGAAAAAAATAGAAAAAGAAAGAAAATAGAAAAAAAATATGGTAGATTAGAGAATAAATGCTCAAAAGTTCGCATTCCATCAATTCGTTATTCTCTGGACATCCTGGTATCTGGTTTAAGGAGGGTGAGAAATATATAAAACATTAATCTTTATACCCTTTACTTTGACTGAATATGATTCGGTAGTAGGTTGAACTTGAGCTTTCTTTAGTGGGACCCATAGGTAGACTGAGCTTATATTCGGTAATTTCATAAACACATGGGGGCGAAAAAAGGTCGGTGGTTGGGTTTAGTCGGACCGAAATATCGGCAATTGTAGTTAGTGTGTTATTACATTTTGGATTGTGGAATAGTATGGTGGATTGATAAATACAAATGTTGAATACTTAGAAGTCAATTTCCTGGTTATGATTCCATTGCGGAATTTTTCCGATGACGAAAAAAGAGTCAGTGTGGGGATGTTTGATGTGTCGCAAACACATCTGGATTTCCTATGTAATTTGTATGTAAATTGAGTCAATTTTGAGTCAGTTTTGATGGTTTTTTATTTAGTTTATAGTATTTAAGTCTTAATGTGCTATTTAGTCATTTTTGTATATTTTGCTGTGAGCTTGCGTCTCTTATTTTTAATTGTGTTTATTTAGTCAATTGTGTGCTCAAAATGGTTAAATATATTTGGTTGTAGGTTGATATAATTGCCGAAGGGGATGGTATGCCATTTTATCAAAGTTTACGGGCTAAAGAAATTTATTATGAAGTTTAGTGACTGACATTGTATTATTAATGAAAGTTAAGGGGGTTGAAGTGAAATTATGAAAAATAAATTGATGCAAATTGTTGGTTCACGTGGGGAAGGATTTGAGAAAAATAAAATCACCAATATTACTTGATTGCAAAGGATTAATTGGAAAAGATGTCTGACACAACAAAATTCACGATAAAGCAACAATTATTATTTAAAGGAAATACGACGGCAACATTTAAATTGGAGAAGGGTATTAAACCCTACGAGGAGACGGCTAAAAAAACAACACGAAAATTCTTTTTAGCAGCCGACTTCGAGGGAATTCAGAGACAAAATTGGATCGAGTAGAAGGTCAAGGATCAATCAAGAAGGATCGGGGTTTAATCATTCGACACCGCTAATCTATCCGGGTTTCATTCTTTCTTGTTTTTTTTATCTTGTAATTGAATTATTCAAACCATGTTCTTCATCAAGACTTTAACTTTTATCTATGATTCTGGTTTAGACATGTGTGTTGGCTAATTTAATTAGTACCGCCTAGACCGTTGTGATGAATATTTAGTGTTAATGATTATTATTCAATTGTGACAATTTTCATGATAGATGACTACTTTATTAAATTCCTCTAATTGATTGCAATTGGTGTATATGCATATTATTATTAGAGTTTTTATTTATTAGTTAATGCTTAGATTGCCTTCGAATGTCTTTCGGGTTGGGTAATTTATCTAAAGTCGCTAGCTTTAGGGTTAGTAACCGAAGAGTGGTTTAGGAGACGTCCCGAGCCATAGTTATTAACTAATATTTACTATCTTGATTTAGTATTCTGCCTATCTAGAAACCCAAAAGGTAATGGATTGTCGGGTAATCGGGTTAGCTAATGGAATTTAGGAATAATTGTTCCAAAAGGAAATTGCCTAGGTTTTATGGTTAGCTTGTTACTTCGTGTCAGTTGCAGTGATTAGAGGTAGCTCCGGCTATTTTAGGGTGCCTTAGATTGTTTCGAGGGTGTTCTAGGGTAGTTGAAGTGGGAAGAACTCAAAAGGTGAACCACTTGTCCGAGCATTAGAGTTTTCTGTTAGGAAGAACTCAAAAGGTGAACTAATCAAACCGGTAAGCTTATCCCAGTCTTTAGGTATTCTATCAGTAACATCCGGAGAGTGATTCGGGGGCTCATAGAGTTTCTATAGGTTGTGTGTTAAGATCCCGGTCCCATCAGTATTGTCATAGCCGAGTGAAGTCGTTAATATTAATTAGGATTCTAGGTCTAGGTGGTACCTTCCTCAATTTCGGAATTCGTCCTAAGTTCTCTCGTGTCGGTTGGTAGTTTAAGTAGTTAATTTTAGCTAGGTTAATTCCTCTTTTCACATTAAAATCAAATTACTCAGTTTTTCCTATTCATAGAGTCCTAGGTTAGAGTCTAGCTATCTAGTGTCCTTAGGGTTCGATATCCGGTCTTCTGTAGCTATACTGCCACCGATAGGTACACTTGCCTTAGGTTCGGTCTAGTTTTAGGAGTTTCGGTAAAATTAGGTGTGTCTAGGTCTAGGATTAGGTCTAGGTATTATTAGTTATTTTTAGGTGTAGTTCCGAACACATTAAGTTTTTGGCGAGTTGCGCACTAATCTTAGCTCGTTGATCCTGCTGTTGATCCACATACAAGGCTTCTTGGTATCCACCCTGATAGTAACCTTAATTTGGCGCGTCCACATCGTACTCGCCATCATAGTAATCCTGTTGATGCTGATATTAGGGGTACTGGGATACCCTTGGTCAAAATGATCAAATTCATGTTGAGCCTCGTATGTCAGTTGAGAGTAATTGTTCCCATATCCTTCCTCATATCATGTAACATATCTAAAGTTAGAATTATATTTATTAATAGAATACACATCATGATTTAAATAATTATAATTCATGGATTGAGAATATCCCTAATTAGATAAAGACGGTCTTTGATATTAAGAATATGGTCGTGGGTCTTCATAGTCATCCTCATCTTCCGAATCTTCTACAACCCTGATCCCGTAAGGCAGTGTTGGACAAAAATTGATTATGTGATACAGACTCCCGCAGTTATAGCACTTGTCATCCTTCACCATGACTGTTTTTTATTTCCTTGCGAACAGTCAAAAACAAACAAACCAATAGCGTAACACTGTTCTACAGGGTGTAACAAACACGTTTGAAACAAAAATAAAAAATCTTGGAAAGTCAAAAAATGGAAAGAACTTTTTGTAGTTTCGTGTAGTCGCGTGTCGCGAGAGGTGTTTCAATTTCCTCGCGACACGATCTAACGATATTTTCAAAAATTTTAATTAAAAATAAAAAAATCAAAATTCAATAAAAATAAAAATGCAGTATAATAATATAAAAAAATCTTTTGAGTTTTAAAATTTTTAAAAAACAAACAAACAAATAACTACCCTAAAAGCCTAAATTTACCTACAAGCACACGTACTCTCCGGCAACGGAGCTAATTTGATGACGGGCTATCGTACACCCGCTTAAATACCTAACCTAACCTGTAGTAGTGATAAGCTAGGGTTATCGAATCTGAGGGACTTGGTGGTCGCAAGCCAATTCAGGTTGTTTAATTCAGGGTATTACTTTCTAAGCTATTGTCACTAACCTAGATTATAATAAAACTATACTAAACCTAATCTAAATTAATTATGAAGGTTGTCAGTTTATTGATTGATTTCTTATCTTGAATTGGAATTTGATTAAAAAAAATAATAACTAAAATGCAAACACCTTAGGATCTCGGTTAATCTATTTATTTGTTTCTACCAAATTGAATATCTCGGAGACTACATAGACATAGCCCTGTTTCAATTGCTCGACCATAGCCGATCATGCAAACCCCAACTCACGTGACCGGATAAGTCCTAACTTCTATGACTAATAGATCCAGACAGGAATGACACGCAAACCGAAATTAGCAAACCAGATTGTCAACAATTAAGTCTAGCATAAAGCAAAGTTTCCACGGTGTCAAATACCGGATAAACTCAAACGTACTACAAGAAACCAAAAAACAGTAAATAATGAATAACTGTTCACCTCCGGTTCACCGGGTCTTAGCCGGACATTAAAATCTATGAATGGATGATTAAAAACTAAGAAAACTTTAAAAAACTATGAAGAAGTTCGTTCTGGGAGTGTTCTGGTCGGCCACAGCCGAAGAGAATCAAGAAAAAAATCTAAAAAGTCCTTAAATACGCTTAGGAACAGAAAAGATAGCAATTTTCCGACTTACCCTCGTGTGCCACAAGGGTCTCTTGATCATCTTCTCGCCACCTGCGAGCCTGTCTGGGCTAGCGAACTATGACCCAGTTTGTTTCTAGCACATCCCACATGCTTAAAAACCGATCCACCTACTATTTTCTTGGCCCAAGTGATGTTTTAACCCATTTTCTTCACTCCTTTTACCCAATTAAAGTATTTCTATGCCCAACGGCTTTCTTTCGTACTCTCGGGCATCCCGAACATCACAAACTCGTCTTTATTTCACTTGATTAGTTCCTCCAAAGCTGGGGTCTTTTCACCTTTATTCACCAACACTTCTAAAACACTCCAAAATGCATAACCTATAACAAATAAATTCAAAACACATAAAATACAAAATGTAGGAAATATGATACGAATTAATATATTGTAACCAATAAAAATATAGAATTAAACATGAGAAAGCGTTACAAAATATTCTCTCATCAAAACGCATTATTTACAGATCGAATCTTCTTGAAGAGCTGAGCAACGTGTATGATGTATTCCATCTATCTAAACTGAATAAATGTCTATTGGACGAGTCACTCGAAGAGGTGGAAGTTGACAAGCGACTGCGTTTCATAGAGGGACTAGTAGATATAATAGATCGTAAAGTCGAATAGCTCAAGCGGGATAAGATTCCAGTACTTAGGGTTCGTTGGAACTTAAACGTGGACCAGAGTCTACCTGGGAGCATGATGATCAAATGGTGCGCAAATATCTGAACTCAAGCAAGCTGTGATGACAAACGAAAGCAACTCTTAAATTTCAAGACGAAATTTCCTAAAAGGGAGGAATGATGTGAGAACTTGAAAAAAAATTCCTTTACTTTAGAGTAAAACATAAACTATGAATTCTAACTCTTTGCAATGAGGTTGCAACTTTTGACTTGTGAATTCTGAATATTTAGCAACGTGGTTACGATCTTGAATTATGAAATCTTAAACTTTTGGCAACGGATTTGCGATCTTGACTTGTAAATCTGGAACTCTGAGCAATAGGGTTGCGATCTTAATTTTGGGGACGAAATTTCTGTAACGAGGGAAGGATGAGACATTCTGGCCCGTCAGGTAGGACCCGGACCTCAAAAACGGATAAAACAGGCCAATCTGGAAATCACGTATATAGGTGTAGTATTTGAATTAAGGTATTAGAAGAGTCTAGTAGCCTTAAAACACTTCACAAACATCACACACAAGTTTTAGTCTCGAAACATTAGTGATTAACTAAAACTCGATACACGTTGTGACTTATGTGTGAAACTATTACATGAAATTGATTGTGTTAACGTGTTACGATATATGGCATGTTTATATTCGTTTTAATCGTGAAAAATGTGGAAATAAGATAAGATGTTAATAAACATAAGAAACTATAGAAAACCGTAGCTGAAAAGTCAAAAAACGAACAAACAAGCGCTCAAAACGGGGAAAACCGAACAAGAGGCTGGACAGGGAGCCAAATCGACCTGCGAGGCGCCCTGGCCCAACCCCTTGCGACAATTGGAGAGCCCAGTCGGGCAGAAACCATAACAGCCACCATTTTAAACGTAATCAGCCGCATTTGTTGACATTTCTAGGATCCCTAATCTCCATTACAGACCCTAAACTCTGTCTCAAACCCTACCATCATCATCTTTGAAGATCCATTGAGTGTTTGTAGAGATTTAGCCCCTAAATTATCATCAAAATCATCCTTGATCATTGGTATGTTTACTTTCTTGATTTGTTTGCTTTAAAGATCATAAAGATCCAATCTTTATGCTTTATCTAGTGTCGTATGATGATTATATGATAATATTATGCTTAGATCCATAGTCCTTGATGATAAAGTTATAGTATTTATGAAAAAGGTTGCATTTTTATGATGATGATGAGATATGATAGATCTAGGGTTTTGGGTGCATGCATGTTGATAAAGATCGAGTTTTGATGAATGATTCATGTTTGAGATGCTTGATGATGATGGATCTAGAGTTGTTATGCAATAAAGTCATAAACTTTACGTAAAATCCTTGATAAAATATTGGTTTTTATGTTCGTGCATGATAGATCTAGGTTAGAGATGCTTGATTAATGTTTGATCTACGATAAGAATGCATGATCTAGGTTATTGAATGCATAATGTATGAGTAAGTCATGAACTGGAGGTGTGCATGCATGAAAAATGATTTATTTAAATAAATACTTATTTTTCTCACACGAAATGTCATCGTAGCTTGATGTAATGTGCGTGCATGTTGTTGCAAACACTTAATATGTTATGGAATATGCCAATCGTGATTTCCTGTGGCTTAACGTGTAATAACAATGTGGTTTTGATGCGAACTTAGCTTGTATGCGGAATATGTATATTTACCGGAAATATAAGTAAATATGTGGCGCATATGTATGATCATGCAGTTTCTTGATTATGTGTTTACATATTAATTATGGGTTATACGTGTATACAAGTCCTAAGTCTCCTACTTCGGTGGGAATGACAAGGCTTCGTCTCGTCGATCATACATCGTATACGCTAGATAATGTAATCGCCCTACACGGATCTTGTTCAGTGTTTCAAGCTTAGAAGATGAACAAAGCATTAAATATAAAGCCGAGTTCATTTCCACCGAATGAAAACAGACACACAGAGTAATCACTGAATGAGACATAGTTGACCAAAAGTTATAAATGAGCCGAATGAGGTTGCTATTTATAGACAACCCAGCCGCCGAATGACGTGCCCACCAAACGACTCATTCGGTGGTCATTCGCCACTCATTCGGTGGCTCTCATATACCCACACAAAATACAATGACTCACCCAGAACACTCTAGCAACTGTTACAACAAGACTCGATACATCATATGACACACAGACACTATGCACTAATAAACCCCCCTTGTCGTATGATGCATCTATCAACTTCATCTTTAAATCTTCAAAAGTTGATCTTTAAATATCCCCCCTTGAACAGTACTTGATTATCAACTTTGAAACTTTAAATCAGTTGCACTAAAGATTGCATGGCTAGAACATGACTGAACCAATTGTGAAAAATATTTCAATAACTCCCCCTTGACAACCTGCAACTTCCGAAGACAGAAGTGTGGTTTTCCTTTTTCACAAAAAATAATTTAATCTTAGGCAAAATCTCCTTCGGAGTACAAATATATTTTGAAAAACAAATTGGAAAGTGATATGGTATCTTGTGTCGATCGCATCGAAAACAAAAGAGAAATAAAATCTTTTTGGCTTTTACAAAATTATATCAAAACACACCTAAAATATGTTTGATTTTTCATGTCAGAAAATCCAAAACAAAAACAAACGATACTGAATCAAACTCTATTTTTGGTTTGAGAAAGATCATTATCCGGGATCATTTTGATTATAACGCTATGAGCTACACTTCAACTTTAACTAATTGAAGCACACAAACCATGCTGATTTATGGTATAATTTGTCCATCTTAAAATCGAGCAGAATCATACTCATAACATCTGGATATGTTAAGGTATTATTAATTTGCTTTGATCAGTGGACCCCACACTATCAGACATATTCAGACATTTTTCTTTTCTCATGTGATTACACTGGTGAATTTCACAAAGTGTTTTGTATTCATGATACCGTCAACTATGTTCCATGCAAAAATAAATAAGAACATTAAATCATCTACCGTAAGGTCGATAATTTGGTACGTAGATAAGGCCTCGGATTTAACAAATTAAGAAAATAAAACAAGTTGAAATTGTATAATTAACAACAATCAGGTCGATACTTCCGTATACACAGAGAAAGTCTGATGAATTATACGAAACACCAAGGAAAATTAAGCAGAACGTTAAATGAACAGCTATCAGGTCAATACTCATGTATACGCAGAGAGAGTCCGATCATTTAAGAAAATAAAGAAACTCAAACAAGTTTAAATCTTTGCAAAATGAAGACATGTATACACAATGACTTCTCATTTATTTTTTCACACATTTCTTTTTATATATCTTGAAATACGCATCAAGATGTTGTCCACTAGGTTAAGCATAGCATTTAGTGTATATCACATTTGTATATTTTCTGATTTTCCGACCCTACCTAGCACATCAAATAATGGACTTATGACATTTTCATTTACTATATCCATGAGGCAGATACTCTAGCCAATGTACCATCATTTCTTAAAGATCAATTTCCTAATTTTTTTTATATATTTTGCATGTATTCATCATGGCTTTATATATTTTGCATGTATTCACCATGCCTTGGCTTCTCCTCCTAAAATGAAAAACTCTATTTTTGGATTTTTCATTTTTCAAAAGAACAAAACACTATTTTTTATATTTTTTAAATCTTCTTCCCCTAAAGCAAAAACCAAAATGTAAAGAACGAAAAATTAATTGATCAACACTTGATACCTCAGTTGTAGATTTGAAATCAGTTCAAGATTTTAAATCTTTGGAATTTAAGTTAAAAACTGCAGATTCCTCACTATCAACAACTTCACAGCTACCAATAGGCCTTCTTTGACAAAACATGTACACACTAGTCAAAAACATTAGTTTTTAAACTGACCTAAGCCTTTGGATGCAGTTTGACCAGTGTTATCAGTTTTTTTGCCCTTAGAAACCACATTAGGTTTCCACATCATCTTTGGTATAGCAGTTTTGATGAGTCAATAACAGGGTTAATCTTGGAAGAACCACCCTTTTCCTTAGAAATATGACCTTTTGTATTGCAAAGATATCATTTACGCTGTCAGTAAAGTCCTGACTTGTCGTCGAGCTATTAGCAATTTGAGAGATATGAATTGAGGTCTTTGTCCTTTCGTGCACACGATACTACATATCATCACATGAAGTAGAATCAAAAGAACCATAACATTCAACATGGTGTGATTGTAGATTATGAACCCATTTGGATGTGGGACTGAGTGAACCCTCATGAGAATAACCAACTTTCTACTTTGTCTCAAGATTTAGAAAACATTCTTGATTAATATGTCATCTCTGACGACGTATATAGCACACATCTTTCATCCACTAACATGATCAGGAGCTGAATTAGACCCAGAAGAAGAGAATTGTGGAAACTCCTTACCATGGCTAGATGATTTTAAGAAAGTCCTCTTCTTGGAGTGTTCATACCATCCCATAATTTGAGCCAATTTAGCTTCAAAAATATCTTCCTCCACCAAATTAAACACTTTAAGTACTTGTTTTCGATCAAGCCTACTTGCATTAATTGGCGGTGTGAAACCTAAACCAATAAGTTTTCTATAATTCTTTCCTTGAGAGCTGGATGCTTCATGACCAACTTTTGCAAGTTTTGAGAATTTTAGCTTTAACATCTTTTAAATTCTTCTATTCATAAAATATTGATTCATCAATATTTGTATGAGTAAAGATCTTTTCTTTTGATAAAACTTCCTTTACATTTTCGGTAGATGAAGAACCAGAAACAATTTTTAACATTCCTGGGATACCAGCTTTTTGATTAACCACCTTCTTGCCAGCTTTTTTCAAGTTCAACTTCTTCTTCTCCTACTAACTATCTTCTTTTCCTGATCTACTAGAAGCATATTCAGAATAGTCTCCAACAACCTTGTTGGTTTCATTTAAATCCTGCGGAGATTCTCTTGGAAAAGCAGGAGGAGGAGCAGTCTTCTCAAACACTTTTTGGAAATTTTCGTCTTTGTAGAAGAAACTTATGAATAATTTAGAGTTAATGAGGTTGTTCAGCTTACGGTTGACATCAATCAATACAGTTTTCAACTCTGAGATCTTTTGAAGAGCTTCAGCAAGTTCTTTTTCTATAATAATCAGCTTCCTTGCAGCTCGATTAGTTTCAGCTATTTGCAATCTCATATTTTCCAACTCATCAAACAATTCTTTTCTAATCTTCTCTTCATGTTCTTGTAAATTTCAACATTAGCTTTCAGAAGCTTGTTTTCTCGAAGCAAATCGTCAAAAACTGCTGCCATATCATCTCCTTCGTTCTTCCACTTATCAACATCCTTTGATAATAAACTATTTTCTTTAGTTAATTTGGTGATCATTTTTTGAGATCAAATATCTTCTTCAGCTACACCATTACAAAATTCCTTGAGATGATTCAATTTTGCTTCAAAACTTTCAAAATTTTGAACATCTTTGACCAGATGTCATTTTCTTCATTTAACTTTGAGATTGTTAAGAGAAAAGTATCCTTTTCTTTTAACATTAAATCATTCTTCTTAATCAATTCATCAAGACGTTTGTCTTTTTTTTTTAACATAAGTCACACATAGACTCATATCCACCACTTGAGTCAGATTCACTATCAGAAGATTGTTCATTAATAGATGAAATTGTTGCCATAAAAGCTGATTGAGTAGCAAATGTCTTACTCCAATCATATTCTTCGTCAACCTGATTAACAAGTGCAGGTTTTGAATTAACTGATGAATCTTTTAAATTTGAACCATTTTCTTATAATGAATTGCATTCAGATGCAAAATGTCCAAACATTGAACATTTGAAACACTTGACCTTGGATTTGTCAAAACCAACTCTTCCGCCACTATGCAAATCTTTGTTCTATGAACCAACACTGCAAACTGTCAGTTCAAATCCATCATCTCCAAATGATCTAGATCAATTTGATCATAATCTTTATCAATCAGATCATTATTTGGAACACTTCCGGTAATAAACCCATAATAAGATGTAATGAGTGCTAAAATTAATGTCATATAATCTTCAGAATTGATTTCCTTGTACCAGAATGTGAACATTGCAACCTTCAGATGAACCAGTTTTTTTATTTCCAAACAAATTTCCAGCCATAAAAGTTGTTGACGGTGAAGAACCATGATTTGCTTTGGCTTTGGCATTATGTTGGAACAAAAATCTATGTGACTGACGTCATCAAATCTTTTTACTGAAGCATCCGACTGAAGAATCCATCGTGAAATGATTCAGAGAAGCGGGTTGTGATAATCCAGGATTGCAAGTTTTGACCGCTGAAGTTTTCTGGAAAAGTCAACCATTCGGGTTAACGATCAATGTAAAATTCAACGGAAGATCGGTTCGAGCGATTCAAGCTTCAGATTAATTAAATCAACTTTGATTTAATAAATATTTATGTATGTTTTTTTATTTTTTTTTGTTCATGTATTATGTTTTCACTAGTTAGTTGATTAGTGGGCACACCTGCCCTCACTATAAATATAGTGAAGGTGCCCCATTCACATGATGATGGAGGATGAATCATTTTGATGATGATTCTTCTTTAGAGTGATGTGAGCTTCCATTCTAGAGAGAGAGTCATGGATTTATTATGAGAGATTGTTTGTCATGATTTCGAGTTGTAATCATTCGGTTCAATGAAATCATTCGACTTGATTATCATGTTTCTTGTTTGATTTCCTAGATTCTTGATTCATCCCGTCTCATCTGATCTTCAAGCACATTGTTGAACACGATCCGAGTTTGATGGGCTTTAGACCGGTCCTGACACATTTGCACTAGCAACATTCTAACCGTAATTTCAGGATTATGTACAGTAGCTGATGATTTATTGTTGTTAACATCTCTAACTCCTGGGCTTGTAACTTTCCCATTAGTTTGTGAAATGTTAAAGCAGAAAATTCCTTATCATGAGTCAGCACAAGAATATGATTTTACCACTTGCTAGGCAAAGCTTCCAAAATCTTTTCTTTCAATTCTTCTTCTTTTTTCTTTATATCAACAATTTCCATTTCACTAACCAAATGAGAAAATCTTGAAATAAGAGCTGTTATATCCTCATCAGGACAGTGTTTGAAATTGTCAAATTCTTTGTTCAGCACATTTTTCTTGCTTTTTCTTATATTGATCATTACCTTCACATCGTAACTTCGATGCAACCCATATTTGTTTTGATCTGGTGCATGACTTTAATTGATGTAAAACTTCTTTAGGTAATGTCATCTTTAAAATTCCATAAGCCTTCTTTTCCCATTGATACTACTTCGTTTCTTCAGATGTAAGATCCCAACGCATCTTTGGTTCTCCATTTTCTTGAGGATATGTATAGCCTTCCTCAACTAGAAACCACAAGTCTACATCATTAGTTCCAACATAAGCTTCAAAACGCTTCTTCCAACTTCATGAGCTTGGGTACTTTCTGACTTGTACCAATTTCATTATCATAATTCAGCATTGCTTGCATTGTTTATTGAACAACTGCAAAAGCTTGAAATCGTTCATTTTGGTTTTGTCAAAAACTGCTTCACCGAATGAGAATATCACAGCCGAATGCAACAAGTTGCCGAATGAACCAAATTTCAACTAGCGAATGAACGAGATGACCGAATGAAATTTAAATTGTTGAATGAAACAAATTTAGCAAATGAAGCTGATTCACCGAATAAGAACTCAGAAGATGAAAATAATAACAACCGAATGAAACGAACTGGATAATGAAATTGATTGGCTGAATGAGTTGATTCAGCGGATGAAAATTCCAGAATATGAAAACTAACTGCTGAATAAGACCGAATAAGACCCTACTCTTATACTGTTTTTGAAATTCAAGGGGAGAAGACATGCGGTAACTTTTCTTGTAAAACCTTATCGAATTATTATGCTGAAGATCAATGTAGGGAGGAATTCATAGTTTTTTGTTAAGTCTACTTGTTTAGATTAGCTTAATTGTAATCTTGGTATTTTGGTAGTTAGCGAAACTACCGAGCGAAACTGTTGTTTCGCTCGGTATCTAGATTAGTCGGTCTCAGCGACAGTTTCGCTTGGCCAGCGAAACTGTCTACTGTTTAGTATATATTGTAGCCTTAGTGCTCTCATTTGTAACTTTTGCAACATTCTCAACCCTAATACATATTTCTGCATTTTTGGTAAGTTTGGTGACGGCTAGGAGCATTCTATTACATCTTTGTAGCTTTTGTTCATCTCTTATCATTCATTTGGTTGATGTTGTGATTGTTCAATACTAGAAACCCATTTTAGCTATTGGAAATCATAATCTAATGTTATTTGATTGGTTTTCTTCTCAAAACACCTTCATTAGCACTGTAAAAGATCAGTGAGGACCAACAATATGGTATCAGAGCCTTTGTGCTCTTGATTTTTGGTGTTTTGAGTGTTTTTGGTAAAACTTTTGAAAATCTATTTGGATCTGTAATCTGATTGTTTTGGACTGAAAAGTGGGTGAATACTGTATGTTTTGATGTCCTGAAACTTATGCAATCAACCGATCATTACTTCATAGTGATTTGGATTGATTTTTGATCATTTCTTCTTCAAAAAGAGGGTTTTCTGTTCTGGGCGAAATTGCTGATTATTCAGCGAAACTGTGCCTTCAGACAGCGAAACTATCAAGCGAATTTGTAGTTTCGCCTAGAAACTACTGAGCGAAACTATTCTTTCGCCCTAAATCCAGAGAAGCGAAACTATGTCATTTTCTTGAACGAAAGTTCAACCCAGTTTCCAGCGAAACTAGCTAGCGAAACTGTGTGTATACGGCGACTTTGAGTGAAAGTGCTGCCCGTGCATACAACGAAACTAGTTGGCGAAATTGCTGAATTGGTTCAGTGTTCCCAAGCGAAACTGCTGGCGAAATTATAAGTTCCAGCGAAATTATTCATCTGATCAGGATTTCTGAGCGAAATTGCTGGCGAAACTACTTCTCCCAGCGAAACTAACCAAATTGTCTTGTTCTTTGTTTGTTTGTGTCTTTCTTATTTCAGGCTGATTTGAGATGGCATCAGGTACCAATGTTGCTGACACTGAAAGCATTGCTCCATACCGACCACCGAGGCTGATCAATGGAGATAACTTTGAAGACTGGAAACGATGTCTGAAATCGTTCTTTCTGTACACCGATTACAATCAATGGTTGTCGATCGTCAACGGACCTCATGTTCCAACCATCACTACTGGTAAAGTAACCCAGATCAACACCGATCCGTCTTCCTTTACGGAGAAGGATTTGAAACTTATTGATCGAGATCAAAAGGCTCTTGGTGCTCTTTCTCTCTGCTTGTCACAAGAAATCTACAACCGTTTCGCTGAGCACTCTGATGCAAAAAGTTTGTTTAATGCTCTTTGTGAGTTTTATGACAGTAATGAAGATCTTGTGAAAGACAAAGAAGCACAAGCACTAAAGAATTCAATTCGTTCACTAGCATGAAGAATGAAAAGTTAATTGATTTGACAAACCGTTTTCTGACCGTGTCAAGCAATCTGAAGAAGTATGATCCAAAACTCACTAACTCTGAACAAATCAAGAAGTTGCTGGATGCTCTTCCACCCGAGTGGAGCATTCAGGTTCGTATGCTGAAACAAGAGAGGGGTTTCTCCGATTACAAGCTTATGGATGTAATTAACAAGCTTAAGTCATTGGAGCTGGATGTTTAAAGGAGAGAGCACAATTAAGTCATGGGCCCTGCTAAAGTTTATTCTCCGAATTCGGCTCTCATCTCAACTGTTACACCCAAAGGAGCCTCATCTCAAATTCAATCTGTCCATCTTGGGTCCGGTTCATCCTCAACTGCTTCTGCCGCTGTTCAGCAAACATCCCAGATCTCACCCGAATTTATGGGATTGTTCTCAATGTTTACTAACAGTTATCAAGCTTTCGCTGCTGGAGAACTTCAAGGTTCGACTCTGACTGCTGAGGATATGTACCAAGTTGACCCAGATGATTTGGAAGAAACCGATCTTAAATGGCAAATGGCTATGTTGACCGTTCGTGCTAGAAAGTTCTTCGAACGCACTCGGAGAAACACTTTCAAGAATCAAAATGGAAAAGTTGGATTCGATAAGGCTAAGCTAAGATGTTACAACTGTAAGCAACTTGGCCATTTCAAGAGAGAATGCCCGAGTCCAATTGTCACTGAACCAACCTCTGAGCCTGCAACTCGAGTCATCCCGATCACCGACAAAGCTGAAGCCAAGCCAAACAAAGAAGTGGCTCTTCTGACTAACTTTGACTGGAGTTCGGAGGTCTCTGAAGCTGAGGAAGCCATAAATCAAGCTCTTGCGGCTCAAATTCATGAACAAAGCAATGACCACACAGTTAACAGCTGTGAGAAGGGAGAAGCTGAGAAGAAGATGAATGAGAAAACGGCAAGCACACCCGCGTGCACATGTGAGAAAGCTCTTGCTGCAGAAAAGGTTATAATGGATCTTTCATATGAATCTGTTCAAGATATGTGCTCTTATCCTTGTAGAATTCGTTTGTTCGGCATCTACAAGGCCAATCGATTGTTGATTGACAACAACAATGAATTAAAAACGATGAACACCCAATTAAAGGAAAATGAATCAAAATATTTTGTGAAATTAAATGAGGCAATGCATGAAAATGAACATTTAAAACAAACTCTTCTTGCTAAAAATGTTGAATTAAACATGCTTTCTGAAAGAGTTACACTAGCTCAATTCGAAGCCTCTCAACTTCAGACTAAGTTAGATAGATGGACCGTTTCTCAAATGAAAGTTGAGGAGATGCTCGTTAAACAACGAGGAGCTAGAATAAAAACCGGGATAGGTATGGAGGAAAATGGGAATGTGTTTCCTAAAGTTTATCCTCCTCCAAGCACGCATTGTTACTCACCTACTCCGAAACCTCATCCTCTAAATGATTTAATTCCTAGTGATGCTAACAGTTTGCATGCAGGTCTAGAAGGAGTGAACCATAAGGAGATTAGGGAGGATATTGATAATGGATATGGTAACACAAGTGGGCACAGACAGTAGCATAGCTAGTAGTTGTTCTTCTTTAGATAGCAGTAGTGATGAGTCCGTGTCTGTTAATCAAGAAAGTTTTGTTTCAAATGAAAATGATCAATGTCATGCAAGTACATCTCAAAATTGCTTCAATAAATTTCCTTCTAATCCAATCCCTTCTTTCACTCCAATACGAATTTCAAAACCTACCGAAAATCATGTTTCTCAAGAGAAGAAATCATCTTTGAAAACTAAACCTGCCAAAACCGTTATTAAAATTAATAATCCAAAGATTTCAAATGATAAAACCAATGTGGATTACGAAACCAACAGTGATTCTGATTATGAGGAGGAAAGTCTTTCAGAAACTTCCTCCTGCACAAGTCACAAATCTCATTGTTTCAGATGTGGTAAGGATGATCATGTTGTTAAACATTGCAAAGAGAAATTAAATTGAACAAACCATGATAGATCCTTTGGCCACAAGGTAACCAGTTTTGTAAAACAATTCCTTAGGGGAAAGCAGAAAGCTACAAATCCCAGAAGTGCAAAAGTCTGGGTACCCGTTATTAAGTGATTTCTTGTCTTGTATTGCCAGGCACTCCCGAAGAACTCTGCAAATAGCTATTGGCATATAGATTCGGGATGCTCTCGGCATATGACAGGGTTGAATGACCTGCTTACAAATTACAGGATCGTGGATGGGGGGTTTGTATCTTTTTCAGGTGATAAGAGAGGTGGAAAGATGGTTGGACAAGGAGATGTGTCATATGGATCTCTTACTCTGGAGCAAGTCAACTATGTTCCTGAATTGCAGTTTAATCTTCTAAGTGTGTCACAAATCTGCGACAAGAATATACATGTGCTGTTCAAATCAAATGAATGTCTGTTTCTCAAGCCTGAATTCATTATGCCCGAAGAGATGGTGGCGATGCGTGCACCTCGCATCAATGACACATACTTGCTGAACATGAAATCCACTGCATCTCACTCTTCCTCCATGACTTGTTTACTTTCAAAAGCTTCTGTATCTGAGTGCTTCTTGTGGCATAGACGTTTAGGACACATAAACTTCAAAATTCTAAATAATCTTGTCAAAAACAATTTGGTCCGAGGTCTTCCGTTCAAAGATTTTTCTGTCGTTGAAAAATGTCTTTCATGTGCTAAAGGAAAACAACATAAAAAGCCACATAAGCCAAAAGTGGAAAATTCTATTTCGAGTCCCTTAGAATTGCTTCACACTGATTTATTTGGACCTATTAGTGTCCAAAGTCTGGGTAAAAGATCTTACTGTCTTGTTGTCACTGATGATTATTCCAGGTACTCTTGGGTTAGGTTCTTGAAGCAAAAGAGTGACACGACTGAAGCCTTACAGAATATTATCCTGTCCGTGGAAAGTTCAAGAAGTAAGAAAGTCAAGGCAATCAGAAGCGACAATGGAACTGAATTTCGTAATCAGATCTTTGACTCCTTCTGCGCAAACAAAGGGATTCTTTGACAATACAGTGCAGCAAGAACTCCGCAGCAGAATGGAGTTGCTGAAAGGAAGAATCGCACACTTGTGGAAGCTGCTCGTACAATGTTGATTGAATCAAAGCTGCCGATTATCTTTTGGGCTGAAGCTGTGAACTGTGCGTCCTACGTGTTGAACCGTGTCCTAATTGTGAAAGATAAGATGAAGACGTCATATGAGCTGTATCATGGAAGGAAGCCACTGATTGATTTCTTTAAGCCATTTGGATGTTCGTGCACATTGCTGAATACCGAAGCTCAAATTACAAAATTTGGAGCTGTCTCTGACGAATGTTTCTTCATGGGGTATTCTTCTTCACAAAAAGCTTATAGAGTATATAACAAACGAACTCGAATTGTGCAGGAATCCTACTACGTTGACTGGCAAGAATCAAACTCTCCCAACACCGGGTCTGGACCAGAATGGTTTTATGATTCAGATACTCTGTTCAAGTCATTCAATCTTCCTATCCTTGCTGAAGCAAATGATAATCCTCCTCTCGTCATTATCACCCCTCACTCCGAAATTCAACAGCAAAACCTATCCTCATCCTCACAACCTTCGCATCAACCCGACCCTCCATCTTCCTCTCATGAATTACCCCATCAAACCTCCGAACCCGCTCCCCTCAACCTTGACTCAAATTTCAAAACCTTAAAGGATCATCCGCATGACTTCGTCATTGGTTCTATTACGGATGGAGTGAGGACTCGTCATCAGTCTGGATTGATCAATGAATGTTTGTTCGCGTGTTTTCTGTCTCAGATCATTCCTAAAAATATAGAGGAAGCTTTAGCAGATCCAAGTTGGGTGGACTCTATGCAGTCTGAGCTGCAACAGAAAGCTGAAGGTGTGGCAACTAGTGGATCTTCCAGAGAACAAGGTTCCAATTGGTACAAATTGGGTCTTCCGGAACAAGCCAGATGATAGAGGTGTTGTGATTAGAAACAAGTCAAGACTCGTGGTTCAAGGTTTTTATCAAGAAGAAGGAATTGACTATACCGAAGTGTTTGCACCTGTTGCATGCATTGAGGCCATTCGTATTTTCCTAGCTCATGGTGCACACAAGAATTTCAAGGTGTTTCAAATGGACGTTAAGTGCGCTTTCTTATATGGGGATATTGATGAAGAAATCTACGTGAATCAACCTCCAGGCTTCGAAGATCATGAGTTTCCTGACAAAGTATACAAGCTCGATAAATCTCTCTAGAATTTGGTACGAGACTTTGACTCAATATCTTTTGGGTAAAGGTTTTACACGTAGATCCATCGACATGACATTGTTTAAGAAAGAGGTCAACGGTGAAGTGCTGATTGTTCAAGTATATGTAGACGACATCATTTTTGGTTCAACAAATGAGAAGCTGTGTCGCGAGTTTGAAGAATTGATGAAGGAGAAATTCGAAATGAGTATGATGGGGGAAATCTGTTTCTTTCTTGGCTTGCAGGTGGAACAAAAGCCAGACGGCATTCTCATTCATCAAGAAAAGTACATTCTGGAAACTCTGAAGAAATACAAGATGAACGATGCTTCTGCTGAACTCACTCCTTTCACATCTCAGACATGCTTAACTCCCGACAGTCAAGGAAAGCCGGTTGACCCCAAGTATTATCGATCAATGATTGGGTCTCTTATGTATCTCACAGCCAGTCGTCCGGATATCACTTTTGCCGTGTGCTACTGTGCTCGTTATCAGGCTGACCCAAGGGAATCTCACGAAAAGGCCGTCAAGCGAATTTTCCGTTATTTAAAGGGTTCATCAAGATTGGGTTTATGGTATCCTAGGGGTGGAAGCTTTGAACTTAATTCATATTCCGACAGTGATCACGGAGGATGCAAGCTCGATCGAAAGTCAGTTTCTGGAGGATGCCAGTTTCTGGGGGAATGCTTGGTTTCATGGCAAAGCAAAAAGCAAACAACTGTCTCTTTATCCACAGGTGAAGCTGAATACATCGCCGCCTCTAGTTGCTGTTGTCAAGTGCTGTGGATTCAACACCAGATGATGGATTATGGAATCAACTTCCTTCATACTCCGCTGTTCTGTGACAACGAAGCCGCTGTTGGAATCTCCAAGAACCCGATTCATCATACGAGAACAAAGCACATCGAAACCAGGGTTCATGCAATCCGTGACGCTCAGGAAAAAGGGTTTATCGATGTTATTCCCATTGAAACCAAGGCCCAGAAAGCTGATATTTTCACCAAAACCTTTGATAAACCCAAATTTTATGAGCTTATAAAAATGTTGGGCATGATTTCCTTTTAAATAAATAAATAAATAAATAAATAAATAAAATTTAAATTCATTTTGTCTTAAATTTTTGAACATATTCTTTTAACTTTGTTTTATCTTAAGTTTGTCTTATTTAAATCTGCATGCTAAATTCACGTTGTCTTGAATCAGGTGGCTGTTGCAATTAAGCATGTTGATTGGCCAAATTCCTAAATCAAGAAATCAATGATCACGTTATCTACCTTCCAATGATTTCTGGCTAATCGTCACTTGAATATGATCAGGGGATTATTTTAGATCCGTTTACCTTGCGTTTCTCTCATTACTGCTATTGATGTCTTTATTGCTATCTTGTGGGGGAATTGGGGGTAAATCACACTAAACCTGCTTAAATCTCATGAAATCTTTCTCAAATTATCTACTTTCACTCATGCATTCGAAGCGGATTCCTTGTCAAAATATTTTCTTCGAAAGTGTCTCCATTCAAGCGTTTTTCTTTCAAATTTGTGTCAAGTATCGATCGAATCATTTTGTTTTGTTTTTTTTAGTTTGCTTATTGAAAATCCAAAAATAGAGTATTTGTGGTTTTTGGGGGAAAAATAAATTAATCAGAATTTTTGGTAAATAAATAAATTCAAAAAAAAAAATTCAAAAATTCATGAATGAGAAATTGATCCGACCATGTGAGAAATGATAGTACATCAACATGCGTTATCTGCCGTGGATAGAGTAAAAATAAAAGCTGTATTGTGCTTGTATGCCTAATATGATATCTATGAGTAGGATATAAACATAAAGCTTGCCTGATATACTCTAGGTTTCATTTCTTGATAAGTGTTGCAATGATTCTATATATATATATAAGTATTCTATTCTATATTGATACATTAGTCAAGTTGTTGTGAGTACCACCTAATATTTTCGTATATTATATGTATTTTCAACGGATACTTAATACAAATATTAGCTACCACATCGCGTTTACCTGGGTTTGAGTCTTCAGTCTACTCGGTCAAAATTTTCTCCTGTTTTTATTTTATATTTTTATCTGATTTTCTTAATTTATTTTCATACCATAAGTTCCGCAATTAAATTGCGAGACCAAACACAACTGATTGTGAGTTATGAAATTTTTTTCAGGCAATGTATACTTAGTTTTAGCTTATGACTAATACTGTTATGGTTTTTTTTTATGATTGTAAGAGAAAATTCTTTTTCATCTCAATGTTTTTATTTTTTAAATATGTTTTATTGTAATGGGTTTAGATAGTGATGCCGGTAATTATGTGCTAAAGACCCGAATGAATGTAGATGGCTACAAGGGATACTGAGGAATCTCAATTAATCTCAGGTCGATATTCTTACATTTTTACTTGCACGCCCTTTAATTTCTAGGCTAAATATGCTTATTATTATCATATTGAATTATTTTGTTATAGTTTATTGGTTCAATGTTATAGATTCCTATAGGAAACTAATATAAACGTTGTCACTTACAGACCTAATTTTGAATTTTATCAAATCATGTGCTGAATCATTCTAAAGTAATTTGAAGGTGTGAAGTCTCAGTAATTGTTATATACAAACTAATGTGGTCAAGGTTAAAACCATTTTGCAAAAATATATTTACAATTAATGAGTATAATAATATTATATATACCTAAACATATGTATATGAATATCATTTATCTATATTTCATCTGGATTTGTAATACGCCTTCCCAGCGTATTGACTTAAGTCGTGTATGTTTCTTTTGATTTGTCTTAATGAATTAAAAGAATCTATATAATACCTTACAAAAAAATCTATATTTGTAACACCCAGTGTATCTTTAATACAACTCGCGAACCGCTGTAATGTGTGGTTGACATCTCGTTTTTAATTAGTTTAGAATAGAATGAGTGAAAATAAAATAACATAATATGACACGTTTACGGCTGATATATAGATTTATTTAATATAAACATTAAAACCATCTATCATCTTACATATTTAACGTCAAAAAAACATTAAAAATAATAAAAACATATTTAGCATTATAGATAACATAATATAATATAAACAGTTGACATATTTTTTATGTGATACTAACTTATCTGGTAGAGACTTTGTCTTTCTGGTTGGAGGTTATGGATTCAAACCAGATAATTGTGTACTTAAGGTAATTTATTTTATGAAATAGGTTATAAGTAGGAGTATGATAGATTCGCTATTTAGAAAGAAAAAAATGAAACATTTTACATTGCAAGCTTTATTTACAATTAAACAGATATAACTTCTTATTTTTCTACTATAGTAGACATGCAATGTGTGCGTCATCACGCTAAGTAATCTAAGAAAAACGAAAAATATTAAATGTAGGACATTTAAGTTAGAATCTGAAGCGAACCATTCAAATTAATGAACCAAAGACCTAAGGAAAAACAAAACTAAAGTAACAAAATAATAATTTTATCACGTGACATCACCAGAGGTTGTCACGTGATCAACAGTATTCTATTGTTCATGGCAGTTGTACTTTGTTACAAGGTATATATATAAGGAAATTGGATTTTTAATAACATCATCTATTGCTATTTGCCGATAATAATCCATACTTTGTTTTTCCTACAATAAACCCTTTTTTTGCATATCGGAAATAAAGATACTGCCATTGAAAAAAGTTAACCTCCGTTAAAGAAAATCAACTTTTTGATGACCGGGCACAGTGGCATTTTATGTGTCATGTTTTTAATTACTGGACTCAAACACAGAGTTTTTTGTTTTAGGATTTTGTATGTTTTTTATCAGTTGTATAAGTATGTTGGGTTGGGATAGTTGTTTTCTGAAAACTTTTATTCACAACCATGAAATATATATCACATAAAACGATACCATGATGTCGCTCATTAAAAAGTTAATCCTAATTTAGTGAAAATTAACTTTTTCTATTGGTGGTATGTTAATTTCGAGTTTAAAAAAAAAGAGGTTCATATTAAGGAAAGATCAAATATGAATTATAAGTGACGAAAGATAACAATATAAATTATTTAAATATAATTTTCTTACGAATAAATGCCATATAATAATATGTTACAAATCATTATCATTATATTATATTATATAAATATACAATGCAAATTCATGATGAATAGTGAACTTTTTGTGTCTCATACTTTAACCACAAAAGTTTATGATTTTGACAATTTATACCCCTGGAATTGTCTGGAATGGTCTGGAATGTTTGATGTGGTTTACTTTTAAAAACCTTCTTTCTCTCTCACATATTTACTCACTTCTCTTTTTCTCTGGAAGACTATCAAACGTCTCTCTCATCATCTTGGTTACATTCGGCTAGGGTTTTCTATCCTCCGTCGTTGTTATGCCTCTACCGCCGAATTCCGGTGTGTTGTGCAATGGGCTGTCTTTTTCTAACGACGGACTCATCTGGATGCTCCGACGCTTGCCGCCTGACGTTTCGTCAGTCGCTTTGGTAGGCGCCGAGTTAACTCCGGTGTGCTTTTTCCTTTATCGAACTCATGGTATTGGCCGCGGGTGGTGCCTAGGTGCAGCCGCCGGCTATATTTGGGTCGGCCCCTACATCGGAGCCTTATAGCAGTGAAGATGAGGGCGCAGTGAGACTTAGAGGCGATGATTGTAATCCGACGACGCGAGGCTTTATCGCCACCGTCGTTGGGATCTGAGCTCTGTGTAGAGCCGGGATTTACAGCGATGATTCTGCCGGGTTAATTTCTGATGTGGATGATGATGTAACCCGCAGCGCGAGGCGTTTATTGCCACCGTTGCTAGGATCTGAGCTCTTTGTACAATCGGGTTTCTTTATGATGTGTTGCTACAATCTGATATCGAATGTGCTTTCTATTAGGCGATGATGGTAGCCATTTATTTCTTGGCTCTGAGCCTATGGTTACTTGAACAATCTGACATCTGAAATACATTAATTGTTACTTGAACAATATGTATATTTGATGTTTTTGGGGAAATGTTAACACATTTAATGGTTGTGCTGATTTACAAAGTTTGTCCCTTTGGTTAACTAGTGAGCTTAATGCGTTTCCATCTTCATACGTTTATGTTCTTTGGAGGCTATGATGTTTATGGCTGTGATGATTTTTCAGCTCTGAGCCTTCACGTGATTTTCTAACAAATTTTACATCCGGCTGGTTGCTACGATTGTATTTTGAGGCCTTTGATATTGTGGGCTATGACGATTTTCACGATCTGAGCCTTTACTTGCTTAATGGTTAACTCCTTTTTAAACCTGATTGCATCTGTCCTTATTAATATTTTTGGGTTTGACGACGGTTTAAAAGCTTTTCTCATTTGGGTTTTTAGTTCATATGGTGTGATTTCAAGGGTATTGAAGGTTTATTTATATAGCATATTTGATTCATACGAAGCTTCCCTGATTCGGGGCTATGATGATTTTCCTAAGCTTAGCCTTCACGTCTGCATTCCTTAATGTTTGTGTTTATCGTTTGGATTCACATATCTTTTAATGAGGCATTGAGGCACATAGCAATCAATTTGCCACTGGAACTTCAAGTCAAACTGATTTTTCTTACTTGCCCATTTTTGTTTACTAATGTTTTGTAAATGTGTGTTTGTGTGTTGTACCAGTTTCGAATTTGTCAACTATACCTGATAAGATTTTCTTCCTTATATTCCGTGTTAGTATTTTACGTATTGCCTTCGTAGTGTGTTCATCCACATATACCTAATTAGGTGTATCTTACACCGTTTGGTGGGGGTGTTCTTAACATATCAAAGACAATTAATCAGAGAAATGAGATAAAACAAATAACTTAAGCATTAATAAAAACATGTCAAACACATAATTCGAAATGGTGGGCCGCCGCAACGCGCGGGCGGGTCACCATCTCGTTATAAAACAAACAAGAACCCATTAGGAAAAAATAAATGCCTATTAATTCATTATGTAATAACATGTTACGAAATCACAATTTTACAATGGTGTAGTGGTAGGAAGCCTGTGTTCTCTACTTGAGACACAGGTTCGATTCTTACGGGCAACACTTTGGAAGGGGCATTGGCGATGAGGGGAGACTTGGGGCTGAAAGGTCACAAGTTCGATCCCTGAGCTCCCAGGTTTTACCACCCGGCCGCTCGCGGAGGTGGATTTTCCCTGGAATGAGCTCAACTGGTGTAAATAGTCCCCGGGTTTTCCGGGGCATTCGTTGGCCGTTCAAAAAAAAAAACAAACAAGAACCTAATAGGAAAAGTAACGGTTGCTTGATGTGGCACCAAATCACAAACCCACGTCATGGCGGGAGAGGTTCAAATGAGAAGTTTGATTTAGGTAAGAAGGATAAGAATGAATTTCAGCCATTAGATCTTTATCTACTAAAAAAGGAAGGAGAGATATTTTAGTCTTAACCATCTTTGTTGACTTTTTACTTACTTCCCCCATTTTTTTAAACATTCATAGCTTTCACGTACGATATTTAAAAAAAAATACACCATAAAAATGAGCATTTTTTTATTTTTAAAACGCGTATAGTCTTGCTATATAAAAATGTTTTTAAAAAATTACTCTTTCGATTTTTGACACAATGTTCAGATCATTGTGTCATTGTGTCAAACGTATATATAGTGTTACTATATATAAAATTAAATACTCTTTCGGTTTTTGACACCATATGACACAATGATCTGAATATTTTGACACAATATGACACAATGATCTGAACAGTTTTGACACAATATGACACAATGATCTAAACATTTTAACACAATGACACAATGACCTGAACATTTTGATACAATGGAAAGAGTAAACAGTAATTTTAATTTTATATAATTTAAAAAAAAACTAATGTAGTATCTAAGAGTTATGAAGGTTTAAAAAATGTGGGGGATTTGATAAAAAGTCAAAAATGACCTTCCATCTATTGTTTTCTTTAGTTTTTCTCTCTAATTCTACGCAGAAAGTTTTTAAGCCATAAATCTTCATTTAATTGAAGATCTAATGGTTATGATTCCTTCTTATCCTCTTTATTCAAACTATATTTCTCACAATAAACTCACCCCGTCGTGGCATGAGTAATTTTTTTAATTTTTTATCTACACACAACACATTTTAAGACATTATTTGGATCTTTATATAGTTTTTCTTATTTTTAGTTTAGTTTTACACCGTTTCTTTGAGTTGTTTAATTTTTTATGTTTTGCGTGAAAGTCTTTATTTTTAGTTTTCTATATCGCTTTTTAATAGTTTTTTATTCATTTTAAATCATTTTTTAAAGCGTTTCATTAGTACTAGTTTAAATTTATAACATTGTCTTTAAGTATTACTATTTTTTTTGTATGTTATATTTAACTAAGCCTCTAATTTTAATGTTGTTGCATAGTTTTTTTTTGGTATTTTTGCTCTTTTTACGTGGCGTTTTAGCAAAATCATTATTTTGTGTACCACGTTATCTCCGAACAATACACGAGTTGTAAAATCTAGTTTATTAACAAATTAATCCTTAGATTACATCTTCTTGAATTATAACATGCATTATAAATAATTTAATGTTTATGTATGAATTTAGGACTAACTACATGAAATTATTTGTAAAAGAGAACATTGTTATTTTTCTAAATTATTTTATTTAGAGAAGGTTTATTGAATTTTAATAATCTTAGTTATTACCTATTGGTCGATATTAATTTGTATTTCATTTATTTTCTACAATAAACCAGATTTTAGAAGTATTGGAATCTATTAGATTGCCGTTGAATGTCCACTAACGCCGTTAACTAAAATTTCATTTTTGATGACTGGGCATCACGGCGGCGTCTTATGTGACCATTTTTTTTTATCACTGGCTTCAAACACAGATTTATTTTATGATTTTTGTATGTTTTGATGCTATGAAGAAATGTTTTACTTAGGATTTTTATAAATTGTAATCATGATTGGTTGTTTTTCAAAGACTTTTCTTCACGTACATAAAAAAATATGTCACAGATAAGACGCCACTGAGATGCTTGGTCATCAAAAAGTGAAATTTTGCTCAACGGCATTAGTGGTCATTTAACGGTGGTGTGATAGATTTCAATACCTTTAAATCTGCTTTATTGTTGGGAATAAATGAAATGCAGATTAATATCGGCCAAAAGGCAATAACTGATATTAATAAAATCCAATATACTTTTATAGAAACCAATACAAATTAGTATTCGAGCAAGCAAGGGCGACCTAATGGATCAAGCAACCCAAGCTAAGGCTTAGGGTCCCAATTTTATAAAAAAAATACATGTATATATATATATATATATATATATATATATATATATAGTGAAAAGTTCATTGTAGACACCCCCATAAGTGTAGACAGGTAGACACCCTTTTTCACCATTAGATCTCTTGATCTAATGGTTGTGATTAATTTTCTTTTTTCTTTTTTTCTTTTTTCTCATTAATTAGAAACTTTCACATGTGAAAAAGAGCTATTTCACATGCGAAAGTGTCTACAATGAACCTCACCCTATATATATATATATATATATATATATATATATATATATATATATTAAGTGTGTTTATATATATGTGAATGCAAGTAAATCAACAAATAGTTTAGACGGTGTGGTGATTAAATTCATAAGCTTAAAGGTCTCAAGTTCAACCTTACAAACCACATTTAATTTTTTATTCATTTCTTTATTCTTTTAGATTTTTTATCTTTTCTTTTTTCTTATATCTTTCTTTTCTTTTAATTTTTTTATTTAGGATTCCTTAGTTTTAGTTTAATATATTTTTTTATAAGTATCAAAGCATACTCAAATTATGTTTTTAATACTAATATAAGATTGAGTTTATATTTTAAGGGTTCCTTTTTATACTCGTATAGGGCCCAATAATTTGTATGGATTCTAAAATTATTGAAAAGATTATCTAAGATTTATAATTTCAGAAGATAGATTGAACGATTTAGTTATTTTATTAATTGAATGATTTAACTATATTATTAAACAAGTTTACATCAAATAAGGTTAAAAAAGTAAACTTATTCTAATTATATTTATTCACGTGTAATAAGAATATTAAAGACTACTAATTATAAAAAATATATATTTTATTATTGTCGCCACATTGCCACAAGACGGATAAAAGAGAGTAATTTAAAGCATAACTTTAAAAATATCAAAAGACCAAAAAATATTAATTCGCTTTGGGACATGCACAAATCGTTTTAGAAAGAAACGAGATGTTTACCATCATGCATGTTGCTGCGGGGTTGAATTTGTATACTAAACGAAAGTCAAAAAGTTAAGTGGTATAAAACGTAAAGGTTTAAAAGTCTCGTGGTGAAAGTATAAAACTATAGAAGTATAATATAAGCGAAAGTAGAAAAGTTAAAAGTTTCGTGGCAAAATTAGATGACAAAAAAACTTAAAACAAAAAAAAAAACTTTAAAAGTTAGAGGGTTAAAAAGTTAAGGAGTATAAAAGGTAAAAGTCTAAAAGTCTCGTGGTGAAAGTATAAAACTATAAAAATATAGTAAGTTAAGGAGTATAACACGTAAAAGTCTAAAAGTCTTGTGGTGAAAGTATAAAACTATAAAAATATACTAAAAACGAAAGAAGAAAAGTTAAATGTTTCGTGGCCAAAGTATAAGACAACAAAACTTTAAAAAAAAATTAAAAGTTAGAGGGTTAAAAAGTTAAGGGGTATAAAACGTAAAGGTCTAAAAGTCTTGTAGTGAAAGTATAAAACTATAAAAATATACTAAGTTAAGGGGTATAACACGTAAAAGTCTCGTGGTGAAAGTATAAAACTATAAAAGTATACTAAAAACGAAAGTAGAAAAGTTAAAAGTTTCGTAGCCAAAGTAAAAGACAACAAAACTTAAAACAAAAAAAAAACTTTAAAAGTTAGAGGGTTAAAAAGTTAAGGGCAATAAAACGTAAAAGTTTAAAAGTCTTGTAGTGAAAGTATAAAACTATAACAAAATACTAAAAACGAAAGTAAAAAAGTTAAAAGTTTTGTTGCCAAAGTAGAAAACAACAAAACTTAAAACAAAAAAAATTTAAAAGTTAAAGGATACAAAACGTAAGAGTATGAAACATATGTGATTAAACTATAAAAACCAAAAGTTTACTATTTCGTAAAAAAAAAGTGTTTAAAAGTTTAAGGGTAAAAACTGCCAAAACCCTAAAATTTTGTAGCCAATATAAAAGAAACAAAAATTCTATTATTTATCATCAAATTTAGTTGTATATAATTAAATTTACAATATGACAGAATAGGAAGGTCGGTGGTTAATATGTAAAAAACACTGTTTATTGGGAGTACTTTTTGCAATGTAGTTAGTGGTAGGGCTTTATATGCACATTTTAACTGAGAGTACAATCATATTGATTATTAGTGGTGGGTTTTTTAATCTGCACATTTACCATCTTTTCTTTCTCCCCTATACATTGTATGTGCTATCAAAGTGCTATCGATCACCTACCTAGAACAATCATGAGATGATCTCTCACCTTTTTTTCATTTTCCTTGTTTTTCGTTGATATATTATCAAATAAATTACGACTATCATCTTTAAAGTTTGGACAAATTTCATCATTCATTTTTTAAGTTTAAAAGTTATACGCGTAACACCTATAATCACTAAGATGGATGACAATTAGATAATTTTGTAAAGTGAGTGTTAATTAACTATCATGTCCCTCTTTTTTATCTACTAAATACATGAAAACTTAAAACTAAAATAAAAACACAAAACTAATTTCATCGTCCCTTTGGGAAAGTGAAATAAACCATGACACCATCATCGCGCTTGTACACTACTATTGTTGCCACCACCACCAGCAGGATGATTGGTTTGTCACCAACAATGGTATTTTAAATCAAGGAGATGGGGGTATACATTTTTAAAATTTAATAGGGTCTTTTAACAAATATCCAACACAAGTAAGTTAAGTCCGAGATTCATCGGGCCAATTAAGATCATTGCTCGGGTGGGGAAGGTTGCTTATCGATTAGAACTCCCCGAGGAACTTAGTGGTATCCATGACACGTTTCATGTGTCTAATCTAAGAAATTGTTTGGCGGATGAGACAACTTTTGTGCCGCAAGATGACATAGTGGTGGACGATAATTGAATTATGTGGAGAGGCATGTGGCTATTTAGTCTGCAAGACCAAGCGGCTTCGAAATAAAGAGATAAATCAAGTGATGATAAGGTGGGAGCACAGGAAGGGATCGGATACCACGCGGAAGTCCGAAGATATTATCCACACCTTTTTGGGTACGTAAATTAGTTTCGGGGATGAAACTCCCTTTAAAGGGGTGGAGTTGTAACGCCCCAAATCTGTTTTATTATTTTATGCATATATTATATTGTTAATTATTGGTTGGAACTTCTTCGGGTAAGTATGATTTTAAATAAAAAGCTGTTATTAGTAATAAAATTTATCTAGTTGACAATTTGTGTGGGAATTATTGTTTATAAGATGGTGGGAGGGTCTCTAATGTAAATTAAATTTATTAGGTAAGAATTGTACATTGGAACTTTAAGGAGGGGCCTGATGTGTAAATTATGATTAAAACAAAAGAAGAAAAAAGGGCTGGGTTCTTCCCAGTAGAGGGTCACGAACCAGAGAGGGAGAAAGGGAGAGGAAAACTTGGCTCTTGTCAAAATCCTTCTCAATCCTTGAGTGCCAACGAAATTATAGAGGATTAAGGGCTAGAATTGGTGTTAGGAGGGTGTCTAGACAGCGACTTCATCACCAATTTCTAGTTCTCTGCATCAAGTAAGTATTCTCCATGATAGATGAAAGTATGAACATTGTCTAGATGTGAAATTGGCATGGAAAATCAAATGTATATGTGTCCTTATGTTTAGATTTAACTTAGATGCACCCTACATGCTTGTGATTGTGTGCTTCTAATAAATTTGTGAGGGGGGGGGGGGGGTAAACCCGTCACAAGGAAATCAAAATTCTTGATGGGTGGGGAGGTTGGGTTTGAATGTTTGATCATAGAAAGCATTGATTTTGTGTGTAAAGTGTTGATTGCTAATAAAATATGAGAATTTGTATCCTTGTGGTCAAAGATGGGTTGAATGGGATGTAGGAATGTTTCATGTCAATAGGAATGTTAATTGTGCACACTAGGTGTTTACAAAATGCCAAAGTTGAAATTAGTGAAAGTCTCATGTGATTTCTCATGTCAAACTTGAAGCACCATGATATATGAATGTAAATGTGTATGTGGATATGATAGATGTTAATGAATGTTTAGGCTCTTTGAAGTTCATTAAATTCACTTAATGTTAGAAATGAAAATAAAGAGTAAAGTGTGGCAACACTTGACATCGAATTGAGCATGCTAGTGAAATGTTGAGTATGTGAATATTCATGGTTAACTAATAATCATGATAAGATAGGTGAAACCGGTGGAGGTTCAAGCCGTCAATGAAGCGGGGCGGATAAAGCTTAAATTACTAAGGTAATATTAGACTTGCATAGATCATGTGTGCCTAAATATTGGCATCTCATACACAAGTAGGCAATGTCATGTTTGTTGCTTGGAAGGTTAGAATCCATAATTATTTAAGGAGGTGGGTTGGGTTGCCATCTTGCTAAGAAATGTACACTACGTTAAAATTCACCTTTGGCCACGGAAAAAAACCGTGACCAAAGGTGTTTGGTCACGTTTTTTTTTTCATTTCAATTGCCACCAAAGGTCCCGTCACCTTATGTATCCTACGGCCACGTTACAATATCAGTGGCTGAAGCCACCTAGAAGCGTGGCTAAAGGGTACCAATATTTGTTGTTGTAATCAAACAATTCTTTCGAAAAGCGTGGCCAAAGGGTCCCAACTGCCACATGTGTTTGTTTAACGTGGCCTTTGGTATTATATGGTCACGTATATTTGTGTTTTAGCCACATATGTTATAAAAAAACGTGGCCAAATGGGTTGCTGAAATTATAATTTTTGTCCCAATACGTGTGGCCAAAGGATGGCAACCGCCATGGTAAAATATGAATAGCGTGGCCTTTGGTATTATATGGTAATGTATATTTGTCTTTTAGCCACATATGATATGAAAAAACGTGGGCAAATGAGTTGCTGAAATCATACATTTTGTCCCAATACGCGTGGCCAAAGGGTGGCAACAGCCACATTAAGATATAAAAAGTATGGCCTTTGTTATTATATGGTCACGTATATTTGTGTTTTAGCCACATATATTTGGAAAAAAAAAGTGGCCAAAGGGTAGTTGAAATCAGATATTTTGTCCCAATACGCGTGGCCAAATGGTGGCAACGGCCACGTTAAAATATAAAAAGTGTGGCCTTTGGTATTATATGGTCACGTATATTTGTGTTTTAGCCACATATATTTGGAAAAAAAAAGTGGCCAAATGGTAGTTTAAATCATACATTTTGTCCGAATACGCGTGGCCGAAGGGTGGCAACGGCCACGTTAAAATATAAATAGCGTGGCCTTTGGTATTATATGGTCACGTATATTTATGTTTTAGCCACATATGTTGTAAAAAAACGTGGCCAAATGGGTTGCTGAAATCATACATGTTGTCCCAATACGGGTGGCCAAAGGGTGGCAACAGCCACATTAAAATATAAAAAACGTGGCCTTTGGTATTATATGGTCACATATATTTGTGTTTTAGCCACATATATTTGGAAAAAAAAAGTGGCCAAAGGGAACTTGAAATCAGATAATTTGTCCCAATACGCGTGGCCAAATGGTGGAAACAGCCACGTTAAAATATAAAAAATGTGGCCTTTGGTATTATATATATGGTCACATATATTTTGTTAATTACAATTACTTATATATTAATTAATTAATATAGAGAAACCTTAAAAATCATATATTATAATTAAAAATAAATGTGCATACACTAATCATGATGCTGTTCAAAAAGATAACATAGACACTAATCAAAGTTTAATTACTATAATATTTAATTATAATTTCTTGTCCATGCTGATCAGCTGCTTCTGCTAGATCCGTGTACTGAGTTTTCTGTTTATCAGATTTTGATTCAGCTGGTTTGGTGTTACGTACACTTTCGGCATCTTTTTCCGATCATTATTTACCTGGAAACATGACAAATAAAACCGATCAGATATATATAATATATATAT
This sequence comes from Deinandra increscens subsp. villosa, assembly GCA_039602395.1. Taxonomy (NCBI): domain Eukaryota; kingdom Viridiplantae; phylum Streptophyta; class Magnoliopsida; order Asterales; family Asteraceae; genus Deinandra; species Deinandra increscens. The sequence goes on from JBCNJP010000007.1 coordinate 22,912,506, forward strand.
AAAGTTAATTAATTAGCGGATACAATTAATTAATGTAGTAATTACCTGTGGTTGTTCCAGTACTTTTTGAACCGTAAATGATCAACCGGCTGTGATCTATCTGACTTGTTATTAGAATGAAGGATCATTCGGTTCATCGGCCATGCAATAATATATTTATTTTCAACCTCCGAAAGCGTTGTTTTATCATCTAATGGGAATGGTAAAAATGTTGCACCCTTATTGACCTGATAAGCTGTAATTCTACGGCAACCAGGAGGTAATGGACTTCCATGAATCTTCTCATCTTTTTCTTTTGGAGATAATCTAGCCATTCCCACGACGTTCATTGGATCCCCCTCCATGTGCAACGTCGCAATTTGGCTCCCCTGATCAGAAGTGACATAATAATAATAATTATTATTATTATAGCATATATATAAACAATTAATTAATTAAAGTCAAAAATAGAATAAAAAAATTGTGGTATATACTAATCTATATACCTCTTGGATTACTGGCTGATTGATAGGAGCTGCAATGGCATCATAATTATTTGGTTTTTCCAACCGATCACTCTTAGGTACTTTACGAGCTGCAGGTTTTACTGATTTTGCATGTCTCTTATTCTTTTCCTAAATTGACACTATGTAATTAACTGATTAGTAACATATATATTAATTAACAATAACGTCAAAGCGATTTGTCAAATTTCTAAATTAATTATATATATATATACCACTTCCTGCTCTGATGCCCCAGCAGAACTGGCTGCAGCAGCTGCTGCCTCTGTCATTTTTCTCTTTCTCCCCTAAAGACAGCATCAACATTTAATTAAATGATCATATAGCAATTAGTTATAAGGGAAGTACACAACTGTGTAAATTAAAATAGTTACCCTTTCCTTTTGCGACGTTGTTGTAGATGGAGGAGTGTGTTGTGATAGAGTCGCAGAAGAGATCTACAATTCAATTAATTAATAAAATTATATCGATCATAACCGGCTAAACATTTGTTAACTATCTAGATAACCATTCGGATGAAGTACAAACTTATCATAGCCGGAACAGTTAATTATTAATTATATTCCGGAACAACTCTAACTATCCTGATGAACTTTACCTATACTGGTGAACTTTAACTATCCGGATGAACTATAACCAACACGGTGAACTATAACTTGAGACGCATGTTCATCCAGATGAACTAGGAAATTTCGGATCAACTATAACTATCCCGATGAACTCTAACTATCCCGATGTACTTTTTACTATCCTGATGAACCTTACCTATCCTGAGGAACTTTAACTATCCGGATGAACTCTAACTATCCGGATGAACTATAACTAGAGACGCATGTTCATCCAGATGAACTAGAATCTTCCAGATCAACTCAAATTCAGAACTGTTTCAAATCCGTACCTTATCGGCCGACCTTTGAGATGAGTTTGATGGAGTAGATTGTTTCTGCGATGTATTGTGCGCGGAATTGATCATGTCCTACGTACAATTAATTCAATTAGTTAATTAATTAATAAATATGCGCTCAAGGGAGATTGATCATATCAGCAATAATATTTAATTACCGTTGTATTTACATTGGAATGCTGATTACAACTGTTTTTAGATCTTACAGTTGTAGGAAGAGGCGCATCTGCGGACTTCACCTACGAAATGATTTAATGATTTATAATAATTAATTGATAAAAAGTAAAGTATATAATATAATTAGTTATAGGTATATATATATATATAATTTGTCCCTTACATAATTTATCGCTTTATGAACTTGTTTTTCTTCAATCATGCGGTTCATAAACGCCGTAAGCATATTAATTCTTTCATCATGTGCTTTAAACTTATCATTGAGGTGCTCAACCTCTTGATCCTTTTTCTCACGCAGCTGTTTTTCAATTTTGAGTTCCGTCTCAAGTTTTTCGATCCGTTCTTTTGATCGCCCTTTTGGAGCACCCTGCCAATATCCACGGGAAGTCACTCTATACCCAATACCTTTTAGGTATCCACCCCTTTCCTTGCCAAGGACCAATGTCAGGGCATCCATTCCCGGTTCTACGGTCACGGATCCCGCATTTATTTTTGTTTCATTCTCGGCCTGCAGTAATTAATTTAGTTAATGTAGTGAGGTGCTGTTAATTTTTAACATGTGAATAATTAGGTATATATATATAGAAATTAAACTTACTATATCATCTGCTACGCCCTTCACCACAGGCGTTTTGAATTCCCCCTCTTTATTTACCCTTCCTTTCCTCCACATAAACGATCGAGAGGGGCAATCATCAGCTGCAATTTCTTTGTTTTGTACCTTGTATTATAATAATAATATATATCAGACTTGAAACATACATTGCACGTTCTTAACCATGACTGGGTGTAACACTTAGCTTATTACCAGTTTTTCTCTCAGATAGACGTATCCTCCCCGTCCCATTGTATGATCATAAACATACTGTGCTCGAACCTCTTTTGCACTCTTTGACACAGCCTTTCCAACAGAATAGTAGGATATATAATTATAATCTCATTAATTAACACTTAGCCTAATTAATGAAATCTGCAGTTGGAATTGAATAAAAACCTTGAATTCGTCAGATTTTGTATATGCTACAAATTTGTCCCAGTCTTCTTTTTTCACAATAGTGTGATACATATTTGGAATTTTCTCAAGCACAGTGGGTTTTGCTAGGTTGGGACGAATGCGTTTCTCGAACATCTTTCTTCTAAAACTCCTTAGCAACCCACCAAGCCGTACCATTATAGGACCCCTTCGACAGTCATCAATTTTGAATAATTGCTGAAAAAATAACAAATGACAACAGGATTTTTTAGTCACATATATGGAATTCAATAACTTAACAAACTTAATATGAGAAAATGTTTAATTTGTTTTATAACCTGAATCCCTGCCCACATCTTGTTCTTGTCCTCTTTTGGCACCTTCTTCCATTGTAGATACCTCAATCCAACCTCTGACTTTGCAATGTCTCCCAAAAAACTCGAAAATTTTGGTCTATGCACCCCGCCAACCCTTCCCAGCGCATCAAATGTTAGTGGCCATTTTTCCCCACCATTTTTCTCAAATTTGGCACGCTACTTTACCAACCACGTCAACCCCCTCTTGTTTGATTGGGGAGCATTGTCGACATGGGCATCATTGTCGAGTTGGGCATCATTATCGACTTGGTAATCATTGTCGAGTTGGGCATCAATATTTTCGAGTTGGGCATCATTGTCGACGTGGGCATCATTGTTATCCATTTCATCTTCTTGGTCACTCGAATAATGATCATCATTGTTATCCATTTCATCTTCTTCACCCATTTGTGAAGAATCATCATTGTATTCGCCTTCACTGTTATAATAAAGATCATCACCTGCTTCATGATCCATTGTTAAATGAGCTAGATGATTCCTGAAATAAAATAAATAAAGAATGAAATAAATGCGATGGAATAATAATAAATGCGATGAAATAATTGATATGAAACAAATGATCTCCTGAAGATGACAGTGAAATTAATACTGACGGGAATTAGGTAGTGATCTCCTGATCGAAGATGATAGTGTGATGAATCCTGTAGAGGAATTTTTAGTGGTGGGGAAGAAGAGAGTGATGAATCGTTTTGGTGATAAAATTTTGGTGAGAGGGAATAGGAACTGGTCAATGAATTTGGGTTAGTGAAATTTTTTTGGGGAAACTTGAAAATGGTGGGAAGTAATTTGGGGATTAATCCGGGTGAAAATATCCTAGCCAATAAGACGTTAGCATTTCTCGGATTTAAAAACTCAATTAATTCTAAACATAGATAATAGTATTTTAAACATATCTTTAAAATGATCTTTAAATGGAA
>JBCNJP010000007.1:22916856-22956856 GCA_039602395.1 Deinandra increscens subsp. villosa
TTTTTGCTTTGTTGTGGGCACTATCCCATTAAATGAAGTTTCTTAGAATAAGGTTTTTGTTTATGAGTCCAAAGTAAATATGTGGTTCAACACTGATCTCATCTTCCACATGCCGACAGTGCTTATGTATAGGGTGTACCGCAGCTAACCCACCACACTACCAGCACGTTGAGGGTGCACCAGTTTCCTTGCCATTCCTGGCTATTTGACAAATCTTGTTAGATAATATACTTGAAAATAAGTTACCTTACGTTTTTCCCCAAATGCTTTTGAGTTGGATGGAAGAGAAAGATTTGAAGCCATTGAATCGTGTGAAAATTTTGAATTTTTGCAACAAAAAGGTTTTTCCACGTTTTCGATCGGTGGGGGTCTTCGTCTATGGTGAGGAGCATTAAGGGTTTAACGGACGCAACGTGAATACAATTTGAGTTTTTTTTTTTTTGAAGTGGGTTCACAAGATAAGGTACTCCTTCACGTTTAGGTTTAGAATGGGGGGTCGCCAACATGGGATAAATCGTTACGCGTATTACCCTCCGGTAAATAAGGGTGGCGTTCTAATGACCGAAAGGTTCCCTGCAGAAGCATGAATGATACCAAGTATGGGAATACAGACTCAGGATGAAGGGCGAGGTAGCTAGTGTAGGATAGCTGCAACTATACGTTTCGAAGAGAGTCATCCGGCACAATTGACGCGGACCCGGAGAAAACGATTTGGGTCGAACGATATAAACGCGAGTATGTCAACAGTTGTACCGTACAGTAGGATAAATTTTATGTAAGAAATCAGTTTGTGTCGGTCCTCAAGAGTAGGTGAAAGTGTAAGGAGTAATAAGAGTGGGTTTCTGAAACACCAAGTGCTGACGTCTTTGAAATATTACCTGACTTTCAATGAGTGTAGATACGAGTTGTAGCTAAGGTTTTGCGGAGTCTACTGCGTATCGAAAAGCCGCATTGCATACAAGATGTAAAAATATCGGGTACTTGGGTCGCCTTCGGTGATCCTCGGGTAGCTCGCCGCATATACAATAAATTCAAACGTGTCTTCGTCAGATCTAGAGTCAATCTACTTCCTTTCGCGTGGTATCGAGGGTTCGAGTTAATCACTTGATTCGGTCACCATTGGTTATGGAACAGGGGTTACCAAAGAAATTTTTTTTTTCCCAGAGAAGAAAGGAATGAGATCAATGGGTACCATTTGCATGATGTTGTGGAACTTTTCCAGCATTCTGCTGCCTAGTGTTGGTTGTCAATGTTTGTCGTACGGGAGCTTCTGACAAAGAAGTGCATGGTAGGGTCATCAATGAGGTTAACTAGCCACAATGGCTCAAGGCTTAAAGACCACCCAAGTTATAAGAGATAGTAAAGAGAAAAGATTCGCTGGCAGTCAAGTTCACAAATGAATCGAGTGTTAAGGACTCCGTTGGGTGAGATTGCATTCGTAGTGAGGTATAAAGGGTTTAAAATCTTGATGAGACTACTAGTCAAGAGAGGAGAACTTCACAAGATTTTCCTGTCGAAAGGTTGGTTCCAAGGGTTGAGGTGTAATTATCCATTCAAGGTGTCTGGGTTTCCATCAGGTTAGAGTTTTATGGTGTTGTTGCACAATTGAGAGAGCTTGAAGAATGGTTATGACGGTTAATGTCATCGGAGTAGAGTTAGGATTGCGAATAAACCAGAATCGGTTAAGAGTTAAACCACCAGATCGCTCATCGCGAGGGGAGATCTCGTCATCGGATGGTGTGAGTAATACAGTGCCTTACTGGGGTTATCACTGGCAAAAGCATTTTAAAGGAGTTCTGGTAGGTTGGAAATCATATATAGGAGAAATGAGAATAGGTGTGGTAGCGTAATGAATACGGTTGAGTCCCATAAGCTTGAAAATGGATGTCATGAGATTTTGAAATGAAAGGTCGTATTCCTTACAACTGGTGGTTTGCCGAGTAGGATTTCCCCAGGGCTTCCATACATTGTAAATTACATTTATGTGTGCACCCGTAACGGTAATTTACCTTGTATGGTCACGCTGGTTCCTCTTACTTTAGCTTACCAGGTTCGGTGGGGTAGTATGTGGTTTCCAAGGGGTAAGTATCAAGAATGTGATCATTAAATCAAAGGTAACTGAATGGGATTTGCCTAGGAGACAGGTTTTGAGAATAAACAGCTCATCTAATTTAAGGTTTTACCGTGGGTACGATTGGGTACGCAAATGGTTCAGCAGGAGTATGGGTAGGGCATGCTACAATACCCCTAACTTAACTTGAAGATATAGAGTAGTTATTGTCCGACTCGATCACGAATCCGTTATACACACATATGTTTATATATATATATACAGAGAGAATATCATAGTATTCTTAATCATTACATGCTGATTTCATTTATGTTACTAGAGTCACATTCACACTGAATTATCACAAAACAACTATGCGATTTAAAATGCAAGGTCTAAACTGACCAAGGGAAAAAAGGGTGTTAACATTTTAGGGTAACAGACGCAGTCACTAGCATCCCATGAGAAATCATCTGATTCTATACAATGTAGCCCTATACGAGGCTAAACAACGTTCTTTACTAACGCACTACGGTAAAGGTACTCTCGGTATGTGTTAATGGGTGTCTTAACCGAAGAGGGTCTACTACGACTCCTGTTTATGTTATAAGAGAGTATGATCAGTTAAGCTGAGGATATGTTGGATCATTGTCTTAGAGTCTAGATTACCATGATCTAGGCCTGAAAGTAATCCTACCAAGGTTGATAAGAATAAACAATGTTGTTAAGGGTTAAACAAGTCCGTTAAGGATATATCAAGTTCGCTAAGCATAAAACGAGTACGCTAAATGCATCATAAGGTTCGCTAAGGCTATCAAGTGCGCCAGGAACAAAATCAAGTTCGCTAGATAGAAGTCCGCTAAGACCAACACAAGTTCGCTAAGAGTAAAAGCTTCAAGTTCGCTAACAGAAGTTCGCTAAGAAGAGTTCAGATCCGCTAAAGGCAAAATGGAGTTCGCTAAGAAGAAATGTAACAAGTACGCTAAGCTTTATACTTAGTAAAAATTTTCTAACTCAAAAATTTTCCAAAATGCCTAAGTCTTGGGAATGAAAATTTTCTACCACAATTGGGTTCCTATACCAACACAGGATAGGAATTTTAAATGAGGATCACCTTTGGCACGCGGAGCAGTACTTTCGGGAAGTGTTGTAATCAAAGTTTTCAAAACAGTTACAGTTCAGAAATTTTTACTTTTCTAAAAATTTTCTGGTTCGCTGTAACCAATGGCTCTGATACCAATCTGTCACACCCCCATATTTCCACTAACGGAGTATAACCGTGTGGGGTGTGAGCCAGACCAGGATCCAAGACTTTAGTTACAACCAAGCCATAACAGTAAGTAATTAAAAGATAAGGGACTTCAATATAAAGTAGAGGAAAGTTGTTTTACGAATACATAAGTTAGTTTAAAAGGATCAGCGGAAGCATATTAGTGATTACAAGTTTGATGTACAAAAGACATGTTCATAAAGTTTGGAATTTTGAATTTCCCAAAAGTTTGCAAAGAGAGTACTGCCGCCATCCGTGCCATCCATGGATCCACCTAACGACCTGAAAAGTAAACAACGATCAAGTGTCAGCTAAAAAGGCTGGTGAGTTCACTAAGTCAGTCTACACAACACCATGTAGACCAAAAATGCATACGAATCGTAAAGAAATAAATTCGTAATCAAGAAATGTAAGTATTATCCGTATCGTTAGGTAGCTAGCCCATGCTTATGCTCCTCTGAACGTTCGCAACCAAAGCTGACATGGTATTTGATAGGTATCCACCTATGTAATTTGCCTTCCCCGTGTCTTTCCCGATCACGGTATTCTTAGGCTAATATTGGTCTCAGTCCGACCGCCAGTCGGGAGGGTGCATCCTGTGCACCGCTGAGCGGGGGTGTCAATCCCCAGTAGATCTACTCAACATTACCTCGCTATTCAATACTAATGGCCCGATAAGTAAGGACTTTTGTTTATAAAGCAATTCAGTGAACATGTGATATAGTGGGATAAATACTCAAGTAAAGAAATACCTTTACCGTGTGTTGCCATCCCTTACCGGATGCAACTAAAACAGTAAGTGGAACTCACCTTAGATTGCTCGGCTTAAGCTTCAATAAATCCAATTGTGAATGTTAACGAGGACCTAATAATCACATTAAGGTCTTAGGCGTAAGGTTGTGTTTAAAACTACTAGCACGTTGGAAAAACACGACACGGCATAACGACACACGACACCGACGGTTGATCATACACAAGGGTTTATATACATCAGGAGTCCAAGAAAGTATTATCATGGTATAAAGCATGCAAGTCATGGCATATCATTTCAAGTAAATTGTACAAGTTTGGATTCTGGTCACAATTTCGCTAGCAGTTTCGCTAGGCAGTTTCGCTGTGTACACGGGCAGCACTTTCGCTAGGCAATACCCGATGACACAGTTTCGCTAGGCTAGTTTCGCTCGAAACTGTTGGCACAGTTTCGCTAGCCTATTTTCGCCCGAAACTGGTTTGAACTTTCGTTCAGGGAATTTCGCTCGGTAGTTTCGTTCGAGCAGGTCTGGTTGGTTTACCCGACGACACTATAGTTTCGCTACATAGTTTCGCTAGAAGGAGATATACATAATTTCGCTACATAATTTCGCTTGATGAAGGCACAGTTTCGCTAGTCGCTAGAAAAACCCATAAATTTGACTAAAAACCTTTCTAACAGCTTCTGTATCACATGCAATTCGATATCTAGCATACCTAAACGTTTACCAACATCATGAGAGCAATTTTAACACCTAAAGCATGGTTTCTAGTCATCAATTTACCAAGAATGCATTTTCACATAAGTAGCCTAATCTAGCATAGATCTTCATACTGGCATGTCAAGATACATAATTTATGTTATGTCTAGCATCCCTAAGCATCATAGCAGTAGCAGAAGTCATTGCATGTGGATTTTGAGCATACATTCTAGTTAAACATACAAGAAATGCATAAAGGAGGTTTATGTGACTCACGGTTGATCTCCAATGCTCAAATGGATGGAAACTTGGAGCTGGAATCACTGTGGTTCAAGCTACTTCCTTGCTGGCCGGAGATCTCGAGAGAGGGAGAGTGCAGAAGTGTGTGTGGTTTGTGAGGAATGAGTAAAAATGAAAAGGTTGGCTTGGGTTTTCTATATATCAGGTGCTAGTTTCGCTGGCAGTGTCGCTGGGAGTTTCGCTGGCTGTTTCGCTAGCCACGCGAAACTGTTCCCGTAGCCCAAATGCCTTAGCTACCGGGCGAAACTGTAGTTTCACCTGGTAGTTTCGCTGGCCACCCAAAAAGGTCAATTTTCGTTCTAAGTAAGACAAGCACAATTTCTCGATAATCACACAATTACACCCTTAATCAAATAAACACGTTGCATATAATTTCACGTAATGGTAGCAAGTAAGTAAACACATAGCACATATGGACGGGTTCGGTGATCAACCAAAGGTCATGGACGTATTCGGTCTAGACACGCATTAGTTACGGTTTATAATATGGTTAACGGAGATTGTCTAACGGAACTGGTGGAATTAACGGAAAAACTTAACGGAGCTAACTTGGGAAGTCGCAGTTGTCACATGATCCATCCAAATCCACAACTACCTGCATGAATAAGAAATATATCATCCTTAAATTATTAATTGATTCTAAAAATAACTAATTCATACTAGTTTATTAAAAATTGAATATAACGCTCGATTTATTCGTTGACTCAAATTCTACTTAATCACATAATTCAAGCTTATTCTCATTTACCTTCTCAACACACTAACTATAAAAACTAACTAAAATAATATACTTTATACACAATTTGGTGTGTATGGGGAGTGAATAATATAAAATAAAGTGTACATTTCAACCTCTCATCATCCATGCACGGTTCTGATTCAGTCCGATGTTGGGAAATTCGAAGCCAAGGCCGATGAGTGTTATTTTGTGGGTTATTCAGCAAATAGTGCGTATCGTGTCTACAACAAAACCACAAAGGTTATCATTGAGGCATATAACGTGGACTGGCTTGAAGACAATCCTACAGATGCAGGGAGTGGACCGGATTGGATTTTGACTATGGGTCGCTGTTTGAAGGGTTCAACTTTTCAAATGTTTTCCATCATTTGGGTGAAGAAGAAGACATTATTGCACAATCATCTGAATCAAGACCTCATGCTGAGAAAATTGGTGAGAAAGCACCAGATGCAGTTCCCACAAATGTCAATGCAGATGCTCCGGGATCTTCGGGAACTAAAGATGATGTTTCAGAAATCTCTCAAAACCAAGGTATGAGTGATAATGTTGTTAATTCTAACCTGCATGTTTCTGTTTCTGTGCCAGATGTTCAAGTATCAAGGATCAATAAAGACCATCCAATCAGCAATATACTTGGACCAGTTTCAGCAGGTGTTACCACTAGAAGCCGCACGGGAGACATTAATTTTTGCATGTATTCGTGCTTCATATCCCATATTAAGCCTCCTAATGTGATGGTTGCTCTCAGAGATCCATGTTGGATAGAGGCCATGCACAATGAACTTAATCAGTTTTCTAAGCTAGGAGTGTGGCGCCTAGTGGAAAGGCCAGAGAACAAGAAGGTTATACCCACACGTTGGTTGTACAAGAACAAGAAGGATGACACGGGTATAATTGTCAGAAACAAGGCAAGGTTGATTGTTCAGGGCCACAGACAAATTCATGGAATTGACTATGATGAGGTGTATGCACCCGTGGCAAGATTGGAGGCTATCCGGATATTCCTTGCAGTTCCATCATATCTAAACTTCACAGTTCGCCAGATGGATGTTAAGACAGCATTTTTATATTCAGAGATGAATGAGGAAGTTTATGTGACTCAACCACCGGGGTTTGTAGATGAGGAGTATCCAGATCATGTGTATCTTCTGGATAAGGCTTTGTATGGACTACATCAAGCTCCTCCCACGTGGTACGAGACACTGTCAACTCATCTGGTGGAGAATGGATACTCAAGAGGAGTGGTTGATCAGACTTTGTTTAGGAAGAAGGTGAAGGATGACATCATCATGGTGCAAGTTTATGTAGATGACATCATCTACGGGTCAACAAACGAAGAGTTATGCACCGAGTTTGAAGAAATTATGAGAAGGAAATTTGAAATGAGTGATCAGGGAGAGATGAGCTTCTTTCTAGCCTTACAAGTGAAACAGGATGAATCTGGGATTCTTATTCACCAAGCAAAATATGTGAATGAGATTCTAGAAAAATTCAAGATGCAAGACTCCAAGCCAATCTCAACTCCCATGGCATCCAGACCTCTACTGACAGCAGATGCAGATGGGGAGCCAGTGAGTGAATTCATGTATCGATCGATGATTGGATCACTTATGTATTTGACAGCAAGCAGGCCAGATATTATGCATGCAGTGTGTCTGTGTGCCCGCTATCAGGCTAATCCTAAACTTTCACATTTAATTGTTGTTAAACGTATTTTTAGGTATCTGAAGGGCAGGCCTAGGCTTGGACTTTGGTACCCAAAGAACACTGATTTCCAATTGTTTGCATAAACTGACAGTGATTATGGAGGCAGTGATCTTGACCGGAAGTCAACAACTGGTGGATGTCAGTATCTGGGAGATCGACTCATTTCTTGGCAGAGCAAAAAGCAGCATACCGTCTCGAAGTCAACTGCAGAAGCTGAATATGTGGCAGCATCCGCTGGGTGCTCACATGTAGTATGGATACAAAATCAGCTCACTGATTACGGTATGTGTGACATCCGAGAATTCTAAGGTTAACTTCCGTTAGACAACTCCGTTAGTTACGTTATAAGTGTTAACTTAGTAACTAATGCTTAACTAGGCTGAATACGTCCACGTCCTTTGGTTGATCACCGAACCCGTCCATATGTGTTATGTGTTCATTTATTGATGTCATTATGTGCAATGTGATTTAAACGCATGATTTAATATTATGAATAGCATGACAATTTGTGAATCGTGTTTATCTTGCTTAGAATGTGAAATTGACCACTTTTGGGTAACCAGCGAAACTACCGGGCGAAACTATAATGTCGCCCGGCAGCCTGTTGGCTCACTTGTGATCAGAGCCAGTTTCGCTTGGCCAGCGAAACTGCCAGCGAAACTAGGCCCTGATATATAATAACATAAAGCCCTAGTTGCCTCATTTTATTGAACCATTCTCTCCAAAACACACACACACACCTCTGGAAATCTGGTCAGTCGAGATTCACACCGAGCCATCGAGATCTCAGCCCCGAACCATCATCCATCGAGCTTGGAGATCGAATCGTGAGTCCCAAAACCACCATTTTTATGTTTTCTATATGTTTCTTCATAAAGCATGCCTAGATCTCTGTGTTATTGTTAGATCTTCTGATATGTTGCTTAGGATTGCTAGAACTACCATAAAGTTGATAACTTTACATGTGAAATCCATCCATGACAAAGATTTATGTTATTTTAGCGATTTTAGGGTTTTATATGTATTTTGGGTGATTTGATGACAAAATGCATGTTTAAGGTGTTAAAGCTTACTGATTTATGTTGGTAAATGCCTATGTATGCTAAACAATGAATTGCATGTGAGAATGGAAGCTGTTAGGTTGATTTTTAGGCTGATCCGTATGTTTTTCGCGACCAGCGAAACTGTGGTGTTCTCTGGGCGAAACTGTCCAGCGAAACTATGTATATCTCCTTCCAGCGACACTATGCAGCGAAACTGTAGTGTCGCTGGGAAAACCAACCAGACCAGCTCGGGCGAATCTACCGAGCGAAATTCCCTGAACGAAAGTTCAAACCAGTTTTGGGCAAAACTAGGCTAGCGAAACTGTGCCAACAGTTTCGAGCGAAACTAGTCTAGCGAAACTGTGTCATCGGGCATTGCCTAGCGAAAGTGCTGCCCGTGTACACAGCGAAACTGCCTAGCGAAACTAGGCTAGCGAAACTGTGACCAGAATCTAAACTTGTGCAATTTACTTGTATGTTATGCCATGACTTACATGATTATGCCATGATGATACATGCTTCAATTTCTGATATATATGAACCCTTGTTTATGATCAACCATCGGTGTCGTGTGTTTGTATGTCGAGTCGTAGTTCCAACGTGCTATGTTATGGGCCATAGTGACGTTAAGTAAAGAATAGACACAAAACTAATACTTAAGACCTAAACGTGTTCATAGGTCTTCGTTAAGCAAACTTGGATATTATAGCAAGTGTAGCAGTGCAACCAAAGGTGAGTGTCACTAATCCAGTTACCGTGAACCCGTTTGGGTCACACCGAATAACTAAAAGTAAAACAATGCTGACAAACTCGAGAGTGCTAGGCGCCTCCCTGATGAACATGAAAACTCGGAGTGCTCGGCACCCATTGGATGAACTTGAAGTGTTTTATGGGAAACACTTGTGAAACTTAACAAACTATTTTTGAAACGAAAACCGTTTTAATATGGCTAGTGTAGGTTAAAGTCTAAACCACATGATATCACATGATTTCTAAGGATGCGTTGAAAACTTAAAAGTCCTCAACTAAATTGTACCATTAATTGTAAAGCGAGGGGATGTTGGGTAGATCTACTGGAGTTTGACAAACTCCGCCCCGTGGCACGGGGAGTGCACGGAGGTACAATATCAGCCTATCTGACCGTGATCCCGAGAGGATACGGGGGAGGCAAATCCGCGATGACGTAGGTCCGCAGTACTAGATGGCTCGGCCACTACAATAATTTATAGTCAGCTTTGGTGCAAACTTCCTTAGTGCATGGAACAACGGATTAGCTACCCGCGATATCGGTTGAGCACTTTAACTATACAAAACTAGTACATACCCGATAACGTAGGTTACGGACGATACTTTTACTAAACCACGATACTATGATTCTGATTAACACAAGCATTGCTTTTCACAAATAAAATGTGCAGAAAGATACGTTCATGCGATTATGATTATTAGACCGGGCCGCTGCGTGACAAGCCCACTGTGAACTCACCAACCGTTAGGTTGACACTTGCGTGGTTTAAACTTTTGCAGATCGCTAAGGAGTATCCGGAGCGGGTTGGCATGGCACGTGAAGACTTTTATTTTAATTGAACTATTTGGGAATTTAATACAATGATTTGTAAAGCACGTGGTTAGTGCTAAGACAATATTTATTCCGCTGCGTTTGTATTTGAGACTCTACTTTATAACTGATTTTTGAACTAACTCTGATTCATTTAGTATTTGTAACTAATGGTTGTGGATCCTGGTCTAGTCGCACCCCTTGACGGTATAAACTCCGTTAGTGGTTAATTTGGGGGTGTGACAGATTGGTATCAGAGCCATAAGTTGCAGAGAACTGGAATCAATTTTGAAAACGATTTGGAAACTGCAACTTAAACCTTAGTTACAAACGAACAAACAAATTCCCAAAACCAAAAATTTTTACGTGCCAACCTGGGATACTCGCTCTGCTGTGTAAGTAAAAGCTTAGTACGTATGTATATATATATATATGTTGATACATAAGCTGTGCGTCATGTGAAGTATCTGAACGAGACGATGTGAAGATTCAAGACAAGATTGCTGCTGGCCGAACCAGGTCCGAACCTGAGGTTCGGACCGGCCGAACTCCGAGTTCGGAGGAGGCTCGGATCAGACGTGTATATATAGTTAGCTTGTCTTGTAATCTATAAGGACGAGTGAGAGTGTTTGTGAGAAACCAGTTCATAACTATGTGTGTTTGAGAGTGTTTCTCCAGAGAGCTTAATTGAGAGTTTGTAATTGAGTCTTTGTGATTTCAATGAAAACAAACTTTATTTACATCTCGTGTTCACTCTACGATCAAGCAAACCTCTAGTAAGATCCGTCTTACGGTTTTTCAATTGGTATCAGAGCAAATCCAGGTTGCTCTATTGCGTTTGCTTTGATCGTGATCGTTTTCTTGACAAAACCGAGTGTTTTTCATTCAAAAACGAGTCAAATTTTGAGCTTTTCGAGTGCATTTCATTTCTAAAACATTTCTATGAGTTTTACCTGAATTCCTGTCGAAAATCTCATCCAAAAACTCTCAAAATCGCGAAAATTATGTCGAGAGTGTTTACATTCGTTCGAGGTTCGGAGTAACTGAAAAATAACCGCTCCGAACTTCCGGTTCGGAGGGAGTTCGGAGGTCGTTCGGACGAAGTTCGGTCTTTCTTGTTTCGGTGAGAGTTCGGTGTAGGATCGGAGTACGCTCGGCATAACCGCTCCGAACACCAGGTTCGGGTACG
Organism: Deinandra increscens subsp. villosa; assembly: GCA_039602395.1. Classification (NCBI taxonomy): domain Eukaryota; kingdom Viridiplantae; phylum Streptophyta; class Magnoliopsida; order Asterales; family Asteraceae; genus Deinandra; species Deinandra increscens. The sequence continues at coordinate 22,928,164 of JBCNJP010000007.1, forward strand.
TTCGGCGGAGTTCGGACTAGGATCGAAGTAAGATCGGAGGTTCAGCTGAGTTCGGACGAAGTTCGGTGGAAGTTCGGACCAAGCAGAATTTTAAAATTCTCAAAATGTATGAAATTGAGGTTTTCGCTGAACGTCATCGTCAGAATGTGCCAAAGTTGATAAATCTTGAAGATTATCATGGTTGGGCGACAAATTTTCGAGGATATGTACACGGTTTGGATAAAAAATTATGGTTACCAATTACAAATGAACATAAGTATCCAGCTTATAGTGATGGTGATTTTAAGGAAATGCATGATTTTTCAAGTGAAGAAAGGGAAGCATTTGATCAAAATGAAAGGGCTACTACACTTCTTATGTTAGCTTTGCCTATAACTCTTAAGAATTCAATCAGGAAGTTTCGAAAGGCAAAACGGATATGGGATTTTGTGAAGATACAGTGTGAAGAACATATGTCTAAACTTTCTCAGAAAACAATTGATCAAGATTTGAAATTCAAAGGAATAATTGAAAAGTTAGAGAATAAGGTGAGAAAGTTGACTGAAGAAAATATTTCATTGACAAAAGAAATGGAGGAATGGAAAGGTAAAGTTTGTAATGATTTAGATGCCAAAATTCAAAGGGATGTGTCTGTATCATGTGCAAATTGTTTAGAGTTTGCTAGTATTAAGGAAGGATGGTTGAAAGAGAGGGATTTGTTGGTTGAAGAATGCAATAAAGCTCAAGCTAAAGAAAAGGAAGCTGTGGAAGATTTTGATGCTTTATTTGAGAAATGTTATCCTCTTCAACAAAAATATGAAAAAGTTACTAAAGCTGCTGTCGAGGTTGCTGATAGAGTAATTCAACTTCAAGAGGAACTTACCAAGTTGCGTGATAGAAATGGTGAGCTTCAAAGTCAAAATAACGTTTTGAAACAGGATGTTATTTACTATAAGAAACAAGTGGAGAAGGTTTCTGAAGAAGTTCAGGAAGAGTGTCGCTTGAGACGATGTCATATCAGTGATTATAACAAATTGTCTGACAAGTACATTGCTTCACAGAAAGAGTTATCGGAAGCGAATATGAAAATATCTGAACACAAGATCGAGATGTTTGATTTGCAACGAAGATTGAAAAATTGCAACCATTCACCAACTTTTCTGAATTATATGTATAAACTGGAAAAGAGTGAGAAAAATGGTCAAGATGAATGTCTTCATCAAGTTCCTGCTCCAGTGGACATTGAAATGTCTGTTCCAGCTACATCATCTGGTGTTGAACTGCATGATTATTCAAAATTTGCTGATACCAGTTCAGGAAAGAAGACAAAATTCAAATCAAAGAAGAATAAAAAGGAGGCTGATTACCGAAAAGGGTTGAAGTTTGATTCCAAATCTACATTTCTTGAAAAAGAAAAAGTGTTTCATGGAAAACCAGGAAATCTGAAAATGCCAAAGTTTTCTGAGATTGTGATAGATGAATCTTTGATTTCTGGAAAGAATGATGTGAAAGGAATCAAATCTGAATTTACAAAGCTTGCCAAACAAGGTCATGAGATACCGAATTCTGTTCAAGGTAAATTTAAACAGCAGAATGGTGGTTTGGGTTTTGAAGAAAAAGAAATGCCGACTGAGGATTTCAACAAGAACAAAGTCAAATCAAAGAAGATAAAGAAGCAAAAGGTGTTTTCAGATAAGAAGACACAATGTTGGAAGCAGAAAGTATCTTCACCAGATGAAAAGCTTTCTTCTGGAGAGTCCTCTTGTATATCTGATGCTACACCACCAGACGGTAACAATTCAGATTCATTTCATTCTGCTAAATCAAACAGGTCTTATCATAACAATAAATTCTTTGGTTATGGAGATGATTCAGGATTTTATGATTCTCCAAAATGTTTTCCAAAATTTCAGAAACCAAAGAAATCAAAATCTATGTTTTCACAAGTTCATGATGAATGTCTGCTTGATCAGTTTGGTAAACCAATTTCAATCAATCCAACTGGTGAAAGACTGTGTTATGTTTGTCGTAAGAAGGGTCATTATGCAAATACTTGTCCTACGACACATAACAATTCATCATCATATGCCAAGCATACAATGTATGTTGATCCAGATGGCATTATTTTTAGTGAACCAATACCCAACACTAACTTTTTCTGGAAAAAGAAGATTTCTTCGGAAAAGTTGGGTAGTAGTTCTGATTGTCACTCATCAGTTGACAATGGTTCACTAGAAATCCTCAAACCAAAACAGGAATGGAGACCTAAAGTTGTCTCCACGGCCAACACAGATTTTGTTGAAGACACTGGGCGACCTACCATCGTTGAGGATGAGGGTCGGGGTTTTAGAAACTTACTATTTTCCAGTGTTTGCAGGTATTTCAGGAAGACCTGTTAGTAATCGTAAGGTTGCTGACAGTGAGATACTTGTATTTTTAAGTTAAAATGCATCGTTCTTATCTTTGAAAAACAGATTTTCAAAAATATCTTTTTCAAAATGTGTCAAGTGTTGATCGATCATTTTCATTTTTGTTATTCAATTTTTCTTTCGTTTATATTTTTAGGGGGAGAACATTTGAAAATTCAAAATATAGTATTTGTTTGAATCTTAGGGGGAGAAATTGGAAAATATAAAAAAACATGATGAAAAATATGAGAAATTGATTTGACAAAAGCAAGAAATGATAGTACATCAGCATATACGCTATCTGCCATGGATAGAGTAAGTCTAAAGGCTGTAGGTGCTTGTATGATCTGTGAATGTGCATGACTAATCTGATATCTGCAAGTAAGATATAAACATAAAGCTTGCCTGATAATCTTTGGTTGTTTGCTTCTTGATGAATGCTATGTGATGATTCTGACAAAAATAGAATAAAGAGATATTCTGATGAATGCATGTTTTCATTTTGAAAGATTTAAACTTGTTTGATTTTCTTTATTTTGTCAAACGATCGGACTTTCTCTGCGTATCGAAAGATCGACCTGATTGTTGTTCGTTTGACGTTCTGCTTTATTTTTATTGGTGTTTCGTATAATCCATCGGACTTTCTCTGCGTGTTCGGAAGAACCGACCTGATTGTTGTTGGATTATACAATTTCAACTTGTTTTTGCTTTCTTATTTTCTCAAATACTTGGGCTTTCTCTGCGTGTCGAAAGACCGACCTGATTGCTAGGTATTTGAGGGTTCTGCTTTATTTTTGCATGACTCATCAAGGATGTTTTAAATCTCGAATAAAAGTTACTTCTATATGATAAAAATGATGATTTGCAAGTATTTCTGATAGAGTAGAAGCCGAGTTATCAGTGCATGATAAAAATTACTTTAAGCATATCTGAAAACGATAAATATGATTGGTACATGCTGAAATAAACAATCAATGTTGTATTTGCGATTATCTTGGCTTGCATGCTGATTAAGACCGAAATTGAAATGTGCTAGATGCGTTATGACTGATATGATCTTGCGTCATGATCTTTCTCACAAAATACCAAAAATAGAGTTTGTTTCTGTATTGCAATTTCATTTCATTTCAAGAAAAGTACAAAAAGATTTTTTGGTGTGTTTTGATATAAACTTTGTAAAAAGCCAAAAAGATTTTACTTCTTTTTATTTTCGATTGATCGACACAAGATACGAAAAACATTTTCAAAACATATATCTTGGATTCTCTAAGAGAAGTTTTGCGCCAAGATTATTTATGTTGGCCAGGTACTCAAAGGAAAGAGTTCATCACAACTTCAAGTCTTCTGAAGCTGTTGATAAGGATGAAAGATTCTGTGCATCGTCAAGTATTCAAGGTCAAGCTACCATCAAGTTGAGGGGGAGTTTGTTCGGAGAATATGTTTTAACTGGCGAACAGATACTGCACATGACGAGGGGGAGTTTGTTGATACATAAGCTGTGCGTCATGTGAAGTATCTGAACGAGACGATGTGAAGATTCAAGACAAGATTGCTGCTGGCCGAACCAGGTCCGAACCTGAGGTTCGGACCGGCCGAACTCCGAGTTCGGAGGAGGCTCGGATCAGACGTGTATATATAGTTAGCTTGTCTTGTAATCTATAAGGACGAGTGAGAGTGTTTGTGAGAAACCAGTTCATAACTATGTGTGTTTGAGAGTGTTTCTCCAGAGAGCTTAATTGAGAGTTTGTAATTGAGTCTTTGTGATTTCAATGAAAACAAACTTTATTTACATCTCGTGTTCACTCTACGATCAAGCAAACCTCTAGTAAGATTCGTCTTACGGTTTTTCAATATATATAAATATATATATAGACCGTGTCTAGGAAGTCTAACGGAAAACCTTAGGGAAAATTTTCACACACGAATACGAAACGCGAACGCTAATGCGCGCACTATGCCGGGGAAAGCAGCAACGAAACGATGCTACACGCTACGTCCTGATTTCTACTACGACGACTACGCCGACGGTGACTTTTATGGGAAAGCCGACTTTCGACGATAGCTACCTACGACATACGACGTTCTCCGACGACGCCTCCATTATGCACAAAATTTTCTGGACTAATAGTGGGATAACGGGAAAATGTTATTATGCATATTATGGGATACGTATAAAGTATAAATGTGACTGAACACTGGCTACTTTAACTATTCAGCAAGATGTCTGGAAGAGGAAACGGAAGAGGCAACATAAACATGACGCCTGCACAGCTGCAAGCAATGATTAATGAACATGTGCAAGCCGCGGTGGCAGCCGTCCAAGCTGCATATGCCGCACAGGGTAACTATTATGCCGGTTAAGGCACAAAGCGATTATATTTTGACCTGTTTAATTTTAAAACCCGAACTATTTATGCATCAGGAAACCACCACCACTACACGTTCAAGTCCTTCATGGACTGCAAGCCGATGACATTTTCCGGCGAAGAAGGAGCTGTAGGACTCCTCAGGTGGATTGAGAAGTCTGAAAAGGTTTTCTCCATGTGTAATTGTCCAGCTGAAAGCAAGGTGAAGTTTGCTACTGGTACCTTCGAAGGAGCTGCACTCTCCTGGTGGAACGCTGAAATTCAGATGGTTGGGCTAGACGCGGCTAATAACATGCAGTGGGCAGCATTTAAGGATCTGATTATGGAGGAGTACTGTCCCCGTGACCAAGTGAAGAAGCTAGAAGGCGAATTCTTGAATCTGAAGATGATTGGGTCTGAAGTCGAGCAGTACACTGCACGATATCATGAGTACGAGGTCTTGTGCCCCACAATGGTTGATGCTGAATTCAAACGCATTGAGCGTTATCTGGAAGGCCTCGCGCCTCAAATCAAGAGTTTGGTGACCGCCAGCAACCCCGCCACCGTGCAGCAAGCCATCCGTTTGGCTCACAAACTTACTGATCAAGAGGTCGAGAAAGGTACTCTACCTGCGAAAGCCACTGAGAAGACTGCCTTAAGTGGCAAAAGAAAAGCTGATGATGAAGCCCCTGAGAACTCCATGAACAATCAGAGTGTTGGAAACAGCACTGGGAGGTCCTATAACTCCCAAGGTCAAAGCAAGAGGTCCGGGAACAACAGTGGTAACTACCGCCAGGGTGGCAATGGGGAAGGCAACTACAAAGGTAACCTGCCTTTGTGCAACAAGTGTGGAAAGCATCATGCTGGTAATTGTAGGAAGAATCTGAGCTGCGAAAGGTGTGGCAAGGGGGGCCACGAAGCAAAAGACTGTTGGGCAACCTTGCCCGAGCAACAAAACCGCCCCAGGAGGAACAACAACAATCATGGAAACAACAACTATGGGAACAATCGGGGTAATGGGAACAACAACGGTCTGAACCAGAACAACAATGGGGGAGCCCGTGGCTGTTTTGAGTGTGGTGCTCAAGGTCACATTAAAAGAGACTGCCCGCAGCTGAGAAGGCAAGGGAACGGTAACCAAGGAAACAACGGTGGGAATGGTAACGGTGGAGGTAATGGTAATGGGAATGGCAACGGAAATGGTAATAACGGGAATGGTGGAAATGGTAGAGGTCGAGCTTTCGTCATGGGTCAGGGTGAAGCTCGCAATGATGCCAACGTGATTAATGGTAAATTTATTTTGAATGGTTTCTTTGCTACTGTATTGTTTGATTCTGGCGCTGAAAGAAGCTTTATTTCTACAAAATTTGCTAAATTGATTAATGCTAAACCTATTGCCTTAGACGCTAAATATGTGGTAGAGCTAGCTAATGGTAAACTTCATGATACGACTCAGATAGTTAAGGGCTGTAAGTTAGAACTAGCTGGCCATACATTAGGAATCGATCTTATGCCTTTCCCGATTGGTAGTTTTGACGTTATAGTAGGAATGGATTGGTTATCTGAGAATCGAGCTGAAATCTTATGTAAAGAAAAAGTGGTTCGTATCCCACTCGAAGGAGGTGAAATGTTAACTGTTCAAGGTGAAAAAGGTGGAGCAGTGACTGGTATTATTTCGTTTCTCAAAGCTCAAAAGAGCCTTCGTAAAGGTCACTTCGCGATTCTTGCAAACGTCACCGATTCGACACTTCCCGAGCACAGAATCAACGACTACCCGATAGTTCGCGACTTCCAAGATGTATTTCCTGAAGATCTGCCTGGTTTGCCTCCATTTCGACAAGTAGAGTTTGGAATCGACTTAGCTCCTGGAGCCGCTCCGATTGCACGCGCACCTTACCGTTTGGCGGTAAGTGAACTCAACGAACTCTCCTCACAACTTCAAGAGCTACTCGACAAAGGGTTTATTCGTCCAAGTTCGTCTCCGTGGGGAGCTCCGGTATTGTTTGTTAAAAAGAAGGATGGAACGTTCCGAATGTGTATTGACTACCGAGAGCTTAACAAAGTTACGATCAAGAATCGGTATCCTCTTCCTCGAATCGACGATCTCTTCGATCAACTACAGGGTTCAAGCTACTTCTCAAAGATTGATCTACGGTCTGGATATCACCAACTCCGTGTTCGGGATGAGGATGTACCGAAGACTGCTTTCAGAACTCGGTATGGTCACTACGAATTCCTGGTTATGCCATTTGGGCTAACCAATGCGCCGGCTGTATTTATGGATCTGATGAATCGAGTGTGCAAGCCGTACCTCGATAAGTTTGTGATAGTTTTCATTGACGATATTTTGATCTACTCCAAGACAAAGGAAGAACACGAGGAGCATCTGCGTCTTATTTTGGAATTGCTTCGCAAGGAACAGCTCTACGCCAAGTTTTCAAAATGCGACTTTTGGATCCGCGAAGTCCAGTTTCTTGGACACATTGTTAATGAGGAAGGAATTCATGTCGATCCAGCCAAAGTGGAAGCCATAAAGAATTGGTCTACCCCAAGAGCGCCAACAGAAATCCGACAATTTTTAGGACTTGCCGGGTATTACCGAAGGTTTATTAAGGGTTTCTCTCAATTGGCTCAACCCTTAACAGCCTTAACGCACAAAGGAGTGCAATACAGATGGGGTGAGAAAGAAGAGCGCGCGTTCCAAACGCTTAAAGATATGTTATGTTCAGCTCCAATTCTTGCGTTACCCGATGGAGTTGACGACTTTGTGGTTTACTGTGATGCATCAATCCAAGGACTCGGTTGCGTGTTAATGCAACGAGACAAAGTGATTGCCTATAGGTCCAGGCAACTAAAAGATACTGAAAAGAATTATACAACGCATGATTTGGAATTGGGAGCCGTTGTTCATGCACTCAAGATTTGGAGACATTACCTATACGGAACAAAGTGCACAATATTCACCGATCATAAAAGTTTACAGCACATCTTTGATCAGAAAGACCTCAACATGCGGCAAAGGAGGTGGGTTGAATTACTGAACGATTATGATTTGGCCATTAAATATCATCCGGGAAAAGCAAATGTGGTGGCAGATGCCCTAAGCAGAAAAGAGTACGAAAAGCCTCGACGGGTACGAGCGCTTCAACTTACAATACATTCAGGATTACCGGATCGGATCCGTGACTGCCAACGAGAAGCTTTGAAAGCAGAAAACTTCGCAGCTGAAGCACTGCGTGGTGTAGATGGCCATTCTGAAGTTAAGTCCGATGGACTCACGTACTATAATGACAGAATCTGGATTCCTTTGTTTGGAAATCTCCGTGAGCTCGTGATGGACGAGGCTCACAAGTCAAGATACTCGGTACACCCCGGATCAGATAAAATGTATCAGGACTTGAAAAATCTTTATTGGTGGTCGAACATGAAAGCCGACATTGCTCGATATGTGGCTAAATGCTTAACCTGCTCAAGAGTCAAGATTGAATACCAAAAGCCTTTTGGTTTACTACAACAACCAAAGATCCCAGAATGGAAATGGGAGGACATCTCCATGGATTTTGTAACGGGACTACCTCATCGATCAAATCAACCGGATGCGATTTGGGTTGTCATCGATCGATTAACCAAATCGGCACATTTCATTCCGATGAAGGAAAGTGATAATATGGATAAATTGACAAAGCTGTACATCGACAAGATTGTGAAGCTTCACGGTGTGCCTAAGACTATCATTTCTGATCGAGATCCTCGATTTACTTCCCGGTTATGGCAATCAATGCAGGAAGCATTGGGAACCCGACTAGATATGAGTACAGCCTATCACCCACAAACGGATGGTCAATCGGAACGAACCATTCAAACCTTAGAAGATATGCTCCGAGCTTGCGTTCTTGACTTTGGGAAAGATTGGGAGACTCACCTTCCACTGGTGGAGTTCTCTTACAACAATAGCTATCATTCAAGCATCGGTGCAACACCTTTTGAAGCACTTTATGGCAGAAAATGTAGATCGCCCGTGTGTTGGGCCGAAACGGGTGAGAAAGGGCTCACTGGACCGGAAGTTATCCATGATATGACCGAGCGAATTATTCAAATCAGGCAACGGCTAGCTGCAGCGCGTGATCGATAAAAGAGTTATGCCGACAAACGCCGAAAACCTCTAAAGTTCGAGGTGGGTGACAAAGTATTGTTGAAGGTATCTCCCTGGAAGGGAGTGATACGCTTCGGGAAGCGTGGAAAGTTAAATCCTCGCTACATCGGTCCGTTTGAAATTATTGGGGAAGTAGGCCCGGTGGCCTATCGATTGCAACTTCCTACTGAACTCGATGGAGTTCACAACGTGTTTCACGTTTCCAATCTAAAGAAATGTTTGGCTGAAGACACCGAAATAATTCCCTTGGAGGAATTGGAAATCGACGAACATTTGAGATTTATCGAGCAACCGGTAGAAATCATGGGACGCGAGGAGAAAGCCCTCAAACGTAGCAAGATTCCGATCGTCAAGGTGCGATGGAACTCAAGGCGTGGACCTGAATATACTTGGGAGCGAGAGGATCAAATGAAGAAAAAGTATCCTCACTTGTTCGAGCAAACGTCCACGGAAACTCAAGGTATGATTTAATTTTGGGGACCAAAATTCCTTAACGGGAGGAGGATGTGACAACCCTAAAACTTTTGCTTTCTTTCCCCAGCAACGACGACAGCTGATGCTGCGAACGCTACGGCACTAGAATAATTTTCGGGACGAAAATTCCAATTACAAGGGGATGATGTGACATCCGAGAATTCCAAGGTTAACTTCCGTTAGACAACTCCGTTAGTTACGTTATAAGTGTTAACTTCGTAACTAATGCTTAACTAGGCCGAATACGTCCACGTCCTTTGGTTGATCACCGAACCCGTCCATATGTGTTATGTGTTCATTTATTGATGTCATTATGTGCAATGTGATTTAAACGCATGATTTAATATTATGAATAGCATGACAATTTGTGAATCGTGTTTATTTTGCTTAGAATGTGAAATTGACCACTTTTGGGTAACCAGCGAAACTACCGGGCGAAACTATAATGTCGCCCGGCAGCCTGTTGGCTCACTTGTGATCAGAGCCAGTTTCGCTTGGCCAGCGAAACTGCCATCGAAACTAGGCCCTGATATATAATAACATAAAGCCCTAGTTGCCTCATTTTGTTGAACCATTCTCTCCAAAACACACACACACACCTCTGGAAATCTGGTCAGTCGAGATTCACACCGAGCCATCGAGATCTCAGCCCCGAACCATCATCCATCGAGCTTGGAGATCGAATCGTGAGTCCCAAAACCACCATTTTTATGTTTTCTATATGTTTCTTCATAAAGCATGCCTAGATCTCTGTGTTATTGTTAGATCTTCTGATATGTTGCTTAGGATTGCTAGAACTACCATAAAGTTGATAACTTTACATGTGAAATCCATCCATGACAAAGATTTATGCTATTTTAGCCATTTTAGGGTTTTATATGTATTTTGGGTGATTTGATGACAAAATGCATGTTTAAGGTGTTAAAGCTTACTGATTTATGTTGGTAAATGCCTATGTATGCTAAACAATGAATTGCATGTGAGAATGGAAGCTGTTAGGTTGATTTTTAGGCTGATCCGTATGTTTTTCGCGACCAGCGAAACTGTGGTGTTCTCTGGGCGAAACTGTCCAGCGAAACTATGTATATCTCCTTCCAGCGACACTATGCAGCGAAACTGTAGTGTCGCTGGGAAAACCAACCAGACCAGCTCGGGCGAATCTACCGAGCGAAATTCCCTGAACGAAAGTTCAAACCAGTTTCGGGCGAAACTAGGCTAGCGAAACTGTGCCAACAGTTTCGAGCGAAACTAGTCTAGCGAAACTGTGTCATCGGGCATTGCCTAGCGAAAGTGCTGCCCGTGTACACAGCGAAACTGCCTAGCGAAACTAGGCTAGCGAAACTGTGACCAGAATCTAAACTTGTGCAATTTACTTGTATGTTATGCCATGACTTACATGATTATGCCATGATGATACATGCTTCAATTTCTGATATATATGAACCCTTGTTTATGATCAACCATCGGTGTCGTGTGTTTGTATGTCGAGTCGTAGTTCCAACGTGCTATGTTATGGGCCATAGTGACGTTAAGTAAAGAATAGACACAAAACTAATACTTAAGACCTAAACGTGTTCATAGGTCTTCGTTAAGCAAACTTGGATATTATAGCAAGTGTAGCAGTGCAACCAAAGGTGAGTGTCACTAATCCAGTTACCGTGAACCCGTTTGGGTCACACCGAATAACTAAAAGTAAAACAATGCTGACAAACTCGAGAGTGCTAGGCGCCTCCCTGATGAACATGAAAACTCGGAGTGCTCGGCACCCATTGGATGAACTTGAAGTGTTTTATGGGAAACACTTGTGAAACTTAACAAACTATTTTTGAAACGAAAACTGTTTTAATATGGCTAGTGTAGGTTAAAGTCTAAACCACATGATATCACATGATTTCTAAGGATGCCTTGAAAACTTAAAAGTCCTCAACTAAATTGTACCATTAATTGTAAAGCGAGGGGATGTTGGGTAGATCTACTGGAGTTTGACAAACTCCGCCCCGTGGCACGGGGAGTGCACGGAGGTACAATATCAGCCTATCTGACCGTGATCCCGAGAGGATACGGGGGAGGCAAATCCGCGATGACGTAGGTCCGCAGTACTAGATGGCTCGGCCACTACAATAATTTATAGTCAGCTTTGGTGCAAACTTCCTTAGTGCATGGAACAACGGATTAGCTACCCGCGATATCGGTTGAGCACTTTAACTATATAAAACTAGTACATACCCGATAACGTAGGTTACGGACGATACTTTTACTAAACCACGATACTATGATTCTGATTAACACAAGCATTGCTTTTCACAAATAAAATGTGCAGAAAGATACGTTCATGCGATTATGATTATTAGACCGGGCCGCTGTGTGACAAGCCCACTGTGAACTCACCAACCGTTAGGTTGACACTTGCGTGGTTTAAACTTTTGTAGATCGCTAAGGAGTATCCGGAGCGGGTTGGCATGGCACGTGAAGACTTTTATTTTAATTGAACTATTTGGGAATTTAATACAATGATTTGTAAAGCACGTGGTTAGTGCTAAGACAATATTTATTCCGCTGCGTTTGTATTTGAGACTCTACTTTATAACTGATTTTTGAACTAACTCTGATTCATTTAGTATTTGTAACTAATGGTTGTGGATCCTGGTCTAGTCGCACCCCTTGACGGTATAAACTCCGTTAGTGGTTAATTTGGGGGTGTGACAGTATGGAATTCGTTAACACTCCTATCTTTTGTGATAATGCTGCTGCTCTAGAGATTGTGAAAAACCCCGTTCATCACTCAAAAACAAAGCACATAGACATCAAGGTACACTTTATCCGTGATTGTTATGATCGGGAGTTAATTCAGCTTCAAAAGGTGAGCTCAGACCAGAATGTGTCTGATATTTTCACAAAACCCCTACCTTGCCCCAATTTTGAAATGTGTGTCGAAGGCCTAAGGATGATTGCCTTCGAGAAATTATCTGATCAAACTTTCTTGTAAATATCTTTTAAGATAATTTAACAAATTAAAAAAAAATTAAAAAGAAAATTCAAAAATATGTGTTTATCTTTCAAAAGCCTCATAAAAACAGGGGAAGAAATATTGTTGTTTCAGAAAATCTAAAAAATATCTGTTTGAGGTTTTTATGATGTCTTTTGTTTGCCTTGAGTTGGTAGGAAGTGATATAAATTTCCAAGACGATCGAAGACTGACACGTGTAAGGCAGAAGTGAAAGACGTCTCAAAGATGATGTTCGGTAAGCTAAATAAAAAACAATGATTATCCATGTAAGTGCAGTAAACTTAACTCCTATATATGTTTAGTTTTCCATCCTAGTTTACATAGTTTAAAAGACTGAGTCCCAGCAAAAACGGGTTGAGAGTGGTATTCACCTAGTATTCACTCTCTCACACGCCATCTTTCTGCTGTTATGACAACACCACAGAAAAATGAAAAGAAAAAGAAAAATGAAAAGAAAAAGAAAAATGAAAAGAAAAAGCAAAAATAAAAAAAAATAAAAATTTGATGATAAAAATAAATAAATTATTTTGTTTGGTCTTCTTTGCGTGCTTATGCGGCCGACCTGATCACCAACTGATAATTAAGAAAATAAGTGTTTATCATGACGGTGTTGCATGGTTCCTCAAGTTGGGGGTTTGTGAATCCTCAATAAACTCTGAGGTTGGGTAGGTTTTGCTATGAACAATTGGGTGTGGGGACGGTTAAACATGTCGGTAATTATGTACCACAATTAAGCACTTAAAATGTTTTAACTGGATGTGAGTTTATATGGTTTCAAAATTTTTGAACAATCGTTTAGTGCGTCGAGTAACGGAAGCTAAAAAGGGTTCCTCAGTTAAAGATTTGTCTGGTTTGATCCATGATTTTAAATCAGCTTCGAGGCAAGTAAATTTTAAATTTCTGTAATTAGGATTAACTGTTTATGGTTGATCTTATATTTCAAGTCTTTAGTTGTTTTAAATTTTTTAAGATTAAGATCAGATACTCGGGGTTTGAGTCTGAGGGGAAGCTTCGTAAATTCTCAGATTTTCTCAAAGTTATCACTAATTATGAGAATTATCAATTTTTAAGGTTTGGGGGTGCTTTTGTAAAGTTTTCAACTTGGAGGGGTCTTGATGAAATTTTTAAACATATAAAACCCCTTTTTCGTTTACGATCTTCATTCTCACCTTCGCTGTTTACGACTAATCTCTTCGAAACCCTTGCTCCGCCGCCTCCTCTCGCCGGAAAATCGTTTTCAACCATCTCCGACCACCCCTGTGAAATCAGACCTCACCATCTCTCTCGCAATCCATTTTCGACCAAGAAACCCACCACAATCGTCTAGTTTACCAAGATTTCAGTAATCTATTCACGATTTTTGTGCTATAAGCCCTAACTCGTGTTTTTGCTGAGTTCGAAGTCGTGTTTGCAAGATTTAAAGCCAGATTTGTGTTAGAATCGTTTTCAAGGTAGTAATAAACTTTCATTACTCGTTCTTGATGGGTTTTAACGTGTTTACGAGTATGATGCAGGTCCGTTAATGGAGGTTTTGGGCGTTTACGACTTTCGATGTGAGGAAGACGACTGTTGGCGATTACGATCGTCGTTTTATGATCGATGTTTACGATTCCTGCATACGACAAAATGCTTTTTACGATTGGGCTTTGGGTTAATTTTGGAGATTACGATTGGACTGAGTGATTACGATTGGACCAAAATTAAACTGATCAAGAACTCGTTTAATATATCATAAACTAATGTTTTGAATCGTAAACACATAATAAAAGGCTTATTCACCTAATTTTTTTTATTTTCATCAAACTTAAACATGTTTAAGTAAAAATTTATGGTGTTTGTGAACGTGTGATTCAAAATCAAATATTTTTCTTGAAAGTTTAAATTGAGATTTTCTGAACTTAACAAGTTAAACGTAATAATTAATTGAACTTCAAGAAGGTGTTGACAAACATAATTATGGTTTGATGAACAAATCTGATACATTTGTCTTGACTTTCTCAGATGGCAGATGACATGCTAGATGAAGAGATAAAGTTTGAAATTGATCACTGCATCCCGGCGTATCTTGAAGACCCACCAGAGAAGCATATGGTAATTATTTTATTCAGTGGTGGCCGGGATAAATATCTGCAAGATAAACCATGCCCTGAGATCAAGTGTGCTGATTGATGAGCAACTTGTAAGGGAGTTCTGGGGATCTGCTAGAGCTGATGCAGATAAAACAACAATCACTGCAACAATTCAGAACAGGGAGATAGTGATTCAAGAAGATGACATCAGAAATGGACTGAACATCATTGATAGTGCTACTGATCCGATTGAGTATCCGAAGGAAGTTGTTCTAGCGGGTGCTCAATCTCTGGGATATGAAGGAAAGTTCCCTCCCATCTTCAAGAAGTTGGTGCAGCACTACTAGAGGTGTCTGGCTCACTACATGCAAAAATCATTTCTGGGAAAGAGAACTAGCTTTGATCAGCTCAACAAACTGCATGGAACAGCATTTGTCGCATTGGCCTTGGACTGGAAATTCAATTTCTCCAAGATGATGTTGTTGGATTGGATAGGCAATGCTGACCTGAGTGCCCGAGAATAGTTCCTGATGACACCAAGATTCGTCCAGATGGTGGTCATGAAGAAATATCCCATGATTAAAGAGAGGGTAGAAAAACTGGATATTAAGGTGATGGATTGTGGAGTGTTTGGACTACAAACCCAAGACAGAAAGGGTAAAAACAGTTTTCAGGGAAGGCTTGAATGGGTCAAGAGGGGTGTATTTCCCGAAGTGGCAAGGGAACAAGAAGTTGGAGAATCTGAACCTGAAGCCGATGTGCCAACTGTAAATGCATCTGTTGCTGAAGATCAAGATATAACAGCAACTCCGGCTGTAAATGTGCAAGAAGAAGATGTGGTGATACCTTCAGATGAAGAAAATGTTATGGACGACATCTTTGCTAATCAAGGGAATATGGATGATGATATCTATGGAGACTTGGAGCCAATAAATCTTAAAAGATCAAGAGATGTCCTGAACTCATCTTCTAGTGGTGATTCCATCCCTCAAGAGTTGGATATTCAGTTTAATGTGAATGAGATGCTCGAAGAGCCCGTTCCTTTCCGTGAACCATCTCCCAGAAAGAAGACAGATCCAAGGAGTATCCGGTTCAAATTCACAAAGACTAGCTCAAGTCTGTTGATGGTACATCCAGCAGGGTCTAGTTCTCAAGATCCAATTATTCAAGAAGTAACAACTGATCAGAATGTTGAAGATCAACCTGCCCAGGTTCAGACTGAAAGTCCTATTCTAAGTGAACGTAGCCCTATTCATGAAGAAAGGCAATCTCTGGAGGTTGATAACACTATTGTAGTACCCAACCCTGTCAGAATAAGTGTCTCTAGTGGAACAAGTCTGCCGCCAACTGTTATTCCAAGTTTCCGCCCACTTCAAGCTGCTAAGCTACCAATTGAGATGAGGATAAGTGCAGACCCTTACATAAACTTTCTGATGTCTCAGAACAGAATTAGGGAGACTGAGATAAAAGCACTCCAGGCAGAAAACAGAAAGTTAAAGGACAAGGAGGTGGCTGACAAGAATAGAATGAAGTATCTGTATGAGACCTTGATGGACCTGAAGAAGAAGTTTGGTGATTTGAAAAATGTTGTGGAGTCAAATACTTCAGGTGCCCTTGGTCAAAGTTCATCTCTGGGTGTGCAAGGTACAGAAGCAGTAAATGTGGATGATGGAGATGACACTATCGAGATGTCTAACTATGCCCGAAGTGGAAGGGTCATCTCCAAAGCACTAGAAGGTCACGACAACTGGTTTAAGGAATTCTTTCAAGGACCAGCCCCCACTCATTACACCCTTGATGTTGGTGAAAGCTCTATAGACAAAAGGGGGAGTAGTGAAAATATTCTGTGCTGGCACTATGACACTGAGAAGAAGCTGTTTGCTGTGATCCGTGACGGCTATAGTCCAGTAGAGTACTACAGAACACGTGCCCAATTTCATTCATGGACTGAGCCTGAGATTAGAAGTCTGCTTAGAGCTCCATACATCAACAGATGGAACAGCACCGAAGGAGATCTTATTCGAAACAATCTGATGAGCCAATTAGAAATAACTTTGAAAACTTTGAGCTGAAGCAAGTAAGATGGGTCGAGACTGGAACTGACCCAGAAACTGGTGAGCCGATAGGTGAAGCAAGGAGACCACCCACCAAACGCACAAGAGTGATCAATATGTTGGATGAGATCGAAGACGGTACCTTAGTCAAAAGCTTTGACTGTTGGTGTTATGATCCAACGACTCACGAGGTGGTGGTTCTCTGCAAAAGAATGAGGCAATTTCGTTTCTACGATCCGGTCGATCTGCTGAGATTTGGTGAAAAAGACATCAAGCTCCTAGCCTCCCAACCTATTCTCGGTGATGAGACTGATATGGAAAATGCTGTAAGGGTAGGGATCTTCCATGGAACGGCTAATCGGATCGTGGCAAATGGATGGTGGTCGAACAATGTGCAGAATACTTTCAGATTCGATCTGCTGCTGCCATAGGTGATTTATTGGTTCATGCCTAGGGGAAGATTGTTGGGCTATATATATTAGAGGCATGAACATTAGTTGTGGGCTTGTTAGTTATTGGGCTTTTGGGCTTAGTTAGATTATATTTAGGCTATGTGGGCCGATTTCTAGTGTTTATGATTGGGCTATTTGTGTTTATGATTGGCCCTAGGGTTGTGTATGGGTAGTATATAAACCCTCATGTTTATGATTATGAGAAGCTTTTGGTGATTACATTTACGATTTATCTTTCATTGGAGTTTACGATCAGTCCCATTTGCTTCAAGTTTGTAAGATTTCACATTCAAGATTCGATCTCTCTTATAGATTGAGTCTCTTTCTTCTACATTCTTCTTGAATCAATCACATACGAGGATTCCGCACTCGTTTGTGATTAAGATATCGTGTTTGGTTGATATTCGGACCTACAATTTGTTTAAAGGTTAACGGTTTGCGTTGTTATTTTGTGTTGATGCGTAAATATCTTTTGCGTATGCGTGTTTTCATTTAATGTTGAAAAAACTTTAATACCCTTTTTAATGACTCCGCGTTCTTTTTTTAAATTCATTAAGCGTGTTTTATTTTAGCGTGGTCAGATAAAAAAAAAGCCCGCATATGAGCATCGGAGATCCCTTCGCACAATTCGCACGGAAAACGTCCTTTGTACAATAACGTTCCCCCATTTATAAAAGTCACTAACGTAACGAGAATTGTAATAACAACCCATTTAACTTGTATATTTTTGTTGTTGCTTTTTACATATCTATACTCTAGAATTACAAGTTTAAAAAATAGGACTGGTTTAAAAAAAAAAGAATAACAACTTAAAAAGTAGGACCGTAAAAGAAAAACAGAAAAAGGGTGTTGCTTGTGTCGAACAAGCAACCTCCACAAACTCGTCATTGGTGTTAACCAGTTGAGCTTATGAGACTTTTGATGCTAGTTATCAAAACGGTTATTAAATATATTAAACATTTATATATATATATATATATATATATATATATATATATATATATATATATATATATAGGGTTAGGTTTAAATGAGAACTTTTTGTTTTGAGAACTTTTGAGAACTAAATCTCAACCACAAATTTCAGGGGGGATCACTACAATTCATGGGAAGGGGGATACATGTAAATAAACTTGTGGCTCAAATTAGTTCTTTTTAGTTCTCAAATCAAATTGGTTCTCAAATGATCCTCTCCCTATTATATATATATATATATATATATATATATATATATATATATATATATATATAGAGTTAGGTTCAAATGAGAACTTTTTATTTTGAGAACTTTTGAGAACTAAATCTCAACCACACATTTCAAGGGGGACCATTACAATTCATGGGAGGGGGGATACATGTAAATAAACTTGTGGCTCAAATTAGTTTCTTTTAGTTCTCAAATCAAATTGGTTCTCAAATGATCCTCTCCCTATATATATATATATATATATATATAGGAATGAGAACAATTAATAACTCTTCCTTGGAGCAATAACCAAATAACCACATCCTAGTGGCTTGATGAAAAAACAGGTGCTATGGATTAGTGACATGTGGCATTCCTTTTTTTTCTTTTTTTTTTAACTGAAAGGGTATAAGGGTATTTTACCCAAAAGAAAAAAGCACCCCCCTCATTTTTAAAACGCTTATAACTTTTTTATCCGAAGTCATTTTTTTATAAAAATTATACCATTGGACTCGTCGTTTTTTTATCTTTAATTCAGATGTGGTCCCGACTTTTTTCGAAGGTTTTTTTTTCAAACGTCCGTATTAACATCAATGCTACAGAAAAAAGGCACCGGCGCTACCCAAAAAAGGCATCAGTGCTACTTTATGTAACATTACATGTCAATACAGACGTTTGAAAAAAAGTGTCAAAAAATGTCGGGACCACATCTGAATTAAAGATAAAAATGCGACGAGTCCAACGGTATTTTTTTTATAAAAAACCGACATCGGATAAAAAAGTTATAGCCGTTTTAAAATGGAGGGGGTACTTTATTGGTTGAGTTAAATGACTAAAATACCCTTTCTGAAAAAGGAGGGAGAGGGACACTTGTCATAATTTTGGTGGTTCAAATAGGTTATTTGGTTATTCCTCCAACCAAGGGTTATTAATAGTTCCATACCCTATATATATATACCATATATATATATATATAGGGAGAGAATCGATTTGAGAACCAATTTGAATATATATAAAGTAACTTTTTTTAGACATTTCGGACTCTTAGAAATGCCGAACCTTAGACGGTCTCCCTCCCCGTCTAGGCTCAGGGCCGATCCTGGTCTTGTCTTGCTAGTTTGTTTTTTTATTTCTAGTTAATGAATTTAATTGTCGTGCAAACAAAAAGAAAAGGCTATAGCCATGATCGATGATCGATGTGTGTTGATGCGCGCAAAGCCTTATCCAAAAATGATAGAAACATAAGTTAAAATAAGAATTTCATTTTCTAAACATATATTCGTCATCGTGTCTCTGCAACAAAACAAGCTTCTCCATCTTGGTATCACGGGTTCAAAGAACTCTTATCGCACGTGGCGTCCACATATTCTTCTTGGGCCCACCATCTCTACAGGTGTCATCTTCTTGATTTGCATGCCTTTTATACTATCATACCCTCGATGATATATCGGCTAGCTGGTCCCTAATTTTCTCCATCTAATATTGAGCTTTGATTTTGGGTGTAATAATAATAATAATAATAATGGTCTCTCGTTGTATACGCCTGGTTCTTGTCGTGTTGGTGACGGCGGTTGTTCTGTCTTACGGAGGAGCCGCCGCCGCAAGAGGAGGTTCCGGTCAAAGATGGCGGTGGGGATGGGACCCGCTGATCCGGTCACCGGTGGATGTGGAAGAAGAGGCGATGGCGACAAACGGCACCAGATGGGCAGTACTCGTCGCCGGTTCCAACGGATATGGAAATTACCGCCATCAGGTGAATGAATCTTTTTACATAATTAATTGCTCAATTCTCACTTTTATTATCATATATAAAACAAATTAATGTTACCTTTTAGTTTTATCTTTTTACATATATTCAGTTCAATTCAATACCGATCCATAAGAGAAGCTACAAAACAAAGCAGAGCGGCTAAGGCTGAGCCGGTTGTAGGTCCGATAACAAACTGTTACGGCGTGCTCTCTCGGCTGCTCTTGAGCTGCTCTTATTGTCCCGGCTAGGGACTAGCCGGCACCAAATGCAAACTTGATTTTTTTAGAAATACTTTATTTTAAAACCAGTGGCGAAACTTGAAAATATCAAGTGGGGGTCGGGATCTAAATTTTTTTCTCTTTAACGCCAATTTTTGGGTAAATGGGAGGTCAAAACCGGAGTATATCGAAATTTTCTACACGAAAATTATATACCCCTACATCGTAAAAAAAATTCGGGCGCCACTGTTCAAAACATTAGAAACATATAATTTTAAAAGTTGTTTTATAAAAAAATAAAAAAATATTGAGTTTATACTTGAATTCTTAATTGGCTCTGGACTAGTTAGGACTAGCCGGGACTATGAGGTAGGGTTTGGTATGCAAGAATAGAGGGTGGAATGAAATTAGTCATTACATCGAATCAATCAATACGAAGCAATGATTTATTCCATTTCCAGATGGTAATCAAACAAGATGATCGAATGATAATGATCTATTTCATTCCCTCGACCATTCCATTCCCTCGTTCATTCCATTACCTCATACCAAACAAACCCTAAGTGTCAGCTTGGGAATCCTAGCCATATATCATATGTATCTAAATTAAAATAAAATCATTATGGAACATGTTATAAATTATCCCTATGCTTTGAACCCCATACATATCGGTCAAACACGTTTTTCTAAATTGTCAACCTTTAAACACTAATCTAAAACCTCTTCGTCAATCGTTAATATCCGTCCACACACACACACACACATATATATGTGTGTGTGTGTGTGCAATATATATTACACATATTTAAACCACACATATTTTTTGGGAAAATATAAAACGATTCTTTTATTGTAAGGATAACCGTTATTTGGGGATAAATGAATTTCATAATTATTGATGAACAATCTTCAAAGAAACGAACATCATTTCTATCAATTGTGTCGTCGAGTATTATGTAATTTGAAGCACACACCGAAGTAAACGACACAATTATTAAATTAATATTATTATGGGCGGGTTGTAAATAGGTTAGACACACACTTACAATTGTATGCTTATTAGGTGATTTTTAAGGATCTACCTATAAGAGTCAGCTTAGGAATATCCGTACCTTTACACGTGTCCTCTCCCAGGTTGATTTTCAGCTATCCCAACATGTTTTTATTTATTTTTGGGTGGGCACATAAGTAGCCCTTTAGGTCCTTGATTTGTTGTGATGGGTTAACTTAGCACAATTTTTTTATGTAGCAAGACAATACTGGTGATGTAATTATAACTAGTGTCAAAATAATTAGTTGGTGGCAATTGAACCAAACTACCAACCGAACAGGTAGTGAGTTTTTCTTACACTGTTTCATGTAATATATATGCGTGCAAATATGTATGGTAACATAACACAATTTCATGCATTAAAAGTTTATGTTTTTCCTAACCGATTGCTTCTGCACAAACGATCCATACTAACCCACGATGTTTGTTTTTTCACAAACATCATGTGTTCTTATGCTTCTGGATCTTTTTCCGTTAACAACGATATTAGAGCTCTACCAATTTATACAATCCAAAAACCCATTAAGAAATTCAGATCACGGAAGGTCCCTGAATGACGATTTCATCAAAGTAAAGCCACAAACCCATCAACTAATGGCACCAACTAATTATCATCCCACAAAGATCCTGTTTTACGCAACCGCTTGTTTCTTCAAAAGCAATCCATATCATCCCCAAATCAAGCAACTTATTTGATTATTATGATTGGTTGAAAGTGGATAATGGAGGGTTTAAAGTCGATGTTTATTTTGCTTGATAATTTAGTGAACGTATTCATTTTGGTGATGTTCACAAAACGAAAACCACTTCAAGTTTCATTTCCTAGAAAAACACCATGTCATTCAGTCCGATTTTGAAAACCAAACCCAACACAATAACTTTTTATTTTATTTTGTCAAGTGATGTATACAAGATAAACATAAAATCATATTATATACGATTGATATTGCTACAAGCGATTGAAATGATACTGCAACTACTATAATACCGCTTTATATACATTGTAAGTTTGTGTTATTGAACATAACACAACCTTGTTATATCGCAGGCAGATGTTTGTCATGCTTATCAAGTACTAAAAAAGGGAGGTTTGAAAGATGAAAATATAGTCGTGTTTATGTACGATGATATTGCTACAAGTGATTTAAATCCACGACCGGGTGTCATTATCAATAGCCCAAAAGGTGACAACGTCTATGAAGGTGTGCCAAAGGTACGTGCATTGTTATTTCTAAAAAAGAAAATAAAGTTCGTCGTCATTTTAATTGAAATTCAATTTACTAAGTGACCATAATTCATCAACTAAATATAGGTGTTATTGTATATGTAGGATTACATAGGTAATGATGTTACAGTAGACAATTTATTCGCCGTGCTTCTTGGAGATAAAAGTTCATTAAAAGGTGGAAGTGGGAAGGTTGTCGATAGCAAAGCAGATGATCGCATCTTTCTCTTTTACTCCGATCATGGAGGCCCCGGGGTGCTCGGTAAGTGTTCGGAAAATGATTTAAGAGCAATGGCCTATACACAATTTTTTATGGGGTAGGAAATTTCTAAGAGTTAGTTGAGTATGACTAAATATTAATTTTTTCCATGCCTGATTCGGTCAGTTCGACCAGGTCACATTAATAACTTCAAGCCCATATTAAATAATTAATCAACAAGCTATTTTTTTAGAATGACTGACAAGCTGACATCCAAACCCACTAAATCCTACTCCTAATCTACATATGGGTTCATGTTGGGACCAGAATCCTCAATCTCATGAAGAAGGTTGAGGAGATAGGGATGTCACCTGAACGTTTACTTGAACACTAACAGGTTAGTATAACATTACAAAATACGCAACCAAATCAACAATCTACATGTTAACAAATAATAAACAAGCTAACATTAAAAATCTAAGCAATTTGTTTGATAAAGTGGTGGTTCATTTGTTTGATTTTAGGGGTGATACATAACATGAACACTATTGAGATTCCATGCATATGTTGATTTAAAACATACCAGATTTAGGCAGTGGAAGTAATGCACGGATTGACCTGAGCCATACCTCTGGTCACCTAATCATACCATATTTGTAGTCCATGATCTAAACATAGCTCACTAACCAAAAGTGTAGCACCAAAGAAATGGTTTTGGTTGCTAGAGCCAAGATATAAACAAATCCTACAAAACGATGAAATCGATTTCTTGTCACATAAACAAACAATATAAGCAAATCTTATTCACTTTTAAACCCTAACTGCTTTGGACTAGTGAAAGTCGAATATTGGGTCAAAACAGGTTGAATCGATCTAATCGATTCACGCTAAACCTGGGTTTAACAAACTGGATCAAACAAGACGATTATGGTTCAATGTACGTTACATTCCGGGAAATTAGTGCGAATACAGATGATGAGTGACACGCACACACGAATGGCACACGGTGGTAATCGACAATGGTGCAAAAGTGATGGTGGTGGCGATCGCAATCGGTAAAACGTCACTACGAGGACACTCACGCGGCCTTTTAATGGTGACAAATGGCGGCAGTCGAAGATGGGCCAGCGGTGGAGCAATGGCAACTTACGCGGTGGTTGCGGCGACCTCATTGTGGTAAGCCACACAAAGGGGAGTCGGCTCTAGGGCCAACTGAACATTACAGAAAGTGAGAAACGGGTTTAGGGAGCTTACGGCGGTGGTTGGGCGGCCTCACTTTGGCGAGTCGTGCAGAGGGGAGTCGGCTTTAGGGCCTGCTGAACATTAGGGGGAGAAAGGGGTTTAGGATTTTTTTTCTCTCTTGTAATTTTTGGTGCACTCTGAACTAACCAATATACCCCTATTTATATAGTATTCTACTCACTTAGTCTTTAAGTGAGGTTAAAATACTGATTTTAAAATTGATTTAAATAATTGATTTAAATAAACACTTTATTTAGTTAATTTTAGGTTAATCAAAATTAGATAAATTAATTTATACTTATTAAACAATTTAATAATCATTCAATCGATAAATAAACCATCTAATAATTATTTAAATTAATGAGTTAAAACAAAAATTATGTAATTTAACCTAATTTATTGTCGAACAATAAATCCCCACATCATTATTCCAGATAGTTTTTCATCACGTTTGTGTTTAGGATATTTAAACACTTAAATATTTGCTAGTTAATCATTACTCATGGTATAATCCAATGGATCTTATCTGGTAGCAATGGTGTCAGATGTTGTTACTCGGACATCTTGAACTAACAGAATACATGAAGGATGGATAAAAAACTTTATTTTGTTTTGAATTGTCACAAATATATGCAATATGTTTTATATAATAAATGAATGATTGAGCTCAAATTTAAGTGTGAAGTCAAAATGTTTAAATATTTTTTTGGGTATTTGGATAATTGAGTTTTGTTTAATTAATAATTTGGACTAATAATAAAATATAGAGTTCAAATTTTAAAATTTTAAAATAGCTATTCAGTATTTGGGTTTGGTTTATAACTCATAAGATTAAATAAATAGATGGTTTAATTGTTAATAGTTATTCGCTTTATACTTATAAATTTAAAAAATCTTAAATTAATTTTTTTGTATTAGTTTCAAAACTTCATGGGGTCAACACTAAAATCTATATAGGGGTTGATGTCAAAATTTGTTGAGTGTTAGTTGGGATTGGATCTAATAATGCGCGGGTGACCCCATACCCCATTTGCAAGTACACCCCTATTCAAGAGTACAACTAATTAATAATTATTTTTCATTAATAAAACTTTGTCTGTAGGGATGCCCAACACACCGCATCTTGTAGCCAAAGACTTGGTAGACGTCTTGAAAAAGAAACATGCCATGGGTACATATAAAGAAATGGTAAGTACTTATATTGGATTTAGTCACAATATACTTTCTTGTAGAAAAGAAAAACTAACGAGTATGTATCCAAAGGGAACTTAATGCTGTATTGTTATATATTCCTGAAAGAAAATCACCCGGTGTAGGTTATATACTTGGAAGCATGTGAAAGTGGAAGCATCTTTGAAGGCATACTCCCGGAAGATCTTAACATATATGCTACAACTGCATCGGGCGCTCAAGAGAATAGTTATGGAACATATTGTCCGGGGACGGAACCTTCTCCACCATCCGAGTATATAACTTGCTTGGGAGATTTATATAGTGTTGCTTGGATGGAAGATAGGTATTTGTGTTTCATGCATCCTTCATGTATCCTTATGAATTTGTTTTATGTTCCATTTTATGGAATATACTTGTATGTTTAAGAATTACTTGAACTTTCTATGGGTTATTTTCATCAGTGAGACACACAACCTGAAGAAAGAATCTCTTGAAGAACAATTCAACAAGGTTAAGCTAAGATAAAGTGTATTTTTATATTCATAATTAAATTTAACATGCACATGTAAGAACTTGTGTTAAATTAATTAATTTGTACATTTTCATATGCAGGTGAAGAAGAGGACATCTAATTCCAACACTTACAATTCAGGCTCACATGTGATGGAATATGGCACCAAAGACATTAAGCCGGAGAAGGTCTACTTGTATCTAGGATTTGATCCGGAAACCGTAAACTTCCCTGCCAATCAGCTTCACTTTGATAAGATGGAAGGTGTAAATCAAAGAGACGCTGATCTTATATTCTTGTGGCATAGAGTAAGTACTCATGTTCATTTCATTGCTTTCAGATACAAACTGATGTAAGCTTTAATTTTAGAGTATATAGTAACTTTAGCTTTCTTGGCACTAATACTTGCAGTACAAGAAATCATCAGAATCAAGAAGAGCTGAAGCGCTCAGAGAGATTACCGAGACATTGGCACATAGGGGGCATTTGGATAGTAGCATTGACATGATCGGTATGCTTCTTTTCGGACCACAAAATGGTCGCTTGATCATTCATTCGGCTAGAGGTCCAGGGATGTCTCTAGTGGATGACTGGGAATGTTTTAAATCTACGGTATGTTTTACCTATAGGTTAAACTAGCAACTTTTCAACTTCTTATTGTAGTATATATATGACAATTTTGCTAAATGAGATTGGTGTGTATTGAAGGCTCGGTTATTTGAGAAGCATTGTGGGTTGCTTACTCAATATGGCATGAAGCACATGAGAGCCTTTGCAAACATTTGCAATAAGTTGGTCGAGAAGACAAAGATTGAGGAAGTGTTTATTGCGGCATGTGGCGGGAAAAACATCGGACCGTATGGTGCCTTTGAAGGTTCTTATAGTGTTTGATTTCATACGAGTTCTCATGTCATGTTTTTATAGCATCAAAGTACTTAGTGGCTAGTGTTCAGTTCTAGTATAAGTTTGCATGTATGCTTCTGTTGGAAATAAATGTATAATGTGAAAATGTTAGAAGGAAGTTGTTTTCTTTAATGGTGTTTGATGTAATACACGCACGAATGGAAGAAAGTGGGTAATTTTGCTTTGGTTGTGTTTCCAATGTGTTCATGATGGATGGCCTTGAATTCTTTTTTTTGAACGACAAATTTGTATACTAGTGGGGTATTATCCATTCACTCTATCATCTTCATTTTTATTAGAAGAAAATTTACTATAGGTGAGAAAACCTATAATCCCTATTTTTTTTACAAGTGGGATTTGAACCACCGCATTCATGGCTTGTATTCGGTTGAAGTTTCTGCTGGCTTTTTGATCGTTCCATCAACAAAGTCAATTTTGTTCTTGGCAAACAAAATATTTGTCATCTCTTGTGTCTAATCAGCATAGCTACCATCAGTTAGAATATCATTTACGTGAAGTTGTTCTAATGCCATCTAGAATTTGATGGGTATTGGGAGAGCTCTAGGGTTTCATATATTTTCTTCTTAATAGAAAAATACGTACAAGAAAGGTTTAAAATAAAGCCTACAAAATCAACTGGAAACATGGAAACTAGATAATGACAAGCCAATATAATAGTGAAGATCGGGTTTGTTTGGGATTGCTTTTTAAAAAAGCTTAGGCTATTCGTAATGAGGCGTTTTTGGGCTCCATAACGCCCCATAACGCCCCACTACGCTGCGGCGTTATGGGGCGTTATGGTGCCCAAATTCGCCTGGGGCGTCAGGGACAAAACGCCGGAGAAAGTTTTTTTTTTCGAGATATAGCCGTTGAACGGCTATATCAACGGTAACTTTTTTTTATTTTTTTTATTTTCAATTTTTTTAAATTAACTCTAAAACTATATATATATCTCCCCACATTTTATAAACTACATACTCTCATTCTCTCTCAATTCACTCATCTACATCTTTTTAAAAAAATGGGTTCTCCCTCTTCCGCCACTCGACTCAGTTTGTTCGACGATGAAGAGGACGAGGTTGTTTCTGCCGCACTTCAACTTTTTGACATGCCGGTACCACGCCCGGTTATCAAGCGGAGACATCTTGAACGTGATCGTAATGCGGCCAACGAAAATTTGATGAGAGACTATTTTGGCCCAGCACCGCTCTACTCCGATGAGACGTTCAAAACACGATTTCGAATAACCAAACGGTTATTTTTGTGTATAGCTAAAGATTTGGAGGAGCATTCACCGTATTTTAGACAACGGTACGACGCTACTGGAAAACTTGGGTTCACTTCCATTCAAAAGTGTACGTCGGCGATAAAAATTCTTGCGTTCGGCAACACTACGGATATCAACGATGAGTATTTGAAGATGGCCGAGAAGACAACGAGAGATACCGTTGAAGAATTTTGCAAAGGGCTTGCCGACTTGTACACGGCGCGGTGTTTGAGAAAACCAACTTGGAACGACATGCAAAATCTATACGATCGCCACGAAGAAGTTCATGGTTTACCCGACATGATTGGAAGTATAGATTGCATGCATTGGACTTGGGATAATTGTCCAACCGAATGGCGAGGACATCACACGAGGGGTGATCAGAAAGGTCCAACGGTTATTTTGCAAGCCGTTTGCTCAAACGATCGTTGGATTTGGTACGCCAAATGTGGTGTCGCGGGGTCCCTTAATGACATCAACGTCTTGGAAGGTTCTTCTGTGATCGAGGATTATATATCCGATAAGATGGTGAAGGTCGGGTTTTACGCGAATGGAACCTACTACCCACATGGATATGTTTTGGGTGACGGGATATATCCGGAGTATTCGATGATTGTGAAGGCCTTCAAAGACCCAATTGATGAGAAGCGACGATATTTCAAGATGGTTCAAGAGGCGGCTCGAAAGGACGTTGAGTGTTGTTTTGGAAATCTAAAAAAAAATGGCACTTTCTTAAAAATCCTTGTCGATTGTGGACGAAGGATAAGATGGAGGATTACATGCGCGCAATTATCCTATTGCACAACATGAACAAAGAGGATAAGGGTATTGCGATATGTGCCGACTTTCGACCCGAACACATCCAAGAGATGCCACCTGCGACACAAGAAAAGAGACTTCAAAACTACGCGATGTTGCGTTCAAGAGAGATACATAACTCTCTAAAAGCCGATTTGGTTGAACACACTTGGACGTTTAGGCCATTTAATTACGTGCCCCCACCCCCACACAGTTGTAATTTTTTTTA
>JBCNJP010000007.1:22957356-22972356 GCA_039602395.1 Deinandra increscens subsp. villosa
ACCTCCACTTGAACTTGCATGCGGTTGTGCCACAAAAGCAGTTGACTTTGCAATAGAGCTTGGTCCACTTCCAGCTAACTTTCCATCTTGTTTAGAATCCACTTCTTCTGACAACAAGGCTTGGTTTAATTTTCCCGCCAAACTAAGAGAGCTTATATGGTTCAATTCTCTCTGCTTGTCATCAATAAGCTTTGACTTCAATTTGTTGATCATCTCATCAAGAGATAGCTCACTCAGCTTGTTTTTGTCCTTAATGATGGAGATGTTGGTATTCCAGGATTTGGGCAGACTATTCAGCAGTTTCAGATTCTTATCTTCCAGATCCGGTTCAACACCATAGCTTGACATTTCGGCCATCAGAGACACGAACCTTTGCACTTGTGCTTTGAAGGATTCACCTTGAATGTGGTTGAACAAATTGAATTTCTGCTTCAGCATTTGCTTGCGGCTTGCCTTAATGTCCGGATTTCCCTCATAAGCCACAATCAAAGCATTCCAGAGTTGCTTGGCAGTCTTGCAGTGCTTAAATCCTTGTGCAATGTCTGGTGTAAGTGCCATAGTCATAATAGCAAATGCCCTCTCTGCTTTGTTGCATCTTTCCCAATCATCATCATCATATTCGTCTTCCGTTTTAGCTTTACCTGCATTGGTTCCTTCTGGATGTGTAGGTGTGTGTGGCCCATGAATTACCGCTCTCCATAGTCTTAAATCAACACTCTTCAAGTGGTTTTCAAACCTATATTTCCATTCCAGAAAATTATCCGCCGATGTGAGTCTAGGTGGACGAGTGATGGATCCAATCTCAAAATCAAACTTCTGATACATACTTGGTTCGAAATCCATTACGAAAGCTTAGGGAAACTTAAAACTAAAGTCGAAATGTCCAAATAATGAGATTACGATCGTAAATGTCTGATTACGATCGTGAACGCCTGATTACGATGGAGGCAAATCGTAAACTCTGTTTCCGGCAAGAAAAATCGTAAACAGCGATTACGATTAACGATTATGACAAGCAAGGGTCGTAAACACACGATTCCGATAAAAAAGAATCGTAAACTCGATTGCGATTCGAATGAGTCGTGAACACCGATTACGATTTGAGATTCCGGTAAATAAAAATCGTAAACACGACGATTACGACCAAGTACAGTCGTAAACACGATTCACCAGATCGTAAACACGATAAAAATGCAATCTTGAACTCGTAAACCTGATTCCGATGCAGATCTTCAAAAGAAACAATCGTAAACACTCAAATAAACCCAGAAACCGATCGGAAACACGAAGAACAGCAGCAGCAGAACTCGTAAACACCAAAACACCCTTTAAATCTTCAAAAACACTAGCTTTTTCCAGAAAATAGCTTGAATCAATATCGTGAGAGCCTCGAATCACAGATTCTTGGCTCTGATACCAATTGTAGGTCCGAATATCAACCAAACACGATATCTTAATCACAAACGAGTGCGGAATCCTCGTATGTGATTGATTCAAGAAGAATGTAGAAGAAAGAGACTCAATCTATAAGAAAGATCGAATCTTGAATGTGAAATACTACAAACTTGAAGCAAATGGGACTGATCGTAAACTCCAATGAAAGAGAAATCGTAAATGTAATCACCAAAAGCTTCTCATAATCATAAACATGAGGGTTTATATACTACCCATACACAACCCTAGGGCCAATCATAAACACAAATAGCCCAATCATAAACACTAGAAATCGGCCCACATGGCCTAAATATAATTTAACTAAGCCCAAAAGCCCAATAACCAACAAGCCCACAACTAATGTTCATGCCTCTTATATATATAGCCCAACACAAATAACGCATACTTGAAATAAAAATCACGCATACACTTTTAAAAACTCACAAAAACACAAACCTAACTAAAAATGTCTTACCCTTAATAAAAAAAATGCATATATTCCAATAAATAACGCACACTTACGTTTTATAGATAAAAATAACGCATATTGTATAATAAAATAACGCATACACTCTAAAAACTCACAAAAACACAACCTACTTGTCTGACACTTAAAAAACGCATGTTGTTAATAAAAATAACGCAAACACACAGAACATAATCGCACCTGTTAAAAAATCATGCATTAATAGCCTACGATACTTAAAGATTCATGCATTATATGTAAAAATCACGCACGTTGTTCTAAAAATCACGCATACACTCCAAAAGCTCACAAAATCCACCTGATTTCACACTTAATAAAATAACGCATGATGTTCAAATAAGATAACACAAACAAAGTAATTCAAAAGCATATAATAGATTAAAAAGAAAACAGTGACATATATTAATATTTATAAACATTTACAAGTGGAAAGGATCAAAAAACATCATAAAAACATCAAAAAAAGCCAAAAAAAAAAATAGGTGCCTAAATCTTCTTAAATATTTCAGCAGCTTCCACCCTGTCCTCCCTTCCTTCTTAATGGTGTTGTCGACAACACCACTAAGGAGGGTATGCATCTCCTCCTTCAGCTCCAGCTGCTGAGTAATATACTCAGCAGCAGCCTCTTTCATCACGGACTCCGGCTCATCCACAAGCTCCTGAAGCATCCTGATGTGGCCTTGGATGCTGTTGACAGTAAGACCCCTGATCATGGCGAAAGAATTGCAGCATTATGCGATCATCCTTCGATTCTTTCGCATGCATTTATTCAACAATTTGCATGACTGCGTTTTTAGACGCAGAGATAGAGTTAGATGAAGAAGACGCCATTTTTTTATGTTAAAAAGATGAGAAGATTAAATTTAGGTCTGGGATATATGGGGGATTTGAGGACTTTGTACGTCGATTAAGTAATGTGCATGAAGAAAGACAAAATATAAATATACAGAACAGAAAATGGAGGGAAAATGAAACGTCGAATAAAAAAAATTACATAATAAACTCAAAAATAGAAAAAGTTAAAATCACTTCCATTTCACCTCCCCCCAACCGTCCCCATTAATACGGTAATAAATAAAAATACAGGTGACACATTTAATACCATGCGAATCTCATCATCCACCGTCTATAAAACTAGGCACCCGATTGTATTTTGAAATCACGCAAGCACAGTTCATTAAATTACACATCAAATCACAAAAAAAAAACACAGATAAGCTAAAAAATGTCTTCATCTTCCTCCAACACCACAGAAGACAACAACAACGCTCTCAAAGAGAAACTAACTCGGCAAATAATGCTGGAGTACAACAAGGAGAAACTGCTGATAGACGTCCTCGAACAAAATTTCGAAAGCCTCCAAGAAAACACGCAAGCCAGAGAAGAAATTGCGCAGAAGATAAGCAGTCTGCCAAAGAATTCACTTCAAGACATTGTCTGTTTGTTCATGTTAGACCAGGACAAAACGGATATGGAGCAGATGGAAACAATAAACAAAATAATCGAGGCTATGAGTGCCTCTCTTGAGTTAAAAAAGTCTTTTTTACAAGCCTATCAGTAGAAATGTATCCCAGGTTATCAAATAATAATAATAATAATAATTTTTGTATTTCTTCATTTTATTCTTCATTTATGTTGGTTTATGTTTACTTTAATTTATGTGAATTATTATAAATCAAAAACACATATAAAATGATTATTAAAAAAAACTAACCAGTAATATATATAAAAAAACAATTCAAAATTAAAATTACGCAAACTACAACTAATCACGCAAACGATAAAATTACGCACATATTAAAATAAATCACGCAAACACAGAAAACTCTAGTAAAAAACTACTTAACCTTTATCAATGATTTTGTAAAAAAAAACAAAATCAACTTTAAAAAAAATAGGCAAGTGTAACAATAAAATACAACATTATTACGCACACTATAACTGTGTAAGACACCAGCTGAAAATACATGAACATATGTTCGAAAATTTTGAGATTCTATTATCACGCATTTTACTTGTAATTTCTCGCATGAAGTAACACATAAATTTAAGGTCACAACAAACCACGCAACGACATATAATTAAAACACAAAACAAATATTCACGCAAAAAAAAACAAAAAAAACAACAAAATAAAAATACGCAATTTTTTAATAAAAACGCAAACAGAAAACCTCTTATAAAAAGAAAAAAAAACATGAACATAAGTTAAAAAAAATAATTAATTGACTCTCTATAATCACGCATGTTGTTTTTATTTTGACGCATGAAGAAACTAGATATAAAACATCTCACAACAAATCACGCAATCGGGTGAAGAAACGTTGTGACGTAATCTCCGTATATTTTAATTAAAAACTTTAAATTGACAAAAATGCTCCTCCGCGTCCAGAAAGAGAACGCCACGCGTCGGCCTCCTCTTCCTTCGCAGGCTTCGCACGGAAAAAAACATTTGTATTTGAATATTCACCTTTATATATGAATACTTTATATTATAACAACCTATTTTTTCTTATCCCGTCTAGGGCCCAAAATTCGTTTTTAAAGTTTTCGAAGCCGCCCCTGGTGATCGTCCAGGGCGCGGTTTTTTCGAGAGCCCGAAATTTTTAAAATTTTCTTATGTAATTATATGCCATATATAACTTTGTTATAAATTTAAGATAACAACCACTAGATTAGATGGCATAGTCTGAAAACTATAAAGTGTAGACGCATCACGTTCTTGGAAACCTTGAGACCAAAATTCGATCTGGCGTTTTTTTAGAACGAATGTTTTGTACCGATTTTTTAGTAAAACTAATGTAAGTAACAAAGTTTGAACCTCTAACCTTAACATATTTGAGGAAACTAAGAAAAAAGTAACTACCATTTAACTAAGATGAGATATTGTTAAGTTAGTGAGTATAGATTATGTGTAATAATATTTATGAGGTCCATTAAAAAATATAAAACACAAAATTATATCGTATGTTACTTAATCTTTTTAATATCAAAGATAAATTATTTTTATATCAAATAATAATAAATTTGACTAAAGCTCAATTTTTAATAACTAGCTAAATGCATAATAATATTAGTGTTCTAAACTAAAGTGGTTTATTAGATTGGTAATTGTCCCGAGCCACAAGTCTCTTGAGGGGCCCAATTTTTTTCTCACCTAGGCACCCAAAATCCTTTGAGGTTCTCTGGGCCGCCCCTGGACAAGACGTTAGCATTACAGTGAAGGAATCAAGGAAAGAAGAAGTGACACCATGATGGTTAACCTATCACATATTTGTTTGTTCCTATTCGGAATTTTATAAGACTACAGGCTAACTATTCATCACGTTTGGCTTTTATCTACCTACTACACTAACACGTGAGTAAATAGAGATGTCATTTATCACTCTTAGGTTAACCGTAGTGATAAAGCCCCATAAAGCCTCTTCTCTGGACATTTTTCATTATGTGATGGATGACATGGCAAGGGGCTTTATGGGTTGAATGTATGTAGTGATAAAGGCCACATGAGGCCCCATGAAGCCCCATGTAATCATTGCTCCATCATTTTTTTTGATTTAATTAAACCAAATTAAATGAAAAGTACTTTCATTAAATAAAAAACATAAATAAATGTTACATATTATTACTAGAAAACCTAATCATCGTCGTGCACATCGTCTTAATCCTCATAGTCGTCCACATCATTTTCTTCGTCTTCCTTAACCTCGTTCTCTTCGTCGTTGTTGCCTTGTTCACCTCTGTTCGCTCGCTCGTCTTTGATCACATAATCAATTGGACAAGTAGCCCATGTTTGTTCGACTAAGTCCGCCTTCAAAGCGTTGTGTGTTTCTGAGGAACGCATCATAGCTGAGTTTACCCGTCGTTCTTCAGCTGTCGCATACGGTACCTCTTGTATGTGCTCGGACCGAAAGTCTAAACATATCGCTTGTCCTTTGTCCTCCTTGACCATATTATGCATGATAATAATGGCACGCATACAATTGACCATTTTATCCTTTGTCCATAATCGACAATGATTTTTCACAAAAGCCCACTTCTTCTTAAGATTACCAAAACAACACTCGATGTCTTTTCTTGTGGACTCTTGGACCTTCTTGAAATATTTTCTTTTAGTATCGATGGGGTCTCTCAAAGTTTTGACGATGAACACGTACTCCGGATATATGTCGTCACCCAAAAGAAATCCGTGTGGGTAGTAGTTGTCGTTCGCATAAAATCCAGCTTTTACCACCTTAGCGGGTATGTACTCCTCAATCACTTGAGACCCCTCAAACACGTTGATCTCGTTGTTAGACCCCGCTACACCAAATTTTGAGTGCCAAATCCATCGATCATTGGAGCATATGGCTTGTAGAATAACCTTAGGGGTTTTCTAATCACCCCGTGTGTGTTGTCGCTCTCCATGCGGTGGGACAATTATCCCAAGACCAATGTATGCAGTCAATACTACCAATCATCCCTGGTAGTCCATATAGATCGTTCCACGTTAACTTTCGCAAATATCATTTACCGTATAGATCATGAATTCCTATGAAAATGAATAATAATTGTTTATATAAATTGAAACATTAACTTCAAAATATTTATAAAGACTAGTTAATAAATAATAAAATGGTATATATATGCAAACTTTATTTTCTAAATTAGTACATAAAGTAAATAAGTAATAAAAAATACAAAAAAGGATATATAATTTACCTTGACTAAAATGCTCCAACGTGTCTCTCGTCGTCTTCTCAGCCATTTTTAAGTACTCGTCATTTATATCCATCGTTGTGTCGTATGCAAGATAGCGTAACACCGAAGTACACTTTTGAATCGCCGTGAATCCAAGCTTTCCACTCGCGTCACACCGTTGTTGGAAATAAGGGTGTGTTTCTTCTAGATCATGCGCGGTACGCAAAAACATCCGGAAACGTTTACGGAACCTGTCATCGTCGTAAACCGGATGTGCAGAAAAGTAGTCACTCATCAAGCGGTTGTTTGCGGCATTGCCATCACGCTCAACGACGTTCGCCGCAAAACCGAACGAGGGACCGAATTGGACGG
Source organism: Deinandra increscens subsp. villosa (assembly GCA_039602395.1). Taxonomy (NCBI): domain Eukaryota; kingdom Viridiplantae; phylum Streptophyta; class Magnoliopsida; order Asterales; family Asteraceae; genus Deinandra; species Deinandra increscens. Next base: position 22,964,330 of record JBCNJP010000007.1, read on the forward strand.
TTCTTGAATAATTTGGAGTGCGGCGGAGATAACCTCATCTTCCTCTTCGTCGAAAAAGTCGTAGTAAAGCGAGGACATCGAAGGGGATCGAATTTTTTTTAAAAAAAAAATAGAGAGGATGGGTGTAGAAGAAAGGATTGAGAGAAGAGTGTTTATAAAAATGGTGGAAATGAGCTGTGTTTATATAGTGTTTGAATTTATTAGAAACAAAAAATAAATGAAGAAAACTAGCCGTTCAACGGCTAGTTGCATGGAAACAAGGACCAAATGAGGCGCTATGTTTGCAACGCCTTGGAGCTCAAATTCACCCATAGCGCCCCGGGGGGTGGTGAGCCCAACGCTATGGGGCACCATTTCGCAAAAAAAAAAATTCTCATTTAACGCCCATTACGTTCAGCCTTATAGTTGTCCTCATTTTTTTAAGTGCTTAAAATTTGACTTTTTATATTTATTTTGTAATTCGCTTTTCATTATCCTTTTTCCTATTACATTTTAACCAATGTTTTAAATTAGTTATTGTATTCAAATTTACGATTAAATGGTATGTTTTATTTAGGTAAATGTTATGTTTTAGTTAGGTTGTTAATTTTTATATAGACAAAAATGTTGTAGAAGTCGCTAGGCACTACTACGTCGGTCGACTCAGGAGTTGCGAATACTTGGTTTAGGCGGGGAGTACTCGTGGAGTACTTACACATGGTAATTATAAAGAAAGTAAATTTCTAGAATTACATACAAGTTGAAATACTAATTTTTGTAACAAAACATGTGAACATTAATATATATGTCAATAAATGTTCAACACTCAAGTGCATTATAAGTCTTACGTAGTAGCGTAACCAACTTTTCCTTTAATGGATGTCATAATATAAAGCGGATTTTGACTGTCAATACTCAATGTTGACTGCTTACCACCAAGGTTGGCCGAATACGCCTACGCCCTGTACTAAAAGCGCATCAGCAACCCGCTTAATGAGTACTCGGCCGCTTAGACCAAATTTTGCGAACATTGTTAATAATACACCATTTATCTTCTATTATATATTATGTTAGTAACGCACATACTACACAGGTTGGATAAATGTTCATAATATGAGATAACTTTAAAAAAAATTGATATGAGATTTAAAAACTATGAATGATATAATTGTGAGATCATACAATATATTTATTTTATAGCAATCAAGTAAAAAGTTCATTTTTTATAAAATATAAGAAATTAGAGTATTTCGTATATCATAGTTAAAAAATAAATTGCTTAATGGTTTATTTTAAAGAGCTGTTAACAATTACACTAATAAAAGTTATTATTATCTAGGATTATTTGAATTTTCAGAGAATGTTAAAAGATAATTAGAACATGTTGAAGATACGAATTGAACTCATAAAAAGTTATTTTTTTAGAATTAAAAAGAGTGTTTCACATTTTAGTAGATTAATTGAATAAATCAACCACCCTAATATATAATATTTTAATTAATAAATATTAGTAACTATTATTAAAAATTCGAAAATTGATTGTTACATATCTTAAAATTAGAAAATTCAAATAATTTATGTAGATTTGGTAAGTTAGTTAATAAATAATTTATGTAAACATAGAGTCAATAAATATTAATAACTATTTGTAATTAATTTTAAGTAAATGCAATGTTGAATTTTAGATTTAGAAAGTTGAAATATTAAATTTGGAAAATTAAAATTCTTAAAATGAAGAAAATTAGAAATTGAGTGTGGTATTGACAAGTGGATAAAGCTTAGTTGTAGACCTTAGAAAAATGACATGTGGCACACAAGTTATTGCATTATTAGAGTGAAAGATTTTTTCAAAATTTGTTTATTATTTAGAAGACATATCTTGTTTATATGTGTTAACATATTAATGTAATAAATAAAAAAAAATTAACTTTCTTAATTGAACTTGATATTTTTTTAAGGATGTGATTAGATGACTAGACTTATTTTTTTTTTAAATTATTTTGTTACTTTTCTTTATTTATAACATGAAAATTTATTTTATCAGATAAATTTCTCCCAACTTTATGATTTGTTTCTGTATTACCCAAATGAGATTAGTTAACTGAAATTTTAATATTACTAAACAAATTAGTTGATTCAACAAAGATAATTTTGTTGAGCATACTTGATTTCTTAAAATATTAGTGTAGATGATAAATGTTCGAATAGTCATGGAGTCTACCTATATTCAAAACCTAAAGAAACGTAATTCGTCAAAATGATTTTGATGAATGAGTAGGTATTTTACAATTATTAAAACATAGAATTATTAAAATATTGTAATTTCAATAAAATTATATTTTAGTTTGTTTTACATTACTTGTAAATGACTGTGATTTAATCTCTAATCTAACAATCTTAGTTTTAAGGTATTTGAAAAGTTCTGACCAGGCATTGTATTTTGAAAAGTTCGGACTATGCGTTGTATTTATCGATGTCGAGATCAAGAGTTATAGGGACAAAATTCTTGATATTTGTTACTGTTAAAGCAGGATGAAGAGCTTTATCCATCTGAGAGAGTAACAGTGAAGAGATGGTAGGAAGAAAAAAAATGAACGGTCGGAGCAAGTTTTTTTTGGTTGCTAGGGTTAGGGTCAGAGAACCTTGTTGTCGTGAAGAAGAGGAAAGAGATTAATTTGGGAAAGAATTGCCAATCACGATTTGCAATGATACCATAATAGAATTCAAACTTGTGATCTCCTTCCATTATCAAGAACATATATAGTTACAATACTTTACGATGTACACCCCTATACTATACAATGTTTTACATGTCTAGTCTAATAATCTGAGTTATGCGGTCTACATCATATGTATCTTCACTTGTTATGAAAACGTTTTCGCATGCCAAACACGCATTCGACTACCGTTAGAACTTGAAAGCCAACTTTGCTTTAAGAAACCGGACCGGCTAGCTAACATATTAAATTAAGAATTGCAATTGTAATCGCGCGAATTAGTCCTTAACATGTTGAATATTACAAACAAACCAAGTTGGTTATAACTTCTAAGTTACTGAAGAAAGCCGGTGGAGGACGATAAGCTTGTCTCCTTTACCCGCATGGTTTTTGTGTCTGGACCAATCTATTGAACAAAATGTTTTCATTCCATCTTTCCCAACAAGAGAATGTCGATGGGGATTTTTGGCATAGATTTTAATGGTTTCTCACCTTCGTGGATATGATGCTAGAATTTTTTATAACACGAAAAATATTTTTTTGGACGGAAGCTCACTTTAAGTTTCACCCCTCAACAAATGTGAGATAAGTTTCCACACTTTAACGTAGATTTTTCTCTCAAATTCACGGCTCTTAACAGTCTTGAACAATCAACTTTGAACATCGATATGTGGGAGGTTTGAGAGTCCTAATTACTTGTATCAATCATGGGAGGGCTTTAGAGGTTTTGGAATTGGAAGAAGTGTGGAAGGAGTGGTTTGCGGATTTGAGGGTCTGGAGGGGTCAAGCTTTCGATTTCTAAAGAGTGGCGTGGGTTTGTATCCAAGGATTACCACCGCAACTATGGGATGAGGATGTTTTCAATACTATTGGGAGTAGGTTGGGGAAGGTGATCCACAAATCTGATGCTGACCTCTATGATTGTAATATGGCGAGGAATTGTGTCGGGATTTTGATGGAAGGATTGCATAAAGTCGAAGGGATGATGAAGGTGGTATGGGAGGATCAGAGTTTTGCTTGTAGGATCATAGAGGTGCACGAGAACTGGGCTCCCGAGTTCGTGGAAGTGTTTTCATCGGAGGGTGAAGGTTCTCCGGCGAAGGGAGGGCTGGATCCTAATGTTTCGGTGTTACCGGATGCGGTGGTTAGAGGGGGGGGGGGGATACGAGCAGGCGGGTGGGAAAACAGAACGTCGGGGTGGAGTGATGGTGATTTCCAAGAAGATCGGAGGGGATATGTGTAAGGAGGATGGATCGGGTATCCTAGAGTGTCAAGCGGATCCGGTTGCGGGTTTCTCAAGAGACTACGTGGACCTTAATGGAGTGGATAGTGGGTATGCTAAGTGGGCCAATAAGATGGGGCCTGATATGGGAAATCCAAAAGAAGAGTGGGCTGATAAAAGTCCTAATTTGTCTAAAAAGGAAGTTGGGGACGGGGATGTCGAGGATGAGGGGTGAGAGATTGATTCTCAGTCAGGAGAAGGTGCTTTCTCCCCCTAAAATCGAGGGGCTCTCCCAGTTCTCTGTTGGTACATGGTTCGGCGTCGGCGGGAGGGGGAGGCAGGTCGGAAATAGCAGGTGGGAAGAGGGCTCTTTTGTATGAAGAGACTGGGCCGGGACGCTATAGGGATGTCGAGGGGGGGGGGGGGGCGCTCGAGGGATAGGCAGCAGCAGGAAGATTTGAAGTTGGCTAATGAGGTGATTAAGTCTTTGGAAACAGCGGCGATGGTCGGAGTGCAGATTATTGAATGTGAGGATCGTGTGAGGAAGATGGTTCTGGAGGATGGGGTGTGTGACGAGATTTGATGGAGTGTCTTTCGATTCAACATTTACGGTTTGGGGGATCCGGTTAAACGGGCGTGGGTGAAGGAGTTGAAGCTGGAGAACAAGGCTGGGGTGCTATTTGTTCAAGAAACCCATTTGAGGGAGGTTAATCGTCTTCATATTGGGAGTATCTGGGGCAGTAGTGCTGTGGATTGGGATTGGGTGCCGGCGGACGGGAGATCGGGGGTATCTTAACGGCTTGGGACCCTGCTCGGTTCGTCAAGGATAAAGTGGTGAAGGACCAGAATTTTCTGATTATCTCGGGTACGTGTTTAACGTCTCAGGGTAGATGTAATTTTGTTAACGTGTATGGTCCGCAATCGCCGGGTAGGAAGAAACTTTTATGGGAGAATTTGCTGTTCTGGATTCAGAATCTGGAGGGGTACTGGGTAATCGGGGGTGATTTTAACGTGGTTAGGAGGGAGGAGGAAAGGGTTAGATCTGTGTTTAATCCCGGGACGGCGGCTGCCTTCAACAATTTTATTTTCAGGGGAGGGCTGATTGAGATCCCGATGGGCGGTTCGGGGTTTACGTACGCTTATGGGAAGGGGATTAATTTCAGCAAATTGGATAGGTTTTTGGTTTGTGGGGAATTTACAGATCGGTGGCCGAATGCGGAGGCGTGGGTGTTAAAAAGGAAATGGTCGGATCATTCGCTGATTTTACTTAAGGGCTCGGGAGCGGATTACGGGCCTACGCCGTTTTGGTTTTTTTCGTGTTGGCTGCAAAGAGATGGTTTCCAGGAGGTGATGAATAAATTGTTGGGGTCTTTTTCTTATGTGGGGGAATCAGGGGGTAAGCTGAAGGAAAAACTGAAATGGATTAAAAGGGGGGTGAAGGATTGGATTAGGAAGATGAGAGAATTGGATAGTAGTAGGGTGGTGGAATTGGGAAGGATATGTCAGGAATTTGGGGAGAGGGCAGAAGAGAGGCTGTTGGATGAGGATGAAATTGGGAGATGGTCTAAGGTCAAAGATGAGATGTACGAGATTGAGGGGAGAAAGATAGACATGCTAAAATAAAAATCCTCCGATCGGTGGGCCAAAGTAGGGGATGAAAATTCAAGCTTCTTCCATAGGGTGGTGAACTCTAATCGTTGTGTTTAAAGGATTAATGGGTTGTGGGTTGATGGAGAGTGGGTTTTGGATCCGGTGGGGGTTAAAAAGGAGGTGGAGGTGTTCTTTAAAAACCTTTTTAGATCGCAAGAACACCGTTGGGTCCCGTTGATTATTCCGGAGGTTAGGAGGATTTTCGAAGCGGATTGTCGAATGCTTGTGGCGCCTTTCTCGAAGGAAGAGGTTAAGCGGGCGGTTTGGGAGTGTGGCGGAAAGAAATCGCCCGGGCCGGACGGCTTCAACTTTGATTTTATTAGAGACCAATGGGGGTGGTTAGAGGATGATGTAATGGAGATTCTTAATGTGTTTTATAAACAAGGCAGATTGCCTAGAGGGTATGGTTCAAGTTTTTTACATTTGATCCTTAAAGTTAGTAACCCGGATTCTCTGAAGGACTTTAGGCCGATTTGCTTGATGGGGTCTATAGCCAAAGTGGCATCTAAGGTGTTGGCTAATAGACTTAAAGGAGTGTTGGGTTCGATTATTTCCGAATGACAAATGGCCTTTGTCGAAAATAGAAGCATCTTGGAGGGGCCCTTAGTTATTAATGAGTTGTTGGCTTGGCTAAAAAAATCGAAGAAGGAGGGGTTATTTTTTAAGGTTGACTTCCATAAGGCTTATGACTTGTTGGACTGGAGGTTTATTGATGCGGTCTTGGATCAAATGAGGTTTCCTTGGTTATGGAGGCGGTGGATAAAGGGGATTTTTGAAGCCTCTCGGGTGTCTATACTCGTCAATGGATCACCCACTTCCGAGTTTCAATGTTTTAGGGGCATTAGACAAGGGGATCCTATCTCCCCTTTTATCTTTGTGCTTGTGATGGAGGCGTTCCAATGCATGATGTCGAAGGCCGTATCATGCGGCTTGTTTGAGGGTCCCGCCTTGCCTAATAATGGTCCTTCGGTGTCGCATTTATTGTTCGCGGATGATGCTATGATTATGGGGAGATGGTCCGAGAGAAATGTATTGAATTTAAACCGGTTGCTCCGTGCTTTTTATCTTACCTCCGGGTTGAAAGTTAATTTGGAGAAATACGGTATTTTTGGTATCAATATGCCGAGGTGTGAGGTGGATAATTGGGCTAAAAGGTTGGGTTGTAAGGAAGGCGTTTTTCCTTTCAAATATTTAGGGATACCGGTCGGGGTGAATATGAATATTATTAAGAATTGGGACCCGGTGGTGGAAATATTCCAGAAGAGATTGGCTATTTGGAAAGCAAAAACGTTGTCGATGGGCGGACGATTGATGTTGGCCAAGTCGGTGCTTGAGGCGCTCCCTTCGTATTTGTTTTCTATTTATGTGGCTCCGAAGGCGGTGGTGAGAAAATTGGAGGGGATTAGAATGAACTTTTTATGGGGAGGTGATGGGAGTTCTAAACAAAATTCATTGGGTGAAGAAGGAGATGGTGTGTCGGGCCAAGGATGAGGGGGGGGGGGGGTTGGGTGTAGTCCTGTTAAAAACGATCAACGAATGTCTTTTTGCTAGGTGGGGCTGGAAGTTTAAAGAAAATCTGGAGAAAATGTGGTGCAAGGTAGTCAAGAGTATCCATGTGAGAAGGGGGGTGGCTGACTTTCTGCCGAGAAAACGGGATGTCACGGGTACATGGGGTAATATTGTTAGTATGATTAACAAGTTAGAGAGGAAGGGGATCTTTTTGGAGGAATTAATAAAGGAGGAGGAGGGTGGGACTGTCAGGTGGGTGAGGGAGGAGAATGGGATGTTTTCTGTGAAGTCTTTGAGAAGACTGTTGGATGATAGTAATAAGGGTGGGGAGTTTAATTCCTTCGAATGGTGCAACCTTGTGCCGATCAAAGTTAATGTGTTGGCGTGGAAGGTGAACCTTGGTAGATTGGCAACAAGGGAGGCTCTAGTGAGGAGGAATGTGCGTGTCCCGACAAAGAGCTGTGCGTTTTGTGGTGAGGCGGACGAGACGGTTGAGCATTTGTTCACAGGTTGCTTAGTTGCGGTGACGGTGTGGCATGCGGTTGCTCTGTGGTGTGGCCTATCAAATTTTTGGGTGTTCTCGATTAAAGATCTTTTGGAGGCGCATAAGGATTTTTCGAGTGGGACTATCAAGAGAAGGCGAACGCAAGCTATAATTCTCTCGGCTATATGGAGTATTTGGAAGGAGAGGAATGAGGTTATCTTTAAGAACAAGAGAGTTTCCATCTCGAATGTGGTGTGTAACACGTGGAGTGTGGCCAAATTTTGAAGTAAATGTAGAGGGGGGCCTGGGTTTAGTTTGGGGGAGGGGGATAGAAGGATGTAATCTGGTTTGACTCTTTTGTGGTTGTTGGGCCCGTGAAGGGCTTTGCTTGTTTTGGGTGTCTTATCCTCAGCTCCTCGCTGGGTGGTGTTTTGGGATTTTTGTTTTGATGTGTATATAAAGTGTT
>JBCNJP010000007.1:22977356-22992463 GCA_039602395.1 Deinandra increscens subsp. villosa
AATTTTTTAGAAATCGGATACAATTACTAATTCATGATCTGGCATGTGCAGAATGAAAACTTCATTCTCGAATCCTTTCATTTGGTTATCTTCAATGAAGTTTGATTTTCCCATAATGTATCCTAATTTTTAGTCAAATTCTTCTTCTGATTGTCGATTTAACCTCTGATCAAAAGATATACCTTGTTTATATTTCATCTCTTCAACAAGTTAAGTAACGAGCATAATGGTCCTATTGTTCTGATGAAGAAAGGAGCCTACGATTAACTTTTTTCGGAAATTTCCAAACGAACACTTTCAACGAAATCTTTCAATTTCTTATTCTGTTATGATTAACTCTATGTATTCTTCTATCCGTAGAGTACATTGAATCTACAGAAATGGCTATATATAATAGAGTTTCTTTTTTTCATATTAAAAACTACTATAGGAGGAATGTATTTATGCAGTGCTAACAATTTAATAACTATCTTTGTAGCTCGAGAATGTTTCAGTTATGCTCCTTCCTATTATCTAGATGTACCAAGAATGATGTACGGTCTAATGAGACTACTTTTATTTAAAACTTTTATTTAGGAATAGACCACTTTATTATCGAGTGGTCTATTTAAGGACGGGTATTCAATTTACATCTTGCATCTTATTGGTTAGTGTGAAGTGTAAATACACGTCAAACATGCATTCCACATTTGTTTAGAATATAGAAAGTTAACATTGCTTTGAAAAATCAGACTTGATCAATCGGCCTGACCTTAAATTGTGATTTCACATGCACTTTAGTTTGTGTTTAGTGTCAGTTATGTTTAAGTTTTGTCATCTTTTATTGCGGTTTCATATGTTCGGACACTTAGGCTATGTGTAGTGGTTAAGGCCCCATAAAGCCTTAAATGGGGCATTAACTGACACGTGGCAGCTGACTGGGCAAGGGGCTTTATGGGGCTTTATGGTGTAGTGGATAAAGCCCCCATAAAGCCCCACCATCATTACTTAATTATTATTTTTTTTTTACTTTTTTTTAAACTATTTTAATTAAAATAAAAATTTCAACTAATTAAAAATAAAAGATTACAACTTAATTAAAATAAAAATTACAACTAATTTAAAAAAAAAATTACAACTTAATAAAAATAAAAATTACAACTAATTTAAAAAAAAATTACAACTTAATAAAAATAAAAATTACAACTTCCATTTCTTCTTGATTCGTTCCATCTTTTTCTGATGGAGGGCGAGGTAAACCGGATCGGCGTTTTCAGGCGGTTTTTGGGCGAGGAACTCGAGATCCTTGTCGAGTTGATAATCGTCGATTTGCTCGACTTGCTTTTTCTTCGACCGTGCAAGATCTTGAATACTCTCGGCCATCACCGCGTGATATTCGACCGGAGCCTTTCCACGGTTAGCCCTCGCGAAATCTCGACCTCTTGGCCTTCCACTAGTAGTCTCCACGGGTGGAGTCGGAGCATCATCCTCATCATCATTGTCCGAATCATTCAAATTAATATCGAATGTTCGAGCGGTGGAGTCAAACGACTCGGGATCGGCGGAAGACGATGTCTTGGATTTCTTGCTTTTTCGGGTTTGACGTGTCGTTATATCCGCTTTCGATCTCCACTTCTCGCTTTGGTAGAGAAACCGCCAACACTTCATGAGGCCGAAACGACCACGCTCCGCTTCGTATTCGCCCACCGCTCTCTCGTAAATGTCGTAGTCGTTCGCACCACTCGCCCAACCAGATTTGCACCGATCATAATAGTTCGAGAAAGCTTGACATCTTCTGTTGATCTCTCTCCATTTTCCCGACAACGAATCCGGGTTTCGGTATTCGCCCTTCCCCATCAACCCGAAAAACTTGGACCGAATCTCGTTCCAAAATTCCTTCATATCTTGATTGTTTGCTAAAAAAAAAAAAGTTAGTTAAAACAAACTATTTTAAAGAAAATATATAACAATTTTTTTTTTAAAAAAAAAAGTAACCTTTTGTAGGGTTCTCCGAAGCTTCAACGTACGCTCGACAAAGAGCGTAACACTCGTCTTCGTTCCAAAATTGAATCTCCTTTTTCTCCCTCGATTCGACCTCTTTTTTCTTGTGAGATCGTTTACCCCTTCCTTTCGCTTTGGGTTTTGGTTGAGATCCACCAACCTCTTGTGTTTCTTGGACGACTTCATCGTCATCATCTTGAAGAGAGAAAGGTTGAGATGGTCGAGGAGTTGGACTTTGTCGAGCGGATGGAGAAGGTTGAAATTGAGGGGGTGGTTGAAATGGAGGGGGTTGATAAGCTCCAAATTGTGGTTGTGAGAAGTGGGAAAAACCTTGGTTATAAAAACCTTGGGAGAATTGGTTCGGGAAAGGTTGGGTGACGGGGTTCCTTTGCGGGTATGGAGGGGGAGGCATGTTCATAAGCATTTGCCATAGGTTTTGATCGGTTTCGTTCTCGCCGGGATTAGGTCGAGGGTTAGGTTGGTTGTTGGGTTGGTTAGGAAACATTTTATAAAAATGGTAGAAGAGTAGAAGAATAGAAGTAGAGAGGAGTTGGAGTGGTGTGTGAAATGTTTAAAAAAGTGGGGTATTTATAGGTAAAAGAGGGTTTAAATTAAAAAAATTTAAAAAAAAAAACCCTCAACGGTACAAAATTTAGCCGTTGAACGGCTATTTTTTTGATTCACCTCCTCTTCTCGGCGTTAAAGGGCTTACGCCCCTCGCCACCCTCTCCTCTATAACGCCCCTATAACGCCCCACCGTAGTGGGGGTGGGCGTTATAGGAGGCGTTATAGGGCCCTTTGACGCCCGACCACGCCCCACTGCGGGTAGTCTTAGACTAATATTAGTTATATTAGTTATTTTTCTTTAATAATGAAGATGTATACGCCGTACTCATCTACGTACTACATTCTTAAAAAGGTAAATTAGTATTTTGACTCTTGAGATTATTTAATTCATCTAACCCGATATGTTTAAAAAATAATATTCTTATGTATTAACTCTTAGTAATTTTTTTAATTCTTTTAACAGTTCGCTCTAACAATGTTAAGGTGCATATGTTAAATGAAATAATGTCTCTCATGTGAGAGGCATCCGAGAATTCTCCTCACCATAATCTTTTAAAATATCACCATTCACAATCGTAGCAATCTTCTCTATTTTTTTTTAACCTTTTGGCTCCTTCTTCTTTGTATTTTATTTACACTAGTGGTGTCATCCCTTCGCGCATTGCGACGAATGTAATCATGTGTTAATGAAAGTTCGTGAGCATCAGATCGTCTACTCGATCTAGCTATTTTGGATACGAAACGTAATTAAAATGATTGTTTTATTGATCTAAACCAACAATTACAATCACAGAACACTGAGACTAGATACAGAGAAAACACCGGTGAAAACACACACTAAAGCTCAGCTCACACTCGCTCTGTTACGAATTACAAAGACAAAAGTCCTATTTATACACGACCTGCTGAACCTTGGGCGAACTACTAGTTCGCCCTAATCCGAACTGCTAGTTCGGACGAGGTTCGGATGGCAGCTTGAACTTCGTCTTGATCTTCACATCGTCTTGTCTTGATACTTCACATGACGCACATATTTTGTATCAACAAACTCTCCCTCGTCATGTGCAGTATCTTTACCAACATAACAAAAAAATGTATCTTTAATCAAACTCCCCCTCAAGTGTAGAATCCGTTTAAAAAATCTTCAAACAAACTCTTCCTCGTCATGGCCCGCACCACTATATCCTTCGGCCACCGTCACCGTGTCACCGCCCGTCACCGGTGATGAGATCTATGTGGGGACCGTTCCTGTCGCGACCCCGGTGGAGAAAGTTTTGTCACCGCCACCCGTGGTAACCCTACCACCACCGTCGCCGATGGCCGCCGCCACAGTCGACGACCTGACTCTCAGGTTCGAGTCGGACGTCTCAGTTCGTACTAGCGAGAGTCCTTTGAATCCGGGTGTCTCGAGCGGTTGCTCGAATCCCGTCAAGGTATATCTATCTCGCTTAGATATTTATTTTATTTATTTTAAATAAATTTTTCTGTGTTTGTTGTGTACGGTGATTGATCCTGTTACAGTAATATTCGCGTCTTTAATTAAGTCGTTTCCGCTGCTAAATTAATCTGACATTAATTTATATTAAATTGGTTTTAGTCAGATAAAATTAAAACGGTAATTCCCAACAGGGATAACACGGGTAGACAAAATAACTAAATTGTTATCCCACCAAGAATATAAATTATTGGTGATCAATGGAGGTTACCGCGGGGATAAATCAAACACACAAGACCATTGCACTACTTTAATGCTACGTGTATGAAAAATGCAAAACCATTTATATAATTATGGCCAACTCATATTTAACATTTTAAAACTTACCTATTGCCACATTACCAACAATAGAAATTGTTGGTCATCAATGGAGGTTACCGCGAGAATTTCGTATGCGCACTTTACAATGCTTTAACGTTATGTGACGCCCACTCCCAGACTTGGCTCTAGAAGGGGTCACGCATCAGATTTAATCATGAACACAAGGTAATAACAGAGATAACTAAGCAGCGGAAATTTCAAACTTTTATTTATATATCTATAACTATGCCACCTCGCCAAAACCTTCCTTCTCCGATAGCTTGCCCGTCTAATCCCCTATCACAAGGGCCTTCTCATAAGTAGTCGAAGCCTCACCTTGACCTAACATACATACATTTTTGGAAAAGGTCAGTTTATGCTGGTGAGTTCTATATTTTAAAAACTTTACCTCGGCGTGAGGTTTTAAAACCTTTGGACCTGCAAGATCCCTTTTTCACAAATATTTGTAACACATAACAGAAGCTTTCAAATCATAACAATTATTTATAACTAGGCACCTTTTTCAATATCTACCCCACTATACTAACATTTCGATTGCTTCTCAGTCTATATCTTTACTTCCATCTACTATTTTATAAGCAGAGACTAAGCTATACTCTCCCCACTAACTTCCATCCGCCGAGCATATACTTATCTTCCATCCGCTATTTTCTAAGCAGAGATCTACCTTCCATCTGCTATAAGCAGAGATCTACCTTCCATCCGCTATTTACAGAGATCTACCTTTCTATAATGATTCCAACTCCCATAGTACTACTACCCGCCCCGAGTTAAATACCCAAATGACCTAGGGTTATTAGTAAACAGCGATAAGGTCTTCATATACTGCAATAAGTGGACATCCCCCTATTTACCATTGGTGTATGTATATAAGATGTACCAGCGCCGTATCCTCCACACTTCTGATATACCGGGTAACTAATATTATTATGTGTATATATAGGAAGTACCAGCGGCGTATCCACCACATAATAATAAAGTAAATGTATCACCTTGATGCAGTTTCGCACCGCAAATCAAGCCGGATATCAAGTATTCAAGCAGAGAAACAAATAGAACGAAGAATTCTTCTCTAATTTTATTCAAAACCCCAAAATTGTGGAACTCTAGAATATAAGATCCTTAAATAATGCTCCTAACTACAAGTTATGCATGAAACTTGGAAACTAAATTATCTTTAATTTAAACTTAATGTCTAACTTATTTAAAATCTAAAAATAACTAGATATAATCTACTAATAAAATAGTAATAAAGAATAAATAAACTATAACTGAGTCTCCGCCATCACACCTGTTCTCATATAATCATACATATTCGCTATAACGTTTACTAATAATTCCTTTATCACTTGACTATTTAAGTTCAAAGCAAGCATAGCACATATCACTTCACAATCATTATAATTACGGTATAACACGTATAAATGATTTTAACATCATTTTCATATCATATATATATATATATATATATAGGGAGAGGATCATTTGAGAACCAATTTGATTTGAGAACTAAAAAGAACTAATTTGAGCCACAAGTTTATTTATATGTATCCCCCTTCCCATGAATTGTAGTGGTCCCCCCTGAAATTTGTGGTTGAGGGTTAGTTCTCAAAAGTTCTCAAAACAAAAAGTTCTCATTTGAACCTAACCCTATATATATATATATATATATAGAGGAAGGATAAAATGAAAACCTATCCGAGTTTGGAAAACCGTGAAAACCAAGCTAAAAAATTCGATTTTTGTTCCGATTTTTTATGGTGATTCTCTAAGTTAAAAAGACCCCCTTTATGCAAAAAAATTAAAAAAAAAGCCTAGTAAATTTTTTTTAAAAAAATATTTTATAACCGAGGTTACATATGTAACAGTACCCTTGGTTGAATTAAAGCCACAAGTTTGGTGATTCTCTAAGGGCGATGATGATGATCTGAAGTAGATAAAATTTGCAGTTCAATCTTTTTGAGGGGTTTTAGAAAGAGACAGAAGTGCATTTTACATAATTACCCTTGGTTGAATTAAAGCCACAAGTTTGTTGATGCATTGCTTGCCGTCGGATGAAGATAAGAAGCTATAGGATTTGGTTATTTGGTTATTCCTTTAAGGGGGAGTTAATAATGGTTCCCATTCCTATATATATATAACACAATACATTTACTCAGCCAATGACTTTTTGACAGCAAAAATCATTTTCTCTTTGATTGTGTCATTTGGGTTTACATTAGAGAAGAGTTACATATACAAATGGTGCTTCTATTTAATGATATCTTATTCACAATATTGCAGTGAAACCTGAAATTGATCACATAATCATGCTCGAAATCGAAATCCGAGTAGAAAGAGACGTGATTTTATGGACTTTGGTGATGATTTGAGAATTCGAGAAAGAACACAGAACAAAACGAACTTGATGAACTGAGATCTCACTATGTAATCTTGATTGTAACTTGATTTAATGCACAAAAAGGGATCGTAAACGGAGAGTAAATGGAATGATATCAAGATTGAATCAGTTTGTACACAATTTGAAATTTCGTCGTTGAAGAATCAAGCTCCAAGAAGACGATTTGTGAAGCATCAGTGATGAATAAACACGAAATCAGAATTGTAATCGAATCTCTTTACAACGGTGGTTCTCGGTGGTGTATGTCCGAGAGAGTTTGAGAGTGTTTGAGCGTTCGTTTTTCTTGCAAAATGATTGAGGTAGCCGGTTGTTGGTACAAGATAGGGGCGACTGTTGGGGGGGGGGGGTCGTGGTGTGTAACCGGTAGACTTGAATCGTGCCGAAGAGCAACCGTCGGTTGTTTTAAGTCCAAGGCTTAAAATTGGCTTTGAGCAATTGATGGTATTAGTCCCTTCAGCTTCTACAACAAGGGAGGCCAAGTTTAGGTAAATGCAGGAGTGGTCCCTCCAAGTTTGATTAACTAGAAATAGGTTTTCCTTTTTGGAATTTACAAGATGTGAAAACTTGCTGGAATCTAAATGATGGTGCTTTCTTGGGTTTTTTTCTTGGCTATGATGTTATACTGATTACGAGATGGCGTTTATCATAACCGCATATCGGATTTGAGCCAAAAATAAAATTTATACAACATTAAATTTTCATTATTTTCTTAAACAATTTCATGTTTTTATAAATAATTTCATGTTTTTGGTTTTCCTAAAATCATGTTCAGTATTTAGTGTAAACAAAACCTACAAATTACTGAACATCTATGCCATGGTTTGGCCAAATGTATGGATCAACCTACTAACAGTTTAACAAAAAAAAAATACTAACATAATAACACCCACTTAGTAACCGCTTAATAAAAATAACAAAAAAATGGTGATCCGCTGCAACGATTGAGAGACCACGGTGAAAGGTAGTCATTTAGAAATGAAAACGGACGTTAGACCACGGTGACCCGTCGCGAAGCGCGGGTGGGCACACCAACTTCTTAAGAATCTATATTAAAAAGAATTTAAGTTTACAAAATAAATAGGACAAATTGAGAAAGATGACAGACAGGATCACCATCTGCAACAAACTTGTTAAATGTGGTGACGACAGAAAGTAAAAAATAAAACCCAAAAGTTTGAAAGGTATATATATGATCTTTGTGTCGTGATCTATTTGAAAAGTTTTGGGTGTCTTAATAAATTTAGTTATCTTAAAAGATATATGTATGTCATGATTTGAAAACACAATAATTCAACTCACATATGACTTATAAAATTTTATAATTATAAGAAGATCTACAATCATGAACAGAAGACCCTCAAATTCATCAAGGAAATAACCACTCATTGTTACAAGTTGAAACCATATAGGCTTGACTAAAACTCAAGCATAGATGTTATAATTACACTACTCATAACAAAACCTTCATAAACATGATGAAGAAAATTACTAAAATATCCCTCAGATGAGAGGCATATGATGTCATTTAATATATTCATGTTAACATTGATAGAGAAAGGAGCCAAATGGGTTAAAAAATAAAAATCTAGGGTTTAATGCATGAGAAGATTACTCTCTACGCTTCTAAGGTTAAATGTGTACACTTGGGTCTGAATGGTTGTCGGAACCGGGAATCCAAGTAATGCAAAAAGGTCAAAATTGTCAAAATGGGTTGTATGTGATACCGGATGTCGCAGTCCACTTCAAACAACCTAAATTACCTATAGTAAGGGCAACTAGGGTATCGTATCCACAGGAATTCATGGTCTATGCTAGTTATAATGGCTACGTTTAATTAAACTGAAAATGCAACCAAATTAAATTAAACTACGTTTTCTTTTGAATTATGATCTGATTTTTTACCAGAAACCTAATTGTGATAAAAGTAAACTATGCAATCAAATTGAAATTGATTTGTAAACAACTGAGGAAAAGAGTGATCACTCTGGGATAAAGGTTAAGCAATTTACTAATTCAATTCCAGTTAACCTAATCTAGAAATCACATAGACATGACTTTGTTTAAATTGTTCAACCCAACCCTAAACCCCCGTTATACCAGACATCTGCACACCGCCAAATTATTCCTAGTGCAAGAAAACGAAGAAACAATGACAGTTTTATTTTGAAAAGCAAACAAAATTGATTAATGTAATCAAACATACACTTGGATCCAACAAGATTTAACAGGTCCACAAAATCCAATTAAGACTAGTTCAACTATAATCAAATTGATAAATACTCACCATTCACCCAAACTAATCACACAAAGGCGTTAACCGGTCATATCCATCATCACAATACAAAGCATGAATGAATGAAACTTCAAAACATGAAAACCGAATGCTTTTGTCTCGTTCCAGAACTTAGAAAGCGCCATGGCGCTCCTAAGATGGCTGAGGAATCAAGTAGTTTTGAAATTTAACCTAAACTCTAGATTAATAGCCAAACTTTTTTTCCTGCAAATTCCAACCCATGGCGTGCCTTGATGGGTTTCTGATCTAATCTTTGCATGACACGGCGGACAAAATAGTCGGTCGATCGGTTTTCCAAACACATCGTGTGTCGCGAACTGATTATTCGTTCAACCGATTTAAACAATGATCTTATTAGTTTGTTTCAAAACATGTTTTGCATTTCGACTTCAAGTCTATTTTGAATGTTGGTAAACTTTTTAAAGATAATTAAACAACATATTGACTTGAAATTCGCATGTCCTAGTCGACCATGCCATATTTTTCAATCATAAAACTCAATGATATAAGTAGAAGAGGAGGCTTTCATCATTTTATTAGTAACCATAGTAGACAATATGAACATAGAGTTTTGGGCATGGCCCTTGCCTACAAACATTTCATCTTTGGTCAACACGACCTTATCAAACTCAATAACAATATGAAATTCAAACTTGTTGAGCAGCCATCCTGAAACAAGATTCTTCCTGATTTATGACACGTACAAAACATTGCTCAACGTTAGTTCCTTCTTAGAAGTGAACTTCAAGACCACATTCCCTTCACCCATGATGTCGGCAGTAGCTTCATTCCCCATATAAAGCTTCTCGGTCCCCTTAGCCTCCTTAAACATATTAGAGAGGGTCTTGTCCCCACAGACATGACGCGTGGCCCCAGTGTCAACATACTAGCCAAGATTTTCACCCATAATGTTGACTTCAGAAATGAAGACCAATGTCTCTATGATCATTGCCACTTAAGGCATGTAATCTTCTATCATATGTGTGCGCTCACGATGTGGCTGCTTACATTGATCTGCACGATGACCATGATCCCCACAGTTGTAGCACTTTCCCCGGAACTTCTAAGGCTTCTTTTTCACAACCTATTTCTTTAGTGCAGGTGCTCCATTGCTTTTCCTTTGCCTTTGGCTTTGGCCCCACCATTACACTTGCTTCCCTTAGAAGACTGACAATGTTCCACCATATTAACCTTACCTGAAGCTTGCATGGTGGTGGCCTTTTTTAGCCAACTTATTGTCCTCCATGATATGTATGCGAACAATAAAATCTTCGATGGTCATCTCCTTTCGCTTATGTTTAAGGTATCTTAAACTCGAGCCACGAAAGCGGAAGCTTTTCAATCATAGCCGCCACTTGAAACGTCTCACTAAGGGACATACCCTCCACGTGAACCTCATGTAGTATAACTTGAAGCTCTTTGACTTGGCTCATCACAAATTTATTATTAACCATATTGAAGTCAAAGAAACGGGCCACGACGAATTTCTTCGTCCCAACATTCTCCGTTTTGTACTTCTTGTCTAAAGACTCCTGTTGATGCATATTATGAGCGTCGTGTGAAGTATCTGATCAAGATGATGTGAAGATCGAAACAAGACAAGATTGCTGCCTAGCGAACTGGATCTGAACAGGCGAAACGCCAGTTCGCCTGGGGTTCGGCAGATCGAGTATAAATAGAGTTTTCTTTTTGTTTTTTTAACTAAGCGTGTAAGAGTCTGAGCTAAAGTGTGTGTTTTTGTGGTGTGTTCTCTGTGTCAGTACTCTGTGTTTTCTGAATGTAATTGTTCACTTTGATTAATAAAACAATCGGTTTAATTACGTTTCATATCAAAAATAGCTAGATCGAGTAGATGATCCGTTGCTTACGAACTTTCAAATGGTAATAGAGCTATCTAGTTCATTCTACTGATCTGTGGTTGCTATTTTTGGACTTTTGGAGTTAAAAAGTGTGGATTTTTGAAAATTTGGAGTATTTTTGCGAGTGTTTGATTGGTTCAGTTGAGTATTTCGTGGAAATTTTGTTTCTAAATCGTTCCTCGTCATATGTCCTGACTTACTTCTGAAAATCTTTTTCAAATCTGTCCATATTCGATAGTTTTGACTGAAAATGGTTCAGTTTGAATGAGGAATATTCTGTTAGAAATAACTGTCATCCGAACTACCGGTTCGGCTCCTGTTCGTTTCGTCTGAAGTCTCTGTTCGGTCAAGTTCATTTAGAGTTCAGTTCAGAGGTGCAGTTTGGATAAGGTTCGGTTTCAGATCATTTTCAATTCAGGACAAGTTCGGATAGATTGTTCAGTTTGGATTCGCTCAGTTTGGCTAAAGTTTTCTATTCGATTTGAGTTCGGCTAGATTTTCAGTTCGGCTAATATTTTAGTTCGGAAAAGGGGTTTGAGTCCGGGTGTAGTTCGACTGATTAGAATTTGAAATTTTTAAAAAGGTCAGATTTCCAAGATTTTGCCGTGATGCAGAATGCAATGCAAACCTTGATTAATTTTGACAACGAAATTAGAACAAGCCAAAAATTTCCCAAGTTGTTGAAGCTGGAAGATTATCAGAATTGGAAGCAACGATTTTCTGCTTACATAAGCACAAATGATATCGATTTGTGGATTCTGATTCGAAAACTTTACATGCATCCAACTGATCAAGGAGATTTCAAAGAAATTCATACTTTTGATGCTGCTAAAAGGAAAAACTATGAGCTTGAACAAAAGGTTTTTGGGTATCTTACCATGACATTACCTACCGAGTTATTAAATCAATTCAGCACTTGCAAGAAATCGAAACAATTGTGGGATGCGTTATCAGCGAGGTGTGAAGGTAATGATGAATACAAGAGTCGATGAAAGGTGTTGAACAAAGAGTTTGATAATTTTCAACATTATGATAATGAGAATATTACGGCTCTTTTATCAAGATTCTCACATCTTATCAGTGAATTGAAAATTGTTGGGATTGAAAAGACCGATGAAGAATTGAAAAAGAAGATAATGGAGGCTTTACCATAAAAATGGGAAAACTATGTTTTGCTTCTCACACATGATAAAGAATTTTCTACATTATCATTTCATGAGCTCACTTGTAAAATGCATGCTCGGGAAATGGAAATGATGAATTCAAAGAAATCAACTGCTAAATTGCAAAATCCAGAATTATATCATGGAGAAAATGCTGCAAGCATAAATGCTAAGACTAAACCAAGTGGGCTTAGTTTTGCACCTTCTACTGCATTCATTGGAAATACATCTGAAGCATCTGGTAACAATATCTCGAGAGGTTGTAGCTTTACAATTCCAGAATCATCAAATCAAAGTGCATTTTCTGTCAAGTCAGTGGATGATTGTGCAAAATTGATTTTGCTCTCATTACATCTTCTTTTGGAATGATTATCAATGATGTCAGCAATGCTCGGTTGACTGAAAAGATCTTGATGATGATCAATTGAATGACATGGATATTGCCTGGAAATTGGCTATGTTGAGTCAAAAGTCAAAGCGACATTTCAAGAAAACTGGAAGAGAACATTTTGGATCAAACGAAAAGCTGGGTTTTGATAAATCTAAGATAAAATGTTACAAATGTTCAAATCTTGGACATTTTGCGAGAGAATGTCAACAAACTCACATTTACAAATCTGATTCAAAAGTTACTAATGGTTCTCAACCTTCATCGAGTAATTCACATACAACAGCATTGACTGCTCAGGATGATAAAAACTATAATTGGAGTAAAGTATTTTGTGATAAATCAGCTTTGATTGTCACACATGAGCAAGATGAGTATTATTATGATTCAAGTCCGTATGAAGCTGCTGAAAATGAAAGGAAATTTGAGTTTAAGATTGAAAGTTTGACAAAAGAAAATGAGAAGTTATAGAAAGAAAACGATTCGTTGGAAAAGGAGGTTAAAATGATTACTGAAGTTCTTCAACTGGTAAAGAAAGATTTGGAGATATCTAAAAAGAATGAAAAGGATTGTGAAGAGAGGAATGCTAAGTTGCTTGAAGAGAAGGAAGAATTGGTTAAAGAAATTCAGAAATGGAAGGATGAAGCAGAAGAAGCTGCAAATGACTTTCAGAATTTGTTTGATAAATCAAAAATTAAACTTGATATGCTTACAAAGACTTCAGAAGAGTATGCTGCTAAACTTGAGGCTTATCAGGTTGATATGGGGAAGTTATTGGATGAAAAGAGAGAGTTAGTGAGTGTGCATAAAGTGCAAGGTGCAAATCTTGAAATTCAGAAAAGAAATGAAGATAAATAGAAGAAAGAATTGTTTGCTGAGCTTGATAACCTTAGATTGAAAAAATTTGAAACTCACAAAGTTGCTAAGAGGTTGATAACTACCGAGAAGGAATTGGCTGAAGCACAACAGAAGATTTCAGATTTGAAAATCCAAGTGATTGATGCAAATCCTCTGTTGAATAATGTCACCAATTCACAATCTTTCATAAGCTTCTTAGCCAATGATGAAAATGATGAAAATTTTGAAAAAATATATGACAAAACAGCTTCACCCCCTGCTAGTATCAAAGAAGCCGTTAATGAAGTGAAGGAAAAAGTTAAAGATAGTGATTATTCTAAGTTTACTTCATCAAATTCAGAAGAAGAGAAGGTTGTGAAGAAGAAAAATAATAATAAGAAGGGTAAAAATATTGAAAAGAATTATGAAGTTCCTCAAGTTCCAAAATTTGTGTTTGGTTCGATGTCGATAGAAAAAGAAAAGTCAGCCTTCTAGTGAGAAAATTCAGTCTCAACCTGATTTTGATAAGATAATTTTCTATGAACAGAAAAATGTGTAAGAAGTCAAAGCTGAATTTTCTCGTCTGGAGAAGCATGGACATTCATCATCTGAGAAAAAGGTTTCTGGTAAACATGTGGGCTCGGGGTTCAATTCAGAGAAAGTTGAAAATGATGAGGTTCAAGTTCAAACATCACAAAATCTGAAGAAATTGAAGTTGAAGCAAGTCAAGAAAGAGGTGTTCAAGGCTGAAAAAGTTCAACCCGAAAGGTTTTACAAACTTAAGGGTTCAGAACAAATATTTTCGGACAAAGACTTTCCACTTCATTGCGTTAATGCTCAAAAGATATCTGAAGTGTTTGTGAAAGATGCTAGTCCACAGAACACGATGAAACAACTGGCTAAAGTTTCTTCTGACGGTTCTACTTCAAAAATCCCAACTTCCAAATGGGTTCATGATCATCGACATCAGGTATATCATACTTTTTATGATCATTTTTGTCACACCCCCAATAAGTTCGTAATCTAGAAATGTAAGTATTATCCGTATCGTTAGGTAGCTAGCCTATGCTTATGCTCCTCTGAACGTTCGCGACCAAAGCTGACATTGTATTTGATAGGTATTCACCTATGTAATTTGCCTTCCCCGTGTCTTTCCCGATCACGGTATTCCTAGGCTAATATTGGTCTCAGTCCGACCGCCAGTCGGGAGGGTGCATCCTGTGCACCGCTGAGCGGGGGTGTCAATCCCCAGTAGATCTACTCAACATTACCTCGCTATTCTATACTAATGGCCCGATAAGTAAGGACTTTTGTTTATAAAGCAATTCAGTGAACATGTGATATAATGGGATAAATACTTCAAGTAAAGAAATACCTTTACCGTGTGTTGCCATCCCTTACCGGATGCAACTATAACAGTAAGTGAAACTCACCTTAGGTTGCTCAGCTTAAGCTTCAATAAATCCAATTGTGATTGTTAACGAGGACCTAATAATCACATTAAGGTCTTAGGCGTAAGGTTGTGTTTAAAACTACTAGCACGTTGGAAAACACGACACGACATAACGACACACGATACCGATGGTTGATCATACACAAGGGTTCATATACATCAGAAGTCCAAGCAAGTATTATCATAGTATAAAGCATGCAAGTCATGGCATATCATTTCAAGTAAATGGTACAAGTTTGGATTCTGGTCACAATTTCGCCAGCAGTTTCGCTAGGCAGTTTCGCTGTGTGCACGGGCAGCACTTTCGCTAGGCAATACCCGATGACACAGTTTCGCTAGTCGCTAAAAAA
>JBCNJP010000007.1:22992963-23110463 GCA_039602395.1 Deinandra increscens subsp. villosa
TTATTATTACGAGCTCAAGTGGGAGCTGTAGGGATATGATCACGTATTAATAAGCGTATGTCCGGAAAGTATTTAAGCCTACGGGGTTACACGTCTCGACACTAATGTATTTGTATTAATTAATTAGTTAATTAATATTTATCATGAACATTTAACAAGAAGTCGTTAAAAACTAACGGTTAATTGTTAACAGGGGGTGTTAGTTGTAAATTAAGAGAGTTGTAATTTGATTACAATTAGGAAAAGGTTTGGGATAGGCCTTAGGGCCGAATTCGGCTAAGCCCAATCCCAATCCCTAACTTGTTCATCAAGTTCCTACACACTATAAATAAATCTTATGGGTTTAAGGTTTAAGCTGCTGCTTTTATCTGATAAAGTGCAAAACCCTAATCTCTCTCTTTCTTCTCTAAAATTCGGCAAAAAGAAAAGAACCCAAGGGGTTCGAATTCTTGTGTGGTTCGACCAAAGCCTACATCAAGAGGAGTTCGTGATCAAGTACTAGCATACGTACATCGGTGTGTCGTGTGTGCGATCGTAGAGGGATTTACTTCAAATCCTAGAAGATATTCTCTTGCCGAGCTAAAAAGGTACACATTATCTATCCGGTTAGTTAGATTAATTCATAAAAAAATATCCGCTGCGTACTCGTGTTTAAATCGATAAATTGTTATATAACCCAACAAAAGTCGCTAAGAGGGTGATCACCACCGAGAAGGAATTGGCTGAGGCACAACAAAAGAGTTCCGATTTAAAGATTCAAGTGATCGATGCAAATCGACTTCTAAACAATGTCACCAATTCTCAATCATCTACAAGCTTCTTAGCTAACGATGAAAATTTTGAAAAGATGTTTGTCAAAATAGCATCACCTCCAGCAAGTGTTAAAGAAGCTGTTAAAGATGTGAAGGAAAAGGTTGAAGAATATGATTATTCGAAGTTGTCATCATCATCGAATTCCGAAGAAGAAAGGGAATAAGAAGAAAGGTAGAAAGATTGAAGAGAATTCTGAAGTTCCACAAGTTCCAAAGTTTGTGTCTGGTTCGTCGTCGACAGAAAATAAGAAATCATCTGATTCTAGTGAGAAGATTTGGTCTCAACCTGATGTTGATGAGACCATTTTCTATGAACAAAAGAATGTGCATGAAGTCGAACCTGAATTTTCTCGTTTGGCGAAGAAAGGGCATAAATCATCAAGTTCTAAGGAAAATATTTCTAGAAAGAATATTGGTTTGGGTTTCAAGGAACAGAAAAGCTGAGGAGGTTCAAGCTTCAAGACCACGGAATCTGAAGAAACTGAAATTGAAGCAAGTAAAGAAGGAAGTTTTTATTGCTGAGAAAGTTCAACCCGAAAGGTTTTACAAACTTTAGGGTTCGGAACAAATTTTTTCAGATAAAGACTTTCCACTTCATTGCGTTGATGCACAAAAGATTTCTGAAGAGTTTGTGAAAGCTGCTGATCCAAAGCACAAGAACAAACAAGTTGCTAAATTTTCTTCTGAAGATTCTACTTCAAAAAGCCCAACTTCCAAATGGGTTCATGATCATCGACATCAGGTATATGATACATTTTATGATTAGTTTGAAAGTAGAAATGTTAGTGAAGCTGTGCAGGTACATAAACGATGGGACAAAGCTAGCCGTTTGTGCTACAATTGTCGTCACACAGGACATATGGCACGCGATTGTTCTTTTCCTATTGTTATACATCAAAAACAAAAGATTCCAGTTGTTGGTAAATCTGCCAAACCTGTTTTTCTTGATGAACATGGCAGAGTTTTTGATGAATTTCAACCTACTTTCTTTCAAAAACAAAAACGTTTTCTTCCAATTTTTAAAAAAGTTTAAAATGTGGGTTGTTCATCACAGTCACCTGTGACTGATTCATCAAAAACTGAATTACCAAAACAACAAAATAATGGAAACCTAAGGTGGTTTCTAAGCAAAAACAAGATACTGGTCGACCAGAAGCACTTCGCTACGGGTCATTTATGAACTGATAAATTTCACTAGTGTGTAGGTACTTCTTGAAGACCTATCGACGATTAAAAAGTTGTTGATGAAGGAGTATTATGTTTAACTTAAATTTCATGCTATATTTTTCTAACCTAAAAGTTTTCTGAAACTTTAATATGCAAGGTATCCGTGTTGGTTGATCGATTTTCTTTCTTTACATTTCATTTGTAGTTTAGGGGGGGGGGGGGGGGTGATGTGTTCGGAACTACACTAAAAATACTATAAAAACCTAGACCTAAACCTAGACCTAGACACACCTAATTTTACCGAAAATACCTAAACTAAACCGAACCCTAAGGCAAGTGTACCTATCGGATAGTAGAATAGCTAAGGCAAGACCGGGAATATCGAACCCTAAGGACACTCTAAAAACAAAATTAACTTAAGACCTAAGAAATGGAAATACTGAGTAATTTGGTTTGGGTTTGAGATTTAATTAACTGAAATTACCTAATCAACGCACAAGCAGACAAAAGCAGGAACCTTTGGGAGAATTCAGATGAGAAAAGAGTATCACCTAGACCCTGGAATCCTACTTAGCATCTATAACCTCATTCAGCTTCGATTGACCTGATGGTGGCTAGTTCACCTTTTAAGTCCTTCCTAGCTACACTTCTAACGCTCGAACAGGAGTTCACCTTTTAAGTCCGTCCTACCTCAATTACCCTAGTCACCCTCGGATATACCTAAAGCACACCTAGAATAACCGGAGCTACCGATAACTACCATGAATGACACGGAATACCAAGCTAGACGAAACCCTAGGACATTTCCTTTTTGGGACAATGCTACCCTAGAACTTTAACCAACCCAACTACCCGTTAAACCTGTACCTTTTAAGTCTCCAGTTTAGCAGCACATTACAATCAAACTATCAATCAATTATTAATGCAATAGTCTAGAAGAACCCTAAACCAATCTATCGCAATTAACCCTAAAGTCAACTACTTTAGATAATCTACCTAAACCGAAAGACATTCGCGGGTAAATTAAGCATCAACAATCAATTAATAATCTGCTCATAACACACATATGCATCAAACATGATAATCATTGGAATTTAATAAAAGTGCAACATCAATCAATCAATCAAAACTGAATAAAATCATAAACACCAAATAATCATCCAAGTGGGTCTAGGCAATACAAACAATTTAGCCTAGCCTCATGTTACTGTCTAGAGTAATAGTAAAAATCTGAACTTTGACAGAAAACATGATTGAAATTAAGAACAATAAGAATAAAGGATGAAACCCGGTAGACCGATGATGATTCGTGTTGAGAAACTGATCCACCGATGATCCCCCCTTTTTCCCTGGCCTTCTCTGCTCTTCAAGTCGCCCAAAATCGCCTCTGAGTTCGTCTGGAAGTCGAAGAATGATGAATGGAACCCTAAAATCGACTTTTAAATCGCGAAACCTCCTTTTGCGGGTTTTGAGGCTGCAAGCGTATCGCTTGCTAGTATATTCCCTCCAGGCGATACGCCTGGAGCTCATTACACGACAATTTAGTCGGGCGGAACCGACCTTGACTTTTGTTGACCAGCCACTCCGCGCGTATCGCTTACAACTCCTAAGGTCCCAGGCGATACGCCTGGGACTGCTTGTTCAGCTCTTCTTTTTTCACTTTTCTTCTATCTTTCTCTCGTGGCCTCGGGACTTTATTAAAAACCTACAAAACTCATAAAAACATAAACAAGACTCCAAAAACACTAACTTAGCTAAACACTACCAAAACAAATAGAAACCGACTCAAAATTGACTCAAATACATAATAAAAGACATATGAAAACAGGATGTGTTTGCAACACATCAAATATCCCCACACTGACTCTTTTTTCGTCCTCGAAAAATACTGCAATGGAATCACAACCAGGAAATTGACTCCTAAACCTTTAACATTCCAAAATTCAACAGCCACCATACAATTCCACAAACCATAACGTAATAACACCCTAACTACGATTGCCGATATTTCGATCCGATTAAACCCAACCACCAACCTTTTCTTTCGCCCCCATGTGTTTATAAAATTACCAGATATAAGTTCAGTCGCCAATGGATCCCACTAAAGAAAGGTCAAGTTCAACCTATTACCGAATCATATTCAGTCAAAGCAAAGGGTATAATTGATTTAAATTTATATATTTTCTCCAACCCCCCTTAAACCAGATACTAGGATGTCCAAAGAATAACTATGAATTGATATGCAACTTTTTAAGCATTTATTCACTAAACTAAAATTTTCTTTCATTTTTTTTCCTTTTCTCAATTTTTTTTTTTTTTATAGTTGGTTACTTTTACCTAAAATTACCGACGGACATCACCAGAGGTATTCTTTCACAAGGTCTTACCCCCGAAATCATACATGAGTATTTTGCCCGCGAGATCAGGAACATCATCAGAGGTACTTACCACGGGATACTATCCTTAGTTTGTACATGAGTATTCTGCCCCTTCACTCTAATTCATTAACCAAATTATTAACTACATGCTCATTGGAAATTCTAAGGACATAAGAGTATCTAGCCTAAAGCGGTCTCTTCCTTCCTAATCATCAAATTCAGCATCCCTATCACTCCTAAAATGGGAACCCACTAGCAGACTGATTAACATATTTATACAACAATAAACACACAGGCTATTTAAGCTACTCCTAGGTCAGCTGGGCCTACCGACACATCATAGTCTAGTCATGCTTTCCATTCAACCCATACTTTACCACTTTACCCAATTATTTCATTACTTTATAACTTAAGCATAAAATTAGAAAACCAATTCCCAGTTTTACCTATCATTTTCCATTAATTGCAGCCAGAATCTCGGACATTTTTGAACAAATTTTCAATTTTTTTTTCAATTTTCAACTTTTTTATAACTCAATAACACACCAAAAAAAATAAAAGACTAGAACCATATTTATTAACTCCTCTTCACAATTTTTTTTTATAAAAAATCGTTCACCATAATTTCCACTTTACTTACGAGATTGAGGGGGTCCACGGGGACCCCCTGGGCCTACATTAGGTCCGCCCCTGGATCCATTCCAAGCTTTTGCAGCAATGTCTACGACCGTTCAAGCTTTACCGAATTACGATAATGAGATAGGAACTACAAACAAAGTTCCTAAATTGATGAAATTTGAAGATTTCCATAATTGGAAAACACGGTATGAATCATATATCGGTGTGACGGATGTTACTGTTTGGACTCCAATGTTGGATGGTTATCAAGTTTCAAAGTTTACAACTGGTGAATTTGCTGGTCAAGTTAAGCCATATAACAAGATGAACGATGTTGAGAAAGAATCCTTCAAATTGGAGAAGAAAGCTTATTCAAATTTATCAATGGCTTTACCAAAAGATATTTTACATTAGTTCAAAATGCATACAACATCAAAAGAGTTATGGGATGCATTGTGTCACAGATGTGAAGGCAATGTTCAATACAAGAAGAGCAAGAAAAAGGTGTTGTTAAAGGAGTTTGATAATTTCCGTCACGTTCCAAATGAAACCATATATGATCTCATTTCAAGACTATCACATTTGGTTAGTGAGCTTGACATTATTGGAGTGAAGAAGGAGGTTGGAGAATTGAAGGAGAAGCTGTTAGATGCTCTACCAGCAAAATGGGAAGGTTATATCCTGTTGTTAACACATGATAAGGGATTTGATGATATTTCATTTGATGATCTTACAAGGAACTTGCTAGCTCAGGAATTAGATATGATGCGTGTTAAAACTCTACCAGCTCAAGTTCAGAATCCCGATGTGTATTTTGATGAGAATGCTTCAACCATGCATGCAAAAGCAAAAGCTAGCTCAAATCCACCGACTACTGCATTTTATGTGGAGAATACTTCGAGTGGTCATGCAAGTATGTCTCGGGGTTCTTCAAGTGAAAGCAATACTAACAAAGCTGCAGTAACGTATCCAGTTTACTCGAATCAATCCTCCTCTGCTCCTCCATCCAATCAAAGTTCATTTTCAGCTAAGACTACAAATGATTTTATGGCACTATTTTTGGCAATGGTTTCTTCATATGATGGAGTGGTAGCAGGAAAATTGACTAGTGCTGAGCTAACAGATGAAGATTATGAGCAAATCGACCCTGATGACTTAGAACTCATGAATATCAACTGGTCAATGGCTATGCTCGTCAAAAAGGGCAAACAGTTTACGCAAAGAACGGGTCGTAACGATTTAAATCCGGAAGGAAAGCTTGGATTCGACAAATCCAAAGTTCGTTGCTATAATTGTCAGAATTATGGTCACTTCGCAAAGGAATGCAAGTATGCAAAGAAGCAAGAAACTTCAAAATTATTTCAGAAGTATGCAGCTCAGAGTTCAAAAGCATCAGGAAGCAATTCTACTCCATCAAGTTCAAATGCAAATGCTTCGAATCAAGATTCTAAAGCTTTGGTTTCTCAAACTGGAGAAGGCTATGACTGGGGAACAGATTATCCGGATGAGTCTGCCTTACTGTGTACTGAAGAAAGAGATGTGAAACTTGAAGATGATCCTGAACTTCCAGGTGCAGACTTCTTTGCTGAAGTCCAGCAAGCCTTTATGGCTAACATTCAGGTTGACTCTAAACCTTGCGAACATTGCATGACCTCTGCTAATAAATTGAAAGAACTTTATGATGAGAGAGTTATGTATTATGATAAATACATGTTAGCAGAGGAGAACACAAAAATATATAAACAAAGGTGGGAGGCCGTTAAGGTTAAACTGAAAAGCGAACATGCTTCGACTTTGAGCACCAAAATTGAATTAAACAACAAAACAGAAGACTACATCTTTTGTGAAAAGAAGCTTGCAGAAGCTAATGCTAAGATTTCTGAATTGAACATTGAAATTCTAGATCTTAAAAGACAACTTGAGAATTTTAAAAACTCAGCTTCCTTTGCAAGTTTTCTTTGCAAAGATGAAACTCTAAAAGAGGTGTTCAAAGAATCAAAATGCAATTCAGTTCCACCCCCGATTGTGCATGGTTTGGAACCGACAGACACTGAAACCAAACCTTCGATTGTGTTTGATTATTCAAAGTTCACTGAGAACTTGATGGGCACTTCTGACAAACACAAAGGCACCTATAAAAAGAAACACGTCAAACATGTGTCTAAGGCAAATGTGGATGCTCCCAAATCCAATGAGTCAAGTGATTCTATAGGTGACAAACCAACTGGTGACAACCCAACTGGTTCTATCAAATTGACACCTTTGGAGCAAGCCGTTAAGATAAAAGAAACTGAGAAGAAAATGAAAACCTTTGAAAAAGAAAATTTTGCTAAAGGCTCAGATCTCTTTTATGAAAAAGATTTAGTAACAGCTAGCAACACAACCACACCGGATGTTAATGCAATTCCGGTTGCTCCTCTAAAGTCTGTCAAGTTTAGTGGTATTGGTTATAGATAAGTTTCTGAAAAATCTGAGGTCAATCAAAAGAAACCTCAGGTTAGTTAGAAAAATGATAAGAAATTGAAAGATAAAATGGAAACTGGTGAGTCATCTCAGAAAATCAGAATGTA
Source organism: Deinandra increscens subsp. villosa (assembly GCA_039602395.1). Classification (NCBI taxonomy): domain Eukaryota; kingdom Viridiplantae; phylum Streptophyta; class Magnoliopsida; order Asterales; family Asteraceae; genus Deinandra; species Deinandra increscens. The sequence goes on from JBCNJP010000007.1 coordinate 23,000,509, forward strand.
TTGTCTCAAAGGTAGTTACCACATTTTTTCTGATGAGATGTTTCCATTATGTTGTGTTGATCCAAACCGAGTTGCTAAGGTGTTTTATGTTGATTCCGAGGAGAATAGTAAGTCTGATCATGGTAGTGGGGAAAGTGGATCGTTGCTAAAACTTAGAACGAGTCCAAATGATCAGGATACTCAAAAGTCAAACACTCCAAACAATCAGAAATTTGTTTCCAAAACAAAAACTTCCAAATACTCACCGAAGAGTTCTTACAACTCTAATGGTCGGTTTTCTGATAAATCAAATGATTTTGATTACAAATCTTATGGTTTTTGTGATGATTATGACTTCTATGATGGTTTTGGTAAATTTAAACAAAACAAAGCACAAAAGATAAAACCAAAAGGATATGCTGATCAATGTGGAGTTGATAACTATGGTTTTTATAACCAATTTGGGTATGTTACTCCTAGTCTTAAATCTCTTCCAAAGCATAAATCTCAAAGATTTAATGCTAAAGCACCAAGGAGAGTTGTTAAGCAAAAGTCTGATGATAACACCTCGACTGATTCAGGAAATAGTCTTCCTAGGGTTTTTGTTGATCGTAGGCGGTGTTTTCATTGTTATCAACAAGGTCATCTCAGAAATAGATGTCCTATTTTGGCAAAGAAACGAGCTTCCGCTGTTAATAAAGACCAATCTGATTCCGTTTCTAAGCCAAAGGAGATAGATGAAAAGGTGGTAACAAAACAGTTTTTCAAACGAGAAAAAAATTTCAACCATCAAAAATATTTTGGAAGTTCATCCTCGGGTGACTCTACTGCTGATTCATCTATCCCAGCATTAAGGCAAAAGTGGCTGCCTAAATTGTCCTCAAAAGCCTCTGAAGACTTTTCTGAAGATACCGGTCGACCCAAAGCTGAAAGCTTGGGTCTAGATTCTCACTAATTATTTGCTAATATGTGGAGGGTGCTCGCAAGCCAACTGTCAACAACTTCTGGGTAGTTGATAGTGGAGCATCCAGGCACATGACGGGTAATATTTCTCTGCTTTCAGACGTCAAACCAATTAACGGAGGAAATGTTACCTTTGCTGGCAATAGAGATGGAAAAATCACCGGTGAAGGAAAGATGGGTAACGAGAAGGTCACGTTTGATAAAGTGCAATTTGTGGAAGAACTGCAACACAACCTGCTAAGTGTATCACAGATTTGTGATAAGTAGTATACTGCTGCTTTCACGAGTTCTGAGTGTCTAATTCTGAAACCTGGTATTCAAATCCCTGATGATTGGATTGTGATGCGTGCGCCAAGATTTCGTGATCTGTATGTGTTAAATATGAATCAATCATTGTCTGATGTAGCTGCTACTTGTTTTATCTCTAAAGCTACTGAAAAAGATTCAATTCTGTGGCATCACCGTATGGGGCACATCAACTACCGCAAAATGAATTACTTAATTAATCATAGTCTGGTAGAAGGAGTTTCAAAGAATTGATTTTCAATCAATGATGTGTGTGTTTCCTGTAAGAAAGGAAAACAACGGAAGAAGTCTCATCCATCCAAACGACTTAATTCGATTGTAACTCCGTTAGAGCTGCTTCATATGGATCTCTTTGGTCCGATGAATGTTCGAAGTGTTGACGGGAGTTTCTATTGTTTGGTGATAACAGATGATTTTTCCCGTTTCTCATGGGTGGCGTCGCTGCATTCCAAGGATGAAACTCCAGATACTATTCAGAAATTGTTGTCCAAGTTTGAATCGATGTATAAATACAAAATCTGTCATATTTGTACTGACAATGGTACTGAATTCGAGAATGTTAAAATGACAGCTTTCTGTGATTCTCTTGGAATTGTACAAGAATTTAGTGCGTCGTACACTCCTCAACAAAATGGAGTTGCTGAAAGAAAGAATCGAACATTGATTGAGACGGCACGAACTATGATGTCTGATGCACATTTACCGGTCAAATTTTGGTCTGAAGCAGTTCACAGTGCATGTCATGTGCTCAATCGTGTTCTGATTGTAAAGTGGTTCAACAAGACAAGTTATCAATTGCTAAAGGGTCGTAAGCCGAATCTTCATTTCTTGGAGCCATTTGGGTGTTTATGCATGGTTCTCAAGGAAGGTGGGAAGTTTGAAGCCAAAGTTGTTGACGACATTTTTGTTAGGTATCAGTATCCAATGAAAAGGGTTTATTTTCCTTCTTCTAAGACAATTGAGAATCATTTGAATGTGGATTGTCAAAGACACACTTTTCTGACACCCAAATCAGTTGATATTCCTGCTTTTGATTACAAGACCTTATTTGATTCTTTCTCGGCTGCACACGATGGATCTGCTGATGAGCTTGCTGAAGAACTTCTAGGTGTTTCCATGGTACATGCCATACTTACTCTTGGTTCATGGGTTCCAAAGCTTCCAAGTGTTTCTACTGCTGCTTCATCTAGTCAGAATGTTTCTAACTTACAAACAATGTGTTCGTTTGATGATGATGAGAGTACGTTTCATGAAGCTGAATCAACACCGGTTGATGATCCAATTACTCTACCAAGTACAAGTTCTTCAGTGCCGCTTTCTTTCCTATTGGTGATCTTTCAAGCTCAGAGGATGCAGATGCAACTTTAAATAATCTTGCAGACAATATTCAAGTTCCTGACTCGACTACGCTTCGGATTCATAACATACATCCTCAGGAGAATATAATTGGAGATTTGAATTGTGGAGTGCGCACAAGACATCAATTGGCTGATTCTGTTAATGCATTAATTGCTGAAATTAGGGATTCCAGTGTTCAGAATGAAGTATTTCACTCATGTTTTCTGTCTCAAGTTAAACCTACCAATGTTAATCATGCGTTGGAAGATGCTTCTTGGGTAGAAGCGATGCATGTAAGAATTGCAGCAATTTCAGAAATTAGGAGTTTGGCATCTCGTGGATTTACCCGCTAATTCTAAAAAACCTTGTGGAACGAAATGGGTTTTCAAGTGCAAGAAGGACGATCATGATCTGTATGTGTTAAATATGAATCAATCATCGTCTGATGTAGCTGCTACTTGTTTTATCTCTAAAGCTACTGAAAAAGATTCAATTCTGTGGCATCACCGTATGGGGCACATCAACTACCGCAAAATGAATTACTTAATTAATCATAGTCTGGTAGAAGGAGTTTCAAAGAATTGATTTTCAATCAATGATGTGTGTGTTTCCTGTAAGAAAGGAAAACAACGGAAGAAGTCTCATCCATCCAAACGACTTAATTCGATTGTAACTCCGTTAGAGCTGCTTCATATGGATCTCTTTGGTCCGATGAATGTTCGAAGTGTTGACGGGAGTTTCTATTGTTTGGTGATAACAGATGATTTTTCCCGTTTCTCATGGGTGGCGTCGCTGCATTCCAAGGATGAAACTCCAGATACTATTCAGAAATTGTTGTCCAAGTTTGAATCGATGTATAAATACAAAATCTGTCATATTTGTACTGACAATGGTACTGAATTCGAGAATGTTAAAATGACAGCTTTCTGTGATTCTCTTGGAATTGTACAAGAATTTAGTGCGTCGTACACTCCTCAACAAAATGGAGTTGCTGAAAGAAAGAATCGAACATTGATTGAGACGGCACGAACTATGATGTCTGATGCACATTTACCGGTCAAATTTTGGTCTGAAGCAGTTCACAGTGCATGTCATGTGCTCAATCGTGTTCTGATTGTAAAGTGGTTCAACAAGACAAGTTATCAATTGCTAAAGGGTCGTAAGCCGAATCTTCATTTCTTGGAGCCATTTGGGTGTTTATGCATGGTTCTCAAGGAAGGTGGGAAGTTTGAAGCCAAAGTTGTTGACGACATTTTTGTTAGGTATCAGTATCCAATGAAAAGGGTTTATTTTCCTTCTTCTAAGACAATTGAGAATCATTTGAATGTGGATTGTCAAAGACACACTTTTCTGACACCCAAATCAGTTGATATTCCTGCTTTTGATTACAAGACCTTATTTGATTCTTTCTCGGCTGCACACGATGGATCTGCTGATGAGCTTGCTGAAGAACTTCTAGGTGTTTCCATGGTACATGCCATACTTACTCTTGGTTCATGGGTTCCAAAGCTTCCAAGTGTTTCTACTGCTGCTTCATCTAGTCAGAATGTTTCTAACTTACAAACAATGTGTTCGTTTGATGATGATGAGAGTACGTTTCATGAAGCTGAATCAACACCGGTTGATGATCCAATTACTCTACCAAGTACAAGTTCTTCAGTGCCGCTTTCTTTCCTATTGGTGATCTTTCAAGCTCAGAGGATGCAGATGCAACTTTAAATAATCTTGCAGACAATATTCAAGTTCCTGACTCGACTACGCTTCGGATTCATAACATACATCCTCAGGAGAATATAATTGGAGATTTGAATTGTGGAGTGCGCACAAGACATCAATTGGCTGATTCTGTTAATGCATTAATTGCTGAAATTAGGGATTCCAGTGTTCAGAATGAAGTATTTCACTCATGTTTTCTGTCTCAAGTTAAACCTACCAATGTTAATCATGCGTTGGAAGATGCTTCTTGGGTAGAAGCGATGCATGTAAGAATTGCAGCAATTTCAGAAATTAGGAGTTTGGCATCTCGTGGATTTACCCGCTAATTCTAAAAAACCTTGTGGAACGAAATGGGTTTTCAAGTGCAAGAAGGACGATCATGATCTGTATGTGTTAAATATGAATCAATCATCGTCTGATGTAGCTGCTACTTGTTTTATCTCTAAAGCTACTGAAAAAGATTCAATTCTGTGGCATCACCGTATGGGGCACATCAACTACCGCAAAATGAATTACTTAATTAATCATAGTCTGGTAGAAGGAGTTTCAAAGAATTGATTTTCAATCAATGATGTGTGTGTTTCCTGTAAGAAAGGAAAACAACGGAAGAAGTCTCATCCATCCAAACGACTTAATTCGATTGTAACTCCGTTAGAGCTGCTTCATATGGATCTCTTTGGTCCGATGAATGTTCGAAGTGTTGACGGGAGTTTCTATTGTTTGGTGATAACAGATGATTTTTCCCGTTTCTCATGGGTGGCGTCGCTGCATTCCAAGGATGAAACTCCAGATACTATTCAGAAATTGTTGTCCAAGTTTGAATCGATGTATAAATACAAAATCTGTCATATTTGTACTGACAATGGTACTGAATTCGAGAATGTTAAAATGACAGCTTTCTGTGATTCTCTTGGAATTGTACAAGAATTTAGTGCGTCGTACACTCCTCAACAAAATGGAGTTGCTGAAAGAAAGAATCGAACATTGAGACGGCACGAACTATGATGTCTGATGCACATTTACCGGTCAAATTTTGGTCTGAAGCAGTTCACAGTGCATGTCATGTGCTCAATCGTGTTCTGATTGTAAAGCGGTTCAACAAGACAAGTTATTAATTGCTAAAGGGTCGTAAGCCGAATCTTCATTTCTTGGAGCCATTTGGGTGTTTATGCATGGTTCTCAAGGAAGGTGGGAAGTTTGAAGCCAAAGTTGTTGACGACATTTTTGTTAGGTATCAGTATCCAATGAAAAGGGTTTATTTTCCTTCTTCTAAGACAATTGAGAATCATTTGAATGTGGATTGTCAAAGACACACTTTTCTGACACCCAAATCAGTTGATATTCCTGCTTTTGATTACAAGACCTTATTTGATTCTTTCTCGGCTGCACACGATGGATCTGCTGATGAGCTTGCTGAAGAACTTCTAGGTGTTTCCATGGTACATGCCATACTTACTCCTGGTTCATGGGTTCCAAAGCTTCCAAGTGTTTCTACTGCTGCTTCATCTAGTCAGAATCTTTCTAACTTACAAACAATGTGTTCGTTTGATGATGATGAGAGTACGTTTCATGAAGCTGAATCAACACCGGTTGATGATCCAATTACTCTACCAAGTACAAGTTCTTCAGTGCCGCTTTCTTTACCTATTGGTGATCTTTCAAGCTCAGAGGATGCAGATGCAACTTTAAATAATCTTGCAGACAATATTCAAGTTCCTGACTCGACTACGCTTCGGATTCATAACATACATCCTCAGGAGAATATAATTGGAGATTTGAATTGTGGAGTGCGCACAAGACATCAATTGGCTGATTATGTTAATGCATTAATTGCTGAAATTAGGGATTCCGGTGTTCAGAATGAAGTATTTCACTCATGTTTTCTGTCTCAAGTTGAACCTACCAATGTTAATCATGCGTTGGAAGATGCTTCTTGGGTAGAAGCGATGCATGTAAGAATTGCAGCAATTTCAGAAATTAGGAGTTTGGCATCTCGTGGATTTACCCGCTAATTCTAAAAAGCCTTGTGGAACGAAATGGGTTTTCAAGTGCAAGAAGGACGATCATGGTATCATCTTCAGAAACAAGGCTCGGTTAGTGGTTCAGGGTTTCTCTCAGATTGAAGGCATTGATTTCAATGAAGTATATGCTCCCGTAGCAAGAATTGAAGCTATTAGGATCTTTCTAGCTTTCGCGGCACATCATGGTTTCAAAGTATATCAGATGGATGTTAAAAGTGTGTTTTTGAATGGGAAAATTAGTGAAGAAGTATATGTGAAGAAACCGCCTGGTTTTTATGATCCAGAGTTTCCTGAACGGGTGTATAAGCTAGACAAGGCTTTATATGGTCTTCATCAGGCTCCAAGGGCTTGGTATGAGACTCTTTCTACACACCTTCTGGACAATGGATTTAAACGTGGTAAGGTGGATTGTACTCTGTTTTCAAAGAAATTTAGGAAGGATTTGCTGCTGGTCCAAGTTTATGTAGATGATATTATTTTTGGAAGCACAAATGACAGCTTATGCAAGGAATTTGAGCGTGTCATGCAAACGAAGTTCGAGATGAGTTCAATGGGGGAGATGGGTTTCTTTCTGGGTCTTCAAGTTCATCAATCTGCCAAAGGCATATTTTTTTTCATCAAACAAAATATGTGTCTGATATTTTGGCTCGCTTTAAAATTGGAGATGTCCGGATCCCGAGTACACCTATCCAGGTTTCACATGGTCTTGAACCAGATGAGTCTGGTGACAATGATAGGTTCCCTTATGTAGTTAACTGCATCTCGTCCCGATATAATGTTTGTTGTGTGCTTGTGTGCTAGGTACTAGGCAGCTCCCAAAGCTTCACATATGATAGCAGTAACACGGATCTTTGCTTATTTGAAGGGTAATCCGGATCTTGGTATCTGGTACCCTAATGATAATAAGTTTGAGTTATCAGCTTATTCTGACTCCGATTATGGCGGATGTAAAATCAACTTCAAGTCCACCACCGCTGGATGTCAGTTTTTGGGGGAGAGATTAGTGTCTTGGAAATGTAAGAAACAAACTTCGGTTGCAATGTCTACTGCTGAGGCGGAGTATGTGGCTGCTTCAAGTTGATGTTCACAAGTTTTGTGGATTTAACAGCAGTTACGCAACTATGGTTTGAATTTTCTCACTACTCCCATTTTCATTGATAACTCAGCTGCTATTTCTATCACGAAAAACCCCGTTCAACATTCAAAAACTAAACACATTGACATTAGATATCACTTTATCCGTGATTTCTATGAGAAGTTACTAATTGATTTGTAGAAAATTCATACGGATTTTCAACGAGCTGATTTGTTCACTAAAGCTTTTGACAAAACTCGCTTTAAATTTTTTTGAATGCCAAGTAAACTGTTTCAGTTGATCATTTTTATTTTCTTTTGATGTTTTCGTTTATTTTTTATTTTTAGGGGAGATATCGAAAAATACAAAAATAGTGTTTTCTTGTATTCAAATATGAAAAAGCATAAAAAAATGGAAAAATAAAAAATGAGAAATGTGATCCAACCTCGTGAGAAATGATAGTACATCGGTGAATGTTACTGACCATGGATAAAATAGATTGAAAGGCTGTAGGTTCTCGTGTGTTTCATTGAATGTGTCAATCAATATCTGATACTTGTCAGTATGATATAAACATAACGCTTGCTTGAAATCTGTGGTGTAACATGATTCTTGTGATTGGGTAATCTTGATAAAAGATGAAAAAGTCAAAAATAGAATAAATAAGTGTTCTAGTGTGTATGCATGCGTTCTTTTGAAAGATTTAAACTTGTTTGATTTTCTTTATTTTGTCAAACGATCGGACTTTCTTTGCGTATCGAAAGATCGACCTGATTGTTGTTCATTTGACGTTCTGCTTTATTTTTCTTGGTGTTTCGTATAACTCATTGGACTTTCTCTGCGTGCTCACAAGGCCGACCTGATTGCTATTTGTTTAGGGTTCTGCTTTCTTTTTGCATGAAACACTATGAACGACTTATATCTGTAAATATTCGTTGATGAATAAAAGACAAAGAAAAATAAAAAATATAATAAATCAGATTCTCAATTACTTGAATTTGTGAGTACCATGATTTCTATGCTTGATAAATATAACAAATTCATATCAGAAAGCAGTAAAAGTTTATTTGATTTGACTGAAATAAACATGTAGTAAAAGACATGTAGTATGCATTAGTGACAAAGGCTTAAAGGTTTTGGACACTAGAGTGTCTCTTTTGATGTACTCTTAGGCATCTTTGGGTGTAAACACACACACACACACATATATATATATATATATGTATATAATTTTTTTAATTACTTTTATATATAGTGATCTACAAGCACGTTGGTACAGTCAACCCAGGTCTTTGCCCACGCAAAACAGAGGAGCACCTGACTAATGGTCGAAGCATCCTAAGGTCAGTGCTCACTCAAAGGAGAGCGGACATAGACTTTTTGAGCTTTAAGTTTTATATTCTTGGAATCAAGCGTGTGTATCGGGAATGCAAACATATAGACAAACAAACATGCCCAAAATCTAAGTGTGTGTTTCCAATAATATGTCATACGTTTATCTTCAAGTGTGTGACACATACCTTTTATGATTTGAAAACAGAACCTACCAACATACCACCGTGGAACAAGTCTTTCACTTCAGTCTTACGCGCGTCAGCCATCCATAGAGCGGAAATTTATTTCATTTCCCAAACTTCTCAAAACAAAAAGAATTAAAAAATAAAAAAGCACAATAATATTGTTGAACTCTTCCCTTGCTTTTTATTTTTAATAAACCTATTTTTCTTTAGGATCTCTCTCAGATCGCATGGTAGCACATAATAATTTTTTTAATATCAAACACAATGACACATAATTAAATACAAAACACTTTAGACAAAACTGGCCAAGCTAATTTTCAAAGTTTATCCTTTGAAAAATTTCAGAAATGGGTTTTGTTTCAAGCTAACCGGACATATCTTATGTAGCTAATCAAGAAGCAACCAATTCAAACAATATTACCTTTTCGCTGATTTTTTTAGTTTTACCTCTCACAAGGAGAACATACCCTCAACTGAAAAATTGCATGTCATGTAGTAGAGATATGTCTCATATCCTGTGCCTCGAACAATCACTATCACAAACAAAACGTTAATGAAATTCCTCCTTGACTGTTCCTGCATAAGGTGAGAGATAAGTTAGCCATCGGTACCCAGACCATTGTGGTTCTGGGTAGACCTGAAGAATCAATGAAAGAAACTTCTTTTAAGCACATCCCTTTTGTGAAATCAGGAATTAGGGGAGCAACTGCCTTTGTTTTGGGTTTCCTAATTTGAGGTGATTTCAAAACTATTTTAGTCACTTTAGGAGTAGTGACTTTAGCTATTTCAACCTTTTTCCTTTTAGGAACCTTACAAAAAACTGTTTTAGTTGCCTTTGGAGTGGCAACTTTAGGCTTAGCAACCTTTTGATGTTTTGGTTTGTTTAACTTTTTGTGAAAATTTTCATAATTTGGAAAAACCTGCTTTTTTAGAGCTTTCTTTAAATTTTGGCAGCTCCCCAATTACCATCAGACGGTTTCATATTAGGATTGACAGTCTTCATTAGCTTCGGTGGTTGCACCTTTATTGGCGTAGACTAATACGAATCATGATGAAACCCTATGACTTTGTGGATAATATGGCTCATAGTGGCGATACAAACAGTTCCGAGTAATGTGACCAGCAGTGCCACAGTTAAAGCAAGTCTGCTTCTTTGGGTAGAAGTCAGACGTGCGGCCATTTGAGCTGTATGGCGGTGATGGAGAAATGTTGAGATTTGGTTGCATGTTCGGACATAATCCAAATCTCTAATTGTCAGATCTTCCTGACCTTGAAGAGTTGCCATTAAATCTTTTCTGGTTAGTAGAAAACTGAGTGGAAGCAGACATTGCAAGTTTTTGACCTACTGGATTGTTTGATGACGAAGATATGTTGCCACTGCATGAGCCCACTGGTGTGATTGGATACTTTGCAACCTTCTTCCGCTTTTCTTCCTTGTTCATTGTTACAGATGCCCAGTTGGAGACTTAATGGTGATTTTGGGCCTTTCAATCTTTATTGGAACAACGGTTGGAGGAGTTCTGGTTACTTTGTTCATCTTAGGCCTAACAATATTCATGGGCTTTGATGGGTCTTAAGAAGATGATCCTAACCCTTTGAACTTTGAGGTGATCAAAGGTCGCTCTTCTCCTTCAATCTGAGTAAACATGGACCCAGATGTCATGAACACCTTCCCATTGGGCCTTATAGTCATCACCACCCTTTCTTGTTTTACCTCACCCACCACTTTGTAGTATACCGTCTCAATCTTTGGACAAGGTACCAACTTCTCCTCATCAACCCTTTTCACTTCATTAGTTGTCATTTTCACTGTGGAGCTTGAACTTGCACAACCAGAATTAGAGTTGTGACAAATGTTGTATTGCTGGCATTCACATCACCTCCAGATACATCCTTCACAGTCACTTTATCTGCTTCATATGCAGTTATCTATGAACCATTTGCCAAACCTGTAAACTTAATAGACTCATTAGATACATTAACAAAGTTTGACATAATAGCTTCCTTGCCAGTTTGAGAAATTTCCTTGTTGACACTTATTGAGAAGCTACTTTCACCTTTGCCATTTGTCATGATGGGCAATTGATCTAGCTCACTTTGGTTAAGGGGCATTCCTATGTAATCACATCATAATGTGGGAGGATCATAACCGAACTGAGTTTTGTTCTTCACATCTTGCAGACGAACAATGAGTTGTTTAAGACTTTGGTGGATTCGATCATGCGTTGCTCAACAAGTTTGCTTTTATTAAGGGATACTTGTAGCTCATTGTATTTGTTCTGCAATTCATCTAGCTGCATTTTTAAAGAAGTTATTTCTCTTTTGGCACGGTTATGCATGCCTGCCTTTTGCCTGACAATCTCCAGTTTGACTTTTAGATTAGCCTTCTGCACTTCTATTTTATCTTTGTAAGTTTTCTCCTAATGTTAAAAATTGAGTGTTGCGCGTACCTCTAGCTTCTTCATGTTCCCTTTTCATATTGTCATGCCTATCTTTATAGAACTCAATTGTTTTAGCACATCGAGGGTTTGTACAGTTCTCAGAGTGACAAATCAAAGCTCCATCAACATTATTGGTCTTCTGCTTGTCATCATCTCCTTTAGCAATTTGTTTGCGAAGCTAATCACAAAGACCTAATCTTTGACTAATCTCTTCCTTCAATTCCGTGATCTCTCTTTTGTTGACTTTGAGTTGTTTTTGATGTTTCTTTTCTTGATTCTCAACTCTCACTAATTTTTCCTTAACATTCTCATGGTCTCGTTGTTCATATAAGTACAGATTTCTATAATGTTTGACCGATTCTGAGCATGCAGAATTAGAGCATTCCTGAGTTGAAAAATTAACACCATAAATACAAGCTTGAATACCTGCCATAATTTTCTTTGTATGAACAAAAGAAAACTTTCAGAGCTAGAATGTCAAAACTTGTAAAAACTGCCAAAAACTTCAAATGCAAAAACAAAGGCCTTAGAAGAGGAATATGGGGGTCAAAACAGGCACCCATGTCCTAAAGGAAATTGAAAGTGTGGGATCGTCAAGACGGTCGGTTTGGCTGGTAATAGGCCCCGTAACTCCAAACATAGCTCAAGTTACGCCTGTTTTTGTGACAACGACCAAAACTTTATACTTTTGTCGTAAAATGGACCGAAAACCACCTTTTCGACCGAGAACCTCCTGTTCGACCAAAAACCTTCAATGTTGAACCACTTGGAACAAATTACACCACGAGGTGCAGAAAATATCAATGAGCAAAACTCTGTCAAAATCAATTTATGCCAACTTTAATTGACTGGCCGTTTATCACTTCAAAAACCGACGAACAAGAACCACGTATTCTAATTAAATGCCCATGGCATTTTTTAAATTATATTAACTTTCAAATGTACGTGACTTCGATGGAAGACTTTATTTTGAAAACACCGGAACATACGCTAAATTTGAACCGTGAATCCAAGATTGGGCCGTGAACCACAGACTTTATTTTGAAACTCCGACTACGACCGTAAACGATTAACTGTGAAACTATTAGAGGATATTACTCTGTTATTTTAGAAATATGTTTGTTTCCTATTTTATTGTAATCGGTTCCTAGTTTAGGGGATAGAAACATTATTTATATTGGGGGTATTGTGTATTGGAGATTCAATCAATAAAGTATTCATTAACCTTTATGGTTATCAGAGTCTAATCTCCTTTTTTTCTCCCCCCATCGTAACCCAAGTCCGGCGCCACCATCATGGTGGAATCCGACGACAAACCCTCATCCTCCAACCCAGAAAAATCACCCCTACACCCTGCGTTTACAGCCACCAACGTCCATCTCAAGATCCGAGTTCTTGATGGCAAGAAAACCCCCTACTCAAGCTGGGTTAAGCTTTTTAAAAATCACCTCAAGATCTACAAACTCCTTCACCATATCGATGGCACTAAACCACCATCTACGGAGGATACGACCTACGAATCATGGGCAGAATTCGATGCCCTTATCCTTCAATGGATATACAACACTATCTCTGACGACATTCTTTGTTGAATCCTCGCCGAGGAAACTACTGCGAGGAAAGCGTGGCTCCAAATACAAGAAATTTTCATTTATAACAAGCATGCTATGGCTGCCACCCTCGAGCAACAATTCACCAACACCACCCTTTCGGCCTCAACATCAATCGATGAATATTGTCAGACTTTAAAGGATATCGCTACTCAACTGGGCGATATTGACCAGCCCGTCTCTGAGAGTCGTCTTGTTATTCAGATGGTTCGTGGGCTTCCAGTTGAATACGACACCGTCGGTGCCATCATCAATCAACAGTGTCCGACATGGGAAGATGCTCGCGGTATGGTAGACGCAGAATAGCAGCGCCAAGCGACTGGGAGAAACACCAGCCGAGACACGGTTCTTTCCGCCACCCAACCGAACAACCGTCCCCAAACTTCGCAGGACACCTCTACCCCTAGCCGCTCTCCCTACCCCAACGGTTATCGCGGCAACAACTATGACCCTGTGAAGGCGGCACGTGGTGGTTGTGGAAGCTATGGTCGCTTTTCCGGTCGAGGCGGAGGCCGTCACAATACCTACAATTCCAACTGGGGGACCCCTCAACCCAATCCAAACTTTCCTGCTTATAACACAGGGGGAATGTTCGGCCCACATGGTGGCCTTCCACGCCCTGGCCCAAAACTCATGACCGGTGGGCCGCAATAGTGGGCTCATCCCCCCATGTCGTTCCCTTCCATGCCGGTCCAGTACAACAATCAACAGGCCCACCTGGTTCATATGCAACCGACTAGCCCAATGCCTCCTCCTGGCTTCGGTTTTAGTCCGCAAGTGGCTCAGGGCCTCAGCGCTCTATCCCCCATGACATTGGTGCTGCTATGACCACCTTAAATATTAATTCTCATGATTAGGGACAATGGATTATGGACACTGGCGCTTCCTCTCACATCACCTCTGATCCAGGTAACATTAAAGTTCCCAGTTTATTACCTGTTAATCCTATATTTGTGTGTAATGGTCAATTGTTGCCCGTTAGTGGCTCAGGTCATGGCTTTTACAATACACCAAATAAAACCTTTCAACTTAACTACATCATTCATTCTCCTAATGTCATAAAAGATCTCATCTGTGTTCGCAAATTCACTATAGATAACAAAGTGTCGATTGAATTCCCCCTTTTGGGTTTTCTTTAAAGGACCTCAAGGATGGAATACTGCTTTCCCGCCACAATAGCAGTGGAGACCTTTATCCGTTTACCCTTCCATCAACAACTTTGATCACCACCTCTACTGGTGCTCCGCGGCATGATCGACTTGGACATCCCGGATCGAACGTGCTTCACTATCTTAGTCGTTTATTTTATTTCAAGAATAATAAATCTGTTGACTCTTTGGTTTGTAAGTCTTGTCAAGTGTCGAACAAAAAACGATTGCCCTTTTATGAATCTGTTTCCCAAACGTTTAATGCTTTTGATTTAATAGATTGTGACTTGTGGACATCTCCTATGCTTAGTAACTCTGGCTATAAATACAATATGGTACTCCTAGATAATTTCATTAATTTTGTTTGGGTATACCCTCTTAAATTCAAGTCATAAACTTTTACCAACTTCACAAAATTTCATAATCTTGTGCAAACTCACTTGAACACTAAAATCAAAACCTTTCAATGTGATTTAGGAGGTGAATTCGAAAACAATGACTTCAAAAAAATTGCTCACCAACAAGGGCTTGTTTTTTGATTTTCGTGTGCTCAGACGTCCCAACAAAATGGGAAATATGAGCGTATGATTCGACGCTTAAATGACATTATTCGTGCCTTATTGATCCATTCATACCTCCCATCCACGTTTTGGGTTGAGGCTCTGCACACAACCTCTTACCTTCATAACATCCTTCCAACAAAGCAACTCAACTTCAATAGCACCGCCTTTGCTCTCTATCGTCGGCATCTGACTTACGATCACCTACGTGTGTTCGGATGTGCATGTTACCATAACATGCCCGCTACCCAAACGAACAAATTATCTCCCCGGTCCACTCAATGCGCATTTCTCGGATATCCCGGCGATTTCTGAGGATGTAGGTGCTTCGACCCTCAGACTGGTCGATTGCACTTATCTCGTCATGTCACTTTTGATGATCATACGTTTCCCTTCACTACTCCACCACCCCTTCCAACCTATGACTTCCTCGATGATGACATCCCTCAGTTTCCCAATGTCCATTTTCCCTCTCCACCCACACTGGCTCAACCACCCACGCACCGAATCTGCCTAACAGCCCCACGGCCCAAACGCCATCCACCTCCTCACGGCCCACAGTCCACACACACCCTCCACTTTATCTTCGGCCCAAACCTCTCAGGCCTAATCTCCTCCTTCTACCTAGTCCGAATCATCATCTGTTTCGATCCAACAACCATCCCCTCCACCACCCAGCAATACTCACCCTATGTAAACCCGTGGCAAAGCCGGTGTCACCAAACCAAACCCCCGCTATCTTTTTGCGTCTTCCACCAACATATCTCCTATCCCAACATCCTATGTAAAAGCTTTATCTAACCCTAATTGGCAAAGAATTTAGTGCTTTGCAGGTTAATATAACTTGGGAGCTTGTCTCTCGGCCGACGGACATGCCGGTTATTCAGTCACTATGGGTTTTTCGTCATAAGTTTAAAGCAGATGGTTCGCTAGATAGATATAAAGCCAGACGGTTGGAATTGATTGCATGGATACTTTAAGCCCGGTCATCAAACTCGGTACCATTCGTACAATGTTATCTATTGCTGTTTCAAAAAATTGGCAGATCCATCAACTTGATGTTAAGAATGCGTTCTTACACGATACCCTACAGGATACCATATACATGCAGCAACCTCCAGGTTTCATCCATCCTGAGTTGCCTAATCACGTCTGTCGACTACAGAAATCCCTATACGGCCTTAAGCAGGTACCTCGTGCCTAGTACTCGAGATTCTCCAGTTTTATCACGGCTTTGGGGTTTAGACGGAGCCTTTGTGACAAATCTTTACTCAACTATCGTAATAGGAATCAGGTGGCATATTTACCTTTATATGTTGATGATATAGTTCTGACTGCTAGTCATCCGCAGGTTTTATTGCAGGTTATCACCCGTCTGTCTCAAGAATTCGCTATGACTGATATGGGGCCCCTACATCATTTTCTCGGCATATAAGTCACTCGGAATGCAAACTCTATTTTTCTTGGCCAGGCTCACTATGCTCGGGATATACTTCACAGGGCCAACATGACTAACTCCAAACCCTGTCATACCCCAGTTGACACGAATTCCAAACTAAGTGCTCATGATGGAGCTCCCCTCACAGATGGTTCTCTTTATCCTAGTTTAGCAGGGGAACTTCAGTATCTTATAATCACCCTTCCGGATTTATCCTATGTTGTTCAACAAATTTGCTTGTTTATGCATGCTCCTCGGGAACCCCACCTGCTGTTGTAGAGGCTAGATTATAAGGCTTGTAATATTAAACATGTTGGGCTGGGCTTAGAGGGTTTCATTAGAATCATAGGCTAGTTTGCTATTGTATTTAGGCTAGTTTATGATTGGGTTTGGGTTTACTATTGGGTTTAAGATCCACAAGGGGCCCAATAGTAAACCCATTGGGTACCTATATAAACCCTCATGTTTATGATTCATGTAAGCATTGATTCCAAGATTACGATTTCTTCAAGTGTTCTTGATTACGATCAGCCTTTTCTTTGCTTCAATAGTAGTTGATTATCATTCAAGACTTCATCTTTCTTATAGATCTAGTCTCTTCTACTGCTATTCTTCTTGAATCGATCTTATACGAGGATTCCGCACTCGTGTTTGATTAGATATCGTGTGTTTGGGAAATTTCCGGACCTACAATTGGTATCAGAGCCAAGAATCACAGATTCGAGGTTCTCACGATATTGGATTCAAGCTTTTTCCAAAAAAAAAAAATTGAAGATTTGAAGATTTGAAGATTTGAAGATTTAAAGATTTGAAGATTTGAAGATTTGAAGATTTGAAGATTTGAAGATTTGAAGATTTGAAGATTTGAAGATTTGAAGATTTGAAGATTTGAAGATTTGAAGATTTGAAGATTTGAAGATTTGAAGATTTGAAGGTTTATGATCAAGGCTTGAAGGTTTGAAGGTTTATGATCAAGGCTTGAAGATTTGAAGGTTTATGATCAAGGCTTGAAGATATGAATGTTTATGATCAAGGCTTGAAGATATGAATGTTTATGATCAAGGCTTGAAGATATGAATGTTTATGATCAAGGCTTGAAGATATGAATGTTTATGATCAAGATTTGAAGGTTTAAGATCCAACACAATCATAAACTGAGTTTACTATCGGAGTTTACTATCGGAGTTTACTATCGGAGTTTATGATTGAGATTCCGATTCTGAGTTTATGACTGGTGTTTATGACTGAAGGTGATTACGATCGTAAACAGGGATTACGATCGTAAACAGGGATTACGATCATAAACAGGTAATTACGATCGTAAACAGGGATTACGATCGTAAACAGCGATTACGATCGTAAACAGGGATTACGATCGTAAACAGGGTTGGTTTATGGCAAAAAGTCAGTTTTTCACACTTTCACGGAAACGGGCGTAACTTTTGACTCGTTTGGAGTTAGAAGCTCAAATTTGAACACGACGTTCGTGACATCAAGCCCCAGAATTACCCCAGACTAACGTCCAGGGGAGCTCGTTTGGACCCCCAAATTCCACTCCGAAGGCCTCCGTTTTTCAGTTTTAAGTTTTTGACACTATTTTTTTGAATAGTACTTTTGCCGATTTTGCCGTTTTTGCAGATTTTTCAAGATTTTCAGAAGCTGCATAATGAGTTCAGTGGTTGAAGAAAAGAATATATTTGAGGACGAAGATGCTGAGATATGCCCCAATCCTACTTGTGCTCGTATAATTCCTGAACTTAAGCAAATGTGTAGAAATTTTCAGTCAGAATTGTTTGAGACAAAATGCGAGAAGAGCTCATTTAAGGGTAGATGGCAAAAGAACGAAGAGAAGGTTAAAGCTCAAAAATTAGATATAACAAAATATAAGAACCTTGCAACTGAGAACGCCTATTTGTATGACAACGCTAAGTTAGAGATAGCTGAGCTAAGTAAGCAGATAGATGACCTGAAGCATAAGAACAATGAGATGCAGGTTAAGCTTGATATGAATCAAATGAGGAGCAAAAGAATGCTTGAAGCTGGAAAGGAATTGTCACATGCTGTGGTGACTGGTCAAGTTGGGAAACACACACCTGGATTTGGATCAGAAAAGACTAATAAGGCCTTGGCTGCAAACAACATTATTCCGCCACCAGTTCCCAGAGACATTATAGGAATACTTCTTAGTGAGGATCAAGTTGAACGAACCAAGTCAGATTATAAAGAAGCTGCTCCTCCTATTGATAGTGTCTTGGTTGGAACTACACCATTGACTCAAGAGGAAATAGACAACGAGGCAAACATGACATATGGTGAAGGGAGAATAGAGGACGTATCAAAAGATGATGCTGAGTGCCAGGAGTATAACAGATGTCATAATTCCAAGTCTGATGATGTTGGGGTAGAGTTGAAACCATACCCTAAAATTGAAACCCCATGCTTGAAAGTTGTTGACGAAGTCAAAAGGGAAAAGGTGATCTTGACGACACGGCCTGGGGGGAAGATCTTTATGACATCTGGATCTATGTTTGACCAAGAACCAGATGTTGGGTATGACTTACCATCCTTCTCCTCCAAGTTCAAGGGAATAACTGATGGAGTGGTCGGTGAAGCCAAAGTTGAGAAGCCAAAGATCACCATTAAGCATCCAAGTGTGAAGTTAACAACTGTGGTGAAGAATGAAAAACTCAAGGGAGTGGCTGTGTCTCCCATTTCTTCAGTTGGATCATGCAGTTGTTGTTGTAATTGCAAGAATGGTGCTTCAACGTCAACGAATCAAGGAAGCACAAAGACGGTTAAGACAGGTTCGACACAGGCTTCGAGGAACTAGCCAAGAGTCAATCTTGGATCAGCAAATGGACCAAGGAGGCAGACACAGAGCAAACCAGCTCCATATCAGCCACCAAAGACAAATGGGTACACGTCTGACTTCTATCTAAAGAAGCAGACTTGCTTTAATTGTGGCATCGCTGGTCATATTGCTAGAAACTGTCTTTATCGCCCCTATGAACCCTACTTTCCAAAAAGTCAAAGGGTTTCATCTCAGGAGTCTGTGAAGTCTAAGCCGATGATGGTGCAGAAACCTAAGGCAATGAAGACTGTTACTCCTAAGGTTAAACCCTCTGATCAACATTGGGGCGCTGCCAAAGCTGAAAGAAAATCTTTAAATCAAAACAACAGCTTTCCAAGTTACCAAAATTTTCAGAAAAAGGTGATGAAACCATTTTCAAAGCAATCAAAACTTGAAAAACCCAAAGTTACCCCTCCCAAGGTAACTAAAACTGTTTTGAAAAATATTTCTAAAATGCAGAAGGTTGAAATACCTAAAGTCACAACTCAAAAGGTGACTAAAACAAAAATTGTTTTGAAAAGTGAATCTAAAATGAAGAAGGTTGAAATACCTAAGGTCACAACTCCAAAAGTGACTAAAACAAATGTTAAATCACCTGGAATTTGGAAGCCAAAAGTCAAGGCAACTACAACCGAATCATCCCAACTTCCTGATCTTTCAAAAGGAATGTTTTTAAAAGAAATTTCATTCATTGATTCCTCAGGAGTACCCAGAAAAACAATGGCCTGGGTACTATTAGCTAACTAATCTCTCACTGTGTGCAGGAACGATCAAGGAGGATTATCAATAACATTTTTTTATTAAGTTGTTTGTTGGTAAGTGATTGTTCCAGGCACAGTTTAGGAGACGTATCTTCATGTCATGACAAGATATCTATACATTGAAAGGTATGTCTCTTAGAGAGGTAAAATGTCAAAATCAGCACGAAAGGTACTGTTCTTAACTTGGTTGTGTGAATGAAGCGGCAAAGGGTGTTTTGAGTCAAACCAAATTTCCTAAAATTTTCAATTGATTGATTAAGTGTTTGACTTCAAATGCAATGAAGTGTGCATGTCATGAAACCCTATTTTCTAAAAATTTTCAAATCAATACTTTGAAAGTTAGCTTGGCCAGATGTGTGTAAAGTCATTTAATTTGTTTGTGTGTTTGTGTGTTTTATTTTGTTAAAAAAAAAAATGATGATGCTCACAAAATTGTGACATTAAAAATCAAAAAGCAAGGGGAAGAAATGTAAAGAAGATGAAAATGTTGACCCCTAAAAAAAATAGTGTGCTTTTCAATTTTTAATTGTTTCTTGTTTTTGAGAAGTTTAGGGGAAGTAAAATGAATGTTCGGGTTGGAGATGGCTGACACGCGTAAGGCGGAAGTGAAAGGCAAGCTCCACGATGATATGCTCGGTAGGCTCGACCTAAACTTATGACCTCCAATGAAAGTGCATTGAACTTAAAAGATATATATGTTTAGCTTCCCATCCTAGGTTGCATGGTTTAAAAGACTGAGTCCCGACAAAAACGGGTTGAGAGTGGTAATTATACCTAGTATTCACTCTCACACACGCCATGTTTATGTTATCTTGACAACACCACAGAGCAAAAGAAAATGAAAATGAAAGAAAAAAAAAAGAAAATGAAAAAGAAAAGAGAATAAATAATCACTCAGTTGGTCTTCTTTGCGTGCTTAGCGGCCGACCTGATCACCAACTGATGGTTAATGAAATAAGTGGTAGTCATAACGGTGTTGCATGGTTCCTCAAGTTGGGGGTTTGTGAATCCTCAATAAACTCTGAGGTTGGGTAGGTTTTGCTGTGTACGCTTTGGTGTGGGGACAATTAAACATGACGGTAATAATGTACTATATTAAGCATGACGCATTCGGTTGGGATTAAACGGGTTTGAGTTTAAAGCGGACAAACATACCGGCAATCACCTGGACTAGTCAAGTAACTGAAGCTGAAAAGGGTTCCTCAGTCAGATTCATACGGTTTGATCCCTTGTAAACTTTCTCATGTTTGGTTTGGTAAGTATTTGTTTAGTTTTTATCTTTGGTGTGTGAGTCGTTAAGTTCTTTTTAGTGTGTTTTCGTCTTGGCCAGGTTGATTTGAGAAGTCAAAATGTCGTTTCCATGGGTTTTAATGCATGACAATATGCCCCGACAGATCTTGCCAAATTTTTAGGGGAAGGAGTATGGGATAATAAGTATTATCCGAAAAGACTTCCATAATACATAGTATCTGAAGGGAACTCGAAGATAATATGTATTATCTCAGGGGAAGTCCTTAGCTGAAGGGAAGTTATCAGCTAAGGGGAAGTCTTTAGAGGTCTTGGGTTCAGGGGAAGTTTTATAGAAAACCCGTAATCTATATTAGGGTTTTTGGTTAAAATTATGTTAATTTGAATCAACTGAACAGATGATAATTACCTTCTAACCCAAAGACCAGTCATCAAATGTCTGTTGGTGTATATTTTTTCAAATGTGTGTCAGACAGGTTGATGATAGAAAGATGCCGCTGCTGCTCAAAGTTAAAGAACCAGCCGGACAAGACTTATATCTGAATAAGCATGTGTTCAGGGGAAGTTGTTGGTGTCTTTACAAGTTTTCAAAAGAGCTTCAAAGAAGATGTTCACATGTTTAGGGGAAGCTGAAGACTTCAAGTCTCGTTGAAGAAAACGATACAGAGAGCAGTCAGAGATCATGAAGTTTGAAGATCAACAATCAAATTCTTCAAAGTTAGGGGTTTTCAAACTTTCAACCCTCTAATTTATGGAGATTCAAGACAGTTACCGAAGATACAGCAAGAACCAGTTCTTTCAAAAGAAGCAAGTCATTGAGAATCCTCCATCTCATTAACTTGTTCATTTCAAGAAGTTCGAGCTGATGCTGATCAAGAGAAAGTCCCAAGTGCCCGTCATGAAACCCATTGAAGATTTCTGCGGAAAGAATCTTCATCAGCATCTATGCCAGCCTCTCAAGAAGAAGAATTTCAAAGATCGAAGACATTTAATATCACAAGCCTAGGGGAAGATTGTAGAGGCTAGATTATAAGGCTTGTAATATTAAACATGTTGGGCTGGGCTTAGAGGGTTTCATTAGAATCATAGGCTAGTTTGCTATTGTATTTAGGCTAGTTTATGATTGGGTTTGGGTTTACTATTGGGTTTATGATCCACAAGGGGCCCAATAGTAAACCCATTGGGTACCTATATAAACCCTCATGTTTATGATTCATGTAAGCATTGATTCCAAGATTACGATTTCTTCAAGTGTTCTTGATTACGATCAGCCTTTTCTTTGCTTCAATAGTAGTTGATTATCATTCAAGACTTCATCTTTCTTATAGATCTAGTCTCTTCTACTGCTATTCTTCTTGAATCGATCTTATACGAGGATTCCGCACTCGTGTTTGATTAGATATCGTGTGTTTGGGAAATTTCCGGACCTACAGCTGTTCATGAAACGGGTCCTTCGGTATTTGCATGGCACTCTGGATCATGGCCTGAGTTTACGAGCCTCCCGGATGGGTCTCTTGTCGCCTACTCTGATGCTGATTGGGGCGGTTGTCTGACACTAGACGCTCTACTAGCGGATATTGCATTTTTATGGGGCCTAACCTGTTATCCTGTTCCGCAAAGCGCCAGCCTACCATTTCCCGTTCCAGCGCTAAGGCTGAATACCGGGGTGTTGCCAGTGCTGTAGCCGAAGCCACTTGGATCCGAAACTTATTATTTGGGCTACATGTTCCTGTTTGTAAAGCCACTATCGTCTACTGTGACAACGTTTCTGCAATCTATTTATCTGAAAATCATGTCCAACATCAGCGAACTAAACATGTGGAGATGGATATTCACTTCATGCGTGAGAAAGTTCAAATTGGTCACATAAGGGTGCTTCACATTCCTTCTCCATATCAATATGAGGACATTCTTACCAAAGGCCTTCCGCGCTACTTGTTTGATTCTTTCAGGTCCAGCTTGAACGTTTCGGCATCACCACGTTCCAACTGAGGAGGAATATTAGAGGATATTATTCTGTTATTTTAGAAATATGTTTGTTTCCTATTTTATTGTAATCGGTTCCTAGTTTAGGGGATATGAACATTATTTATATCGGAGGTATTGTGTATTGGGGATTCAATCAATAAAGTATTCATTAACCTTCAGAAACACGATCGAAAACCACAGACCTTGAAGCTGTAAACTAGAAACGAGTCATGAACTTGAAATTTGAAGCCATAAACCAACTTTCTACCTGATTTCGAAGGATGTGAATTCAAATTGTGAAGCAAAACAGTTGTGGAGAACAAACCATGAATCAACAACGTGAGTAACCGGGAACGGAAAGCAGAACCGCAAACATAACTCGCCCGTGAACTGAAGACAAGAGGATCCCGAGATGACCGTGAACCCGAGACGGATAACCTGGAACAAAAGAAAATCCAATCGAGAGCCGAGAAACCTTGAGCCGAAAACTGGTAGACCGAGAACCTAAAGTGACAGACACTAGCCCATGGACCCATTAGGCATTTAGGGTTTGGAGTCCTTCTATATATACTGTAACGAACTTAGGCATTTAGGGTTTGGAGCCCATGGACCCATTAGGCATCTAGGACTACGATCCTAAACTATGTCATCGCACCGCTGCATTGAAGATTTTTGCTAGAGGATTACGGGATCCCTCACATTGAAGAATATAATTGGGCACATTGAAGCACATTATGGACTGGTTGATAGAAGATTGGGTTTGGAATCGAGAACCGAAATTGAAGCTAGTTTTTTTTTTATTATTATCTTTATGTTTTTTATTTCAATCTTTAGCGTCTGATTTTCTTTCGCTACGTCTACGATGGAATATTAGAGTATTAAAGATTATATTAGGGTTTATTAGTATGAGCCCACGGGCCTATTAGGCATTTAGGGTTTGGAGTTCTTCTCTATATATTGTAATGAACTTATTTAATTATATCATTAAGTGATTCCATATTCTTACAACCCCTAATTAACAGTCAAAAGTAATCCACAACCGAAATCAATCGGTTATTCACTTCCCAAAATGACTGCGATCTTAAAATCTTTGTAAAAATCAAACCGGGTTTGATTTTATCGGAAAAAATGGAAACCACCGGAACCCTATCTCCAACAGATCGAACACGATCCAATCCAAGAACTTAATAACCTTTCTGAGCCGTGAACCTGTTAACAGAATCGTGAATGATAGAACACCAGCCGAAATCTCCTTGAACTTTCAAAAAAAATCCAAACCGTTAACTATGAGAATCACAAATCAAGATCTCCAAGTGACACAAAATCCCTTTCAGATGATTAAATAAATAGCATCGACTTCACCTCTTTGGACGTGGCAAATGAATTGGAATTTCGTTTGGCTATAACCAAGATTGGATTTGCTACCTCCAATCTCTCTTTGTTTCATCAAATAAAGGGAATACAATCACGCAATACAATATTACGACAAAAGATGCAATAACGGTTTAGCAGAGATGTTTTAGAAAAAAAAGAAAATCAAACTACCGAACCAATATCCGATCAAAGAAAGAAAAAAACAACTTTGGAAATAGCAATTGACATAAAATCACGGATGTCCGACCTAATTGTTCAAACCAAATAAAATCTTTTCCAAAATTTGTGAAATACAATCAAGCAAGACCGAAACACATCAACAACCCAGAAATTCTTATGAATCTAATTGTTTTACTGCCATCAACTTCAATTTCACTCAAAGTATGAACCAAAAAACAGAAAACCACCGTAAAAAAAATCTTGAATCGGATATCGTAAAAGTCTCGAACACGAAGGTTCTTGGCTCTGATACCAATTGTAAGTCCAAAAACGGCCCGAACACGATATTCTACAACGATTATGAGTGCGGAATTCTAGTAATCGTTGGATTCAAGAAAATAGATGAAGAAATTGAATGGAACACGAAATTAACTATGAAATCATGATTACCAATTAATAGATGCACACAAATCATTACTCTGATTCGTCTGGTACATGGATTTTGTTAGCAAAACCGAATTCTCTCCCTATGATCCTAGACTCACGAAAATTCCCAAATAGCCAACCCTAAACTATGAAGCCTATGCGTGTTTATATACACACACATAAACATACATGAGCCTCTTTCGGCCCAAGCTCAAACCCAACATAAATCACTCATAACCCAATTAGAAGCCCACTAGGTACATTTAATCTAGCTCAAATCCATTTCATACACAAGCCTCATCATTTCCTAGCCTGACAGACATACTACACATGAGTCACTCATACAGGACACCTAAGGCATAAGTCTAGGTCAAGCCGGTTCTAATAACCTAGATCCCTATAGCCGTGACTCTGATACCAATTTGTCACACTCCAACCGACGATGAAATATGTTGGCGTGCGATGATTGTCCAGATGCACACAACACTGATTTAGGTTGCGACATTCTTAATTAAACCCATTTCATAAAACATAGACAAAACATAGATCAAGTGTCATGAACATAAAAAAACCAAACATAGACAGTTCATAATTATTATAAAGAGTCTTTTATTTAATTAGGTCTTCTAAGGCACATAGCATCCTATGTTGATATCATCAAGCATGATCAAACTGCAACAGCTGCAACATGTATAACATACGAGTCAACTACAAGAGTTGGTGAGTAAACATAGGTTTGAATGTGTATATACTTTAAGGTAAAGTGATTCATGTGGCAAGTATTATATCTAATCATGATCAACAAGTTACGAGTGATGTGCACCAAACCTAGACAGTAAGGGAGCAATCACCCGATGCCAAAACCAGACAGGCTAGGAGGGTTCTCAGCCAATAGAGTTATCATTGTTGCCACGGCTCGATGGTTAATGGTACACATGCGATTAAAAACTAGCGATTAAAGACTTCCAACAAATGACTTCCATATAGAATCCAACAAGTATCACACAACTAAATTATCACACATAGAGCAACATGGAATCGCATAGTATCTTGCATAAATAAAAATTAGGGTTTTGAATACTGATATATGTTGAACCCCAAAACATTAAATGAAAAGTAAATTACATAAAAGGTCCTTTATGTTTTACTCAAATTTCGGATTAACTCCTTTAACTAAAGTAATCACGTCAAACATCCTTTAGGTTTTATATTTGTTTTAGAAAAGGTCATTTGCCACTAACATGATTAGAATTATCAGTTAAGTCAGGGGTATTTATGTCGTTTTAAAAAAATATTTTAATTAAAACTTTAAAATAAATGTATCTCTATTTAAAAAAGTCACAGATTCGTTATTCTTCCTTCGTCATGCCGGAGCCCCAGCTCTTCCATTCTTCAATCCAAAAAAAACCTTTTGAGACAATATTATTGCCTTAGAATAACACATTGCAATCGAAGATGATAAATACTACAAAAAGTAAACAGCATATTGAACTCTGAACATCTCATCTGTGTCACAAACTTGTCGGATGCTAACCACCATAAACAGAGGAACTAAATTCAAGATAACTTAAGGAATCTTATGAATGGTAGTTTAGCGCAAGTCATTGCCCTAGATTTCCAAAATCAATGAATGGAAGATATTAATTAACGATATTGCATGAGTGATACACAATTTCTGAAATTCTCATTGCCAATCGGAAACTTCAAACTTCGTTTGGATGATTGATAAACTTCTTCTCATTTCTCGATAGCGAATCCCTAACCCGAATCTCACAAATGCTAGACCTAAAACCAAAATTGTATTATAGATAAACTTTAATATGGATGATAACGACTGAATTAATGGCGACGAGGGAACCAACCTAGGACGGTAGCCAGTGTCGCAACCTCACTCCGCCACCAGCAAGACTTTTTCCACACGTTAAAACACTAATCGAAAATATCATTTAAAAAAAATCACATATGTTGTAAAATGACGGACTTACCCTCGACTTAATGAATAATTTTAACCCTATTAGCAACAAAGGACTTTCTTTAAAACAAGTATAAAACATAAAGGATGTCTTGTGTAATTACTTTAGTTGAAGACTCTTACCCATTTAGAATCAAATGATATTTGATTTTTTATGGCATTTTGGAGAGGACGGTATCTACTTTTTCCTTGTTTATGTTTTAATATCATTTAATTTTCTTCTATTGTCGATAAACTCGTAAGTTTTTTTTTTATTGTATTGTCTTCACATTACAAGACTAACATCCATTTGTTTTATGCTAAATTTTACTGTGTACATGCCAAGTATATCTGTTGGGATTTTAGAAAAATACTAAGTCTATGAATTATGTAGGGTGTATAATTTGGATGTCAAAACACTCTCGAGTTATTTAAAATAATAAATGGATTTAAACTTATTAAGTTATCCATCATTGATTCTCTTGTAAATACACAACATTGGAAATTTGACTTTTTAAAGTCAAACATGTTGCTTTTTGATTTCATAGCCCCAAACTGTTTAAACCCGAATCCGTTTTGGCCTGCTAGCTTTACAACCTTAGTTAAAAAGATTCTATAAAACTTAACCCAGGACGAAAACTATAACACTGGCAACCGTTTGAACTAAAATTACTTATTTGTCTGTTCTTACAAATCATGTTGAAACTCCTTTTGCGGAGGTAATATTTGTAACTGAAAGATGAATACGCCAAAAGAGATGAGAGATGGGATCTAATTATCCAACATAGTGAAATTTTTTACCACATGGATCAAATCTCATGCTTTACGACCCCTACTTTGAGAATGAGGTTTATAGTGCACCAAGCTATTAGTGTGTGTTATTATGTATTTGTATAGATAGTCAAAGGGTGCGTTGTGTAAATGTATTGTATATATATAGGGTTGCATATTAATGAGAATGGCAAGGATTTTCATAAACAAACATGGTATCAGAGCCATTATAACAAAATCTCCAATTTTTTCTCTTTATTCGATCCTATCAACCCTCGGGTTGCTCACCGCCGGCCCTAGGTGGCGTCGCCGGCTGTCCCCCCCTCATCGGACACGCAGTCCACCGCTGACAGCCTTTCCTCCGTCGTCGACAGCCCTCCCTCCGCCGGTTTCTCTTCCGCAGACGATCGCTCATCCAACCTCATGGCAGACGCGGTTAAAGACTTGACGGAAAAACTCCGCCATGCATATTCGGTAACAAATATTCAACAAAAGGTACGCCTTTTGGACGGTGTTAAAATCACCTACACCCAATGGGTGAAACTCTTTCAGATTCAGGTAAAAGCGTACCAGGTTGCAAACCACATCGATGGTACTGCACCACCGGTTGAAACCGATCCCACCGTCAAGGTGTGGTCGGAAATTGATTCTGTCGTTCTTCAATGGATCTACGGGTCCATCAGTGATGAGTTTCTTGCTCGTGTCATTGATACTAATTCCACTGCTAGAGATGTTTGGATTAAATTGCAGGCTATATTCCAGAACAACAAAGGTTCTCGCGCGGCGGCCTTGGAACAAGAATTCTCAACTCTTACTGTCGCCGCATGCTCGTCTATGGACGCGTACTTTCAACGCATTCATGATCTTGCGGTTCAACTCAATGATCTCGGCCGCACCGTTGACGAGAATCGCAAAGTGTTGCAATTGGTTCGAGGGCTCCCTCAAGAGTATGATACGGTGGCTAGTTTCATTAACCAAAGTAGTCCATCGTGGGATGATGCAAGAAATATGGTGCTCCTTGAAGTTCAACGTTTGGCGGCGCGTCAAAACCCCACCCAATCTGCTTTGGTCTCCTCCCAAAACCCGCCGAACCCTCCCCCTAACACCTCCCAAATCCGAAACCAGGACCCCTCCATGCAATACCAAAACCGTCCCTATGACAATTCATATCCACGTTACAACAATCGTGGAGGCAGGGGTGGCCGTCGCAACAACCGTGGCGGTCGGTCCTACAATTCCCGTAGCCGCTACCCTCCAAATCCAAATTCCTCCTATGCCCCTGCCCCAAACCCGCCAACCCCTTACTACCCAGCCCCAAATAACGCCTGGCCCAATCAGCCCAATCACCCTCCCCCATCTCCCTACCCATCCCAACCTTACGGCCCAAACCCCTACCCGTATCAGCCCACCCCATATGCCGCCCCACCCCCACAGCCCACTGTCCATTATTCTGCCCAGCCCAATACCTACGGACAGCCCCCAGCCCAAGCCCAATACGTCACTAGCCTTGACGCGCTAAGCCCCACGGATCTGAGTCACGCTGCGTATCAAGCCCAACAGTTCACGCAGCCCACTGGTCAATGGGTCATGGATTCTGGAGCCTCGCAACACCTCACTGCAAACCAAGGCATTTTTAATTCTCTCGTTTCAAAATCCAAAATTCCTTATATATTTGTTGGTAATGGCAATACGTTACCCGTTTATGGATCAGGTGATGCTTTACACCACATACCTCCCCATACCTATAAACTGAAAAACATTTTGTTCACCCCTAACATTGTCCAAAATTTATTGTCGGTTCGCCAATTCACCAAAGATAACAATGTTAGTGTCGAATTTGATCCCTTTGGTTTTTCTGTGAAGGAACTCCAAACTGGCAGGCTCCTTTCCCGCCACAATAGCTTGGGGGATCTCTACCCGTTTACATCACCGACGACACATGGACTAGCTTGCATGACTACATCTTCCTCTCATTTATGGCAAAATCGACTTGGCCACCCAGGAGCTCAAGTCTTAGATTTTTAAAATTCTCGCAAATTTATTACATGTAATAAAGACAAGTGTTTATCTGTTTGCCATACTTGTCAAGTTTCTAATAGCAAACGATTGCCCTTTAATGAATCTAATTCTATTACATTTCAGTCGTTTGATATTATTCATTGTGACCTGTGTACCTCACCTATTGCGAGTAAATCTGGTTATAAATATTATTTGCTCTTAATTGACAATTTTTCGAATTATGTTTGGGTATACCCACTGAAATTCAAATCTGAAACTTTCCCAACATTCGCGAAATTCCACAAATTTATTCAAACTCAATTCAATAAACCAATCAAACAATTCCAATGTGACCTAGGGGGTGAGTTTGACAATAGGGAATTTCATCACTTTGCAAATCAAAATGGCCTTATCTTTCGTTTCTCGTGTCCTCAAACGTCTCCTCAAACGTCTCCTCAAAATGGTAAGGCCGAACGTATGATTCGTCGCCTAAATGACATCATCCGTGCCATGCTCATGCAAGCTAGACTTCCACCGCCCTTCTGGGTGGAAGCCCTTCACACTGCAGCCTACCTGCACAACATTATTCCCGTTCATCGCCTAAACTTCAACACACCGGCATTTATCCTTTACCTTCGCCATCCCACTTATGATCATCTTCGCACGTTTGGTTGTGCCTGTTATCCTAACATGTCCGCTACCCAACCAAACAAACTTTCCCCCCGGTCTAAAAGATGTATTTTCTTGGGATACCCAACTAATTTTCGCGGTTATCGGTGCTACGATCCAGACACCGATAAGGTCCACATTTCGCGACACGTCATCTTTGATGAACATGTCTTCCCGTTTGGCGAACCCTCCACCTCATCTCCTACCGTTCCAGCCTTGGATCCGTACCCCGTGTTTTATCCAACGAATGAACCGTCCCCTACCTTCAACTCGATACCCACACCCATTCCATCTCCCATGCCCGGTCCGCCACCTTCCCCTTCAGCCCCAACACCCGCCACTGTCCAACCCACATCACCCTCGGCCCAGACTCCCTTAACCGCAGCCCAACCGCCACATGCCTCCCCATCGGCCCAAACGCACCCACCCACTCCCCCGGCTCAACCTACCATCCACCCGAACCAACACCCCATGACCACCCGTGCTCGGGCGGGGGTTTTTAAACCGGTTCATCGACTAAATCTCCACGTCCAGACCCAGCCACCCATTTCGCCGGTCCCCACATCCTATAATAAAGCATTACTTGATCCATACTGGCGACAGGCCATGGCTGATGAATTTAAGGCATTGAAGGATAATGATACGTGGGAGTTGGTACCTCGGCCGCCAGGGCAACCGATTATTCGATGCATATGGTTGTTTCGGCATAAGTTCAAGTCGGACGGGTCATTGGAACGGTATAAAGCACGGCTTGTCGTGAATGGTAAATCCCAAACGGTGGGGATTGATTGTATGGAGACTTTTAGTCTGGTCGTCAAACCGGCCACCATTCGCACCGTACTATCATTGGCCGTATCTCGTCAGTGGCACATACACCAGTTGGACGTTAAGAACGCCTTTTTACATGGTGACTTAGAGGAAACCGTTTACATGCAGCAACCTCCTGGCTTTTATGATGCTCAGTTTCCTGATCACGTATGTCGCCTAAAGCGTTCTTTGTATGGTCTTAAGCAGGCACCACGGGCATGGTACACTCGTTTCCCTACGTTTCTCACTACTAAAGGTTTCAGGAGCAGTATTTCAGATTCGTCCTTATTTGTGTATCGCCACGGCATACATACTGCATATTTATTAGTGTATGTGAATGACATTGTTATCACTGCCTCTGACTCTGGTTTTCTCCAGTCACTTATTACCACACTGTCGTCCGAGTTTGCTATGACGGATTTGGGGCCGCTACATCATTTCTTGGGCATTACGGTTACTCGGGATGCCTCCGGATTATTTTTACACCAGTCTCAGTATGCTCGTGATATACTTCAGCGTGCTTCCATGAGTTCGTGTAAACCGTCTGCTACACCGGTTGACACGAACTCCAAGCTCAGTGCTACGGATGGCCCGTTATTTTCAGATGATACTCTATATCGTAGTTTGGCAGGGGCCCTACAGTACTTGACCTTTACCCGTCCGGATATTTCTTATGCAGTTCAGCAGGTATGTTTATTCATGCACGCACCTCGAGAGGCTCATTATCAGTTTTTGAAGCGCATCTTGCGCTATATTCAGGGCACACTTGATTACGGGATCCGTATTTCGCCATCTACCATTACTTCTCTTACATCATACTCTGATGCCGACTGGGGTGGTTGCCCTGATTCCCGTCGTTCGACTTCGGGTTATTGTGTATTCATGGGTGATAATCTTCTATCCTGGTCATCGAAACGACAGTCCACCGTATCTAGATCGAGTGCCGAAGCTGGATACCGGGGTGTAGCTAATGCCGTGGCTGAGGTTAGTTGGGTTCGTAATTTATTACTTGAGCTTCATGTTCCGCTCCGCACTGCCGTTGTTGTTTACTGTGACAACGTGTCTGCCGTATATCTCTCTGGCAACCCTGTTCAACATCAACGCACGAAACATGTCGAGATTGACATTCATTTTGTTCGAGAGAAGGTTCGAGTTGGTGACATTCGAGTTCTACATGTTCCTTCTGAGTTTCAGTACGCCGACATTTTTACGAAGGGGCTTCCTCGACCGTTATTTACCAGTTTTCGTGACAGTTTGCGCGTCCGCCCTCCTCCCGCTCCAACTGAGGGGGTGTATTAGTGTGTGTTATTATGTATTTGTATAGATAGTCAAAGGGTGCGTTGTGCATTGGCGTAGCTTTGTTGTGCTTCGCGGGGGCGACCGTCCCTGCGGTTTTTTCGTGTAGTATTGCTAATTTTCGCGCTTTTTTCTAAATTTTTGTTTATATATTGAGAATCGCCCCCTTGGATTATCGCCCTGTGACTTATCGCCCCCGCAAAATTTTAGATCAAGCTTCGCCACCGGCGTTGTGTAAATGTATTGTATATATATAGGGTTGCATATCAATGAGAATGGCAAGGATTTTCATAAACAAACACAAGCTTGGTAATTGTTTGTGAAAGTAAAAAGTTACATTTAGAAAATGACCACATGTTAATTAGCAAGTAATGTAAGTTTCTAGATGATGAAATCATCATAAGAACACGATACATCCCAGATGAGTTTTTTATTTCATTTTCTTACAATGGTTGAATAAAGTATACTCTAAAGGATTATTTAAATATTAAATACAAACACCATAGAAATTTTATACAGCCCATGGTTAAAAATTGTATATAAACTTTTACCAGTTAGGCACACGGTGATTTTTATTATCTGTTAAAGTAGCATTTGTGTTCTAGCATCTACAAGTGAACTCAATATAAAACTATTCAACTTTTGACACCAAGGCCATTCAACTATAAAACTACTTCACATGGCATTGCAAACTTCGTACATTAATGAATGTAATCTGATCTAATCGATCCATCTACATGTTGATTTGTTTGTTGTTTCCTAAGACAAGAATTATTTATTCATTGCTAATAAAAATTGAAAATAAAAGGTAAGACAGTGTCCCCTTTATCAAATCTATCATTTATAAATATGACGGGTATACACAAAACCTGAGTATTTTCCTTTATTTTTTCTAACTAAAGAATGATATGAAAAATCAACGTAACATGCACCTTCATGAATTTAAAGCAACTAACTAGCTGAATGAAAAATAAACTTATTTTTGGGATATGAAAACAAGTTGTAATGTCATTGTCTGAAAAATTAACTTATCTATCTATACTAAATATATAGAATTTTTACTTTTGATAAAACACATGTAAGAGATTAAACATTATTTTTCAGTGGAGGAAACTCTCCCAGCAGTGGAGAACAAACGTACAATGCAATATATCACGAGATGATTGATAAACTAACAACAAATACAGTGTTGGTTGATTGTCGCCGTCGCCGCATCGCGCGGGTTTCCCCCTAATATATATATATATATATATATATATATATATATATATATATATATATATATATATATAGTTAGGTTCAAATAAGAACTTTTTGTTTTGAGAACTTTTGAGAACTAAATCTCAATCACACATTTCAGGGGGGACCACTATAATTCATGGGAGGGGGGATACATGTAAATAAACTTCTGACTCAAATTAGTTCTTTTTAGTTCTCAAATCAAATTGGTTCTCAAATGATCCTCTCCCTATATATATATATATATATATATAGGGTAAGGATCATGTAAAAACCACATCTTTTTGCGAAAACCCAAAAACTAATACTAAAACCTTCATAACTTTTTCATACGATCATATTTTTTTTTTTAAATTTGCACCAAAAACCTTAGAATTATGAGTTCTTTAATTCTGGAAAAAATTTAAAAAAAAACTTTAACGTCTCGTCGTTTTTTTATTAGTGAACATGTGCACTAATAATAAAACTCATACATATAGTATGCGTTAAATGTTGTTTTTAGAAAAATCGCATCAAATACGTTATAATTTTGTTAGTTTTTCGTGGTTTTTTATTAGTGCACATGTGCACTAATAATAAAGCGCTTTATACGTGTCGTATACATTAATATTTTAAAAGAGAAATTGCACCATAAATCTTATAATTGTGTTATCTTTAACTCTGAAAATATATTTAACGTTTTAAAATTTTTTAAATTTTATGCTACACATGTGCACTATAACTAATAGTTATAGTGAATATGTAGAATTATCATTAGTTCTATGAATATTTTAGTTTTTTTAAATGTTTTTAACCTAAACAATATGTTTTCGTATGACAATTCTCATTTGTGTAGTAATAATGAAAATGGTGCACATGTGTACTAATAATACACATGTGCACTATTTTTTTTTCTTCGAAATATCAATCTCTTTTCCAGAATCAAATACAATAGAATTTTAAGATTTTTGGTGTAAGTTTCATAGAAAAATATTAACGTATGTAAAAGTTATGAAGGTTTTAGTGTTAGTTTTTAGGTTTTCGCAAAAAAAAAAGAGTTTTCGCAGGATCCTTACCCTATATATATATATATATATATATATATATATATATATATATATATATATATAGGGAGCGGATCATTTGAGAACCAATTTGATTTGAGAACTAAAAAGAACTAATTTGAGCCACAAGTTTATTACATGTATCCTCCCTCCCATGAATTGTAGTGGTCCCCCCCTGAAATTTGTGGTTGAGATTTAGTTCTCAAAAGTTCTCAAAATTAAAAGTTCTCATTTGAACCTAACCCTATATATATATATATATATATATATATTATATCCATGACGTCGCAAGATGAATTATTGTAATAAAAGTTATTACCATCGCATGCCTTAGTTTAGGATTGGCCTCCACTATAGACCATGAACGTACGTATCATTATAACCCTTCACCAACGAGTCGTCGAGTCGATTGTGAATTGTGTCACTATGAGTCGTGAAGATTAATTATTATTTATTTATTTCTCTATCTCATTTGGTCGTCAAGGTCATCTTCGGGTTCTAACTTTCTCGTCACGTGGCGTCGTGTCTGTTCATATCTCTTATATCAGGTGAGTAATCATAGCCCCTTTTTCATTTAAACGTTTTGGGGTGCAACATGTACCGATATCAAACTTGTGTGAATTATTGCTGGATCGATTGGTTGTGCAACTTGAACTATGAAACTCGAACTAGAACTCGAACTTTAGACATATCTCATTAGCTCATTTGAGCCGAGGTTACAATAAAAAATCTCTTGGTGTGGCAACCTACCTGGCCTGTCTGATTTTGGCGCCGGGTGATTGAAAGCCTAAAGGCCGAGGGCTTGAGAGCGTCGCTATGATGTGCTTTGGTTCATTACATTTATCATATTAGATCTCACTTAACTCATTGAATCACATGTTTTAATCTATATTAGTATATAAAAGCTACGTTTACTCACCTACTATTCATAGTTGACCTTTATGTTGTACATGTTGCTGGTTTTGCTGTTTGGGGATGTTTAGCTTGTTGATGACACATTAGGATGCATGTGGACATAGTGTGACCTAAACTTAACAAGATTATTTGTTATAAGTTGATGTATTTCCTTTGAATTATTATGTATCAATTAAATCTATATGAAATGGGTGGATTTAGAATATCACAACATTAAATAGTGTTGTGCGCATCTGGAGAATCATCATACCCCGACATATTCTGCCGTCGGTTGGGGTGTGACAGATTGGTATCAGACTCATGGCTATAGAGATCTAGGTTATTAGAACCGGATTGACCTAGACTTATGCCTTAGGTTTCCCGCATGAGTGCCTCATGCATAGTATGCCTATATGATTTATATGTCCATTATTTTCTTATCAATCATCCATATTTCTATCGTTGCCTTTATTTCTAGCGATCAGCACCTGCCTGTACAAAAATCACTTGAGGCCTCCTAGCCTCATTCCTTAGTTGTGGTGCCTTACGTATAATTTAGAAAATTGATTTCTCAATTTTATAATCTCGTCAGAAGTGGGGCCTTGGTTATTGACATGTAATAACTGGAAGGGTGAAAGCACCGGTAGTCGAGGTCTCTATCTAGAAAAGAGCTACTTTTAAATCCAAATCTTCCAACGGACCTAGGCGCTCACTTGGGACACCTCGATGAGAGTGCCAAAACCTATTAGGCCAAAGCATGTCAATTAGTAGGACCTTACTCTGATTTTTCATGGTTGTAGTTTCCCAATCGGGAGATGAGGGCCATTCCGTTATGTTTTGCAAAAAAATCATTCGGTTTTGGGTTTTATGTGCTTTAATGATTGATATACTTCTCGATGGTTTATGATGTTCTATGACACACTACCTCACGTTTCACTAATGTGCGTGTTTTATATTTGGTCTCATGCACCCCGAATTGGTTATCGATCATATCCTATCTTGTGTCTCGTGATTGTCTATCCTCCTTCTCAGCATGCCTACTCATCTCAATGGTCATCGTAAGGGTAATAGCGGCCGCAAAATAGCCTTCGTAATTGCCAAACAAATGGTGGAGATCATTCCATATATGGTGGTGCTGATCCATCAGGATCAAAATGCTAATCCCACCATCAATGTTGCTGTTGTTGCTCTTTTAAAATTTCAACTCGTGCAACCCCTCTCAAATTAAGGGTAAATAGGGCCTATCGGTTTGCTCCAGTGATTTGAGGGGATGGAAAACACCTTTATTAACAGTGACTATCCCGAGGGCCTCAAAGTTCCCCGTGCCACTAGCACCCTAACAGAAAAAAAATCTCACATGGTGGAACAGTGAAAAGAGGATCCATGGGTCTGATAAAGCCCTAACTCTATCCTGGGCCCAACTCAAAGATCTTTTGAAAGAAAATTACTGTACCCGTAGCAAACTGAAGAAACTCGAGGATGAATTCCAAGCTCTAAAGCAAGACAGTGGTGAAAACCAGGAGTATAATGACCGTTTTTATGATCCGAAAATCTTTGTGCCTGAGATTGTCACTTCTAAATATCGGGCCATTGACAGTTATATTGGTGGGCTACCTATGATCATTCAGGATTCTATATGGGTAAGCAACCCTGAAACCCTTGTTGATGCCACCTGTCTTGGTGCTCATCTGAATGATAACCATGTGAGGGCTAGTTCATTAAAAATGAGGAATTCTAAAAAGGAGTCAGTTAACGTAAATACCGAGCCCACGTTTGAAACTCAGCCTGAAGTCAGGCCTTCTGCTGCTAAACCTAACAAAAAGAAGCAAAAGGCTAAAAGCTTTGCTATGACAACCACTCCTGCAGCTCCTACTGGCCATGTTAACCCTGCTCCTCTCGTTGCTCAGAGGGCCCCTACCGCACTGCCAGCTAAGAAACCCTACACTGGACCTCATCCGCAATGTAACTCATGCTGGCACCACCATCCTGCTAATATCCCTTGCTAAAAATGCTACAATTGTGGTCGTTTGGGTCATCGTATGAAAAAATTGTCCCGAACCTATTCGAGCCCAGCACTTGAGTGCCCAGTTTGTGGCCCAGCAGCCTGCCCAGCCTTTGATTGCTTAAGCACCACAAGTTCAAGTTCAGGTCCGAGCCTGCTACATTCGTGAATCCATCGGTCACTTTCGCAATGCTTGCCCTAGGCTCGCTATGGTAAATCTCCCTACCGTCAATGCCAACCATGGAGCTCCAGCTTGAATCAGTTTAAGAGTCATCGAAATAAGATTTTCCTTTCTATCAATGTCTTGTAGTTGTTTGAATTATGTTATGTCTTGAAGTGTCGTTTACTTTCTTATGTGTCGTCTCTTAATTTTTTTAACCTTTTATCTCTTATATCATTGTTAGCATGGTGTATATGTGGGTGAGTGCTCGTTGATGAGTTCACGAGTTTACAGGTTGTGTGGTAACAGGATTACATGTATACATGCAAAGAAATGAAGACATAAGCGGGATTACGAGCCTACGCACACATGACCTTTCTGTTTTACTAAACTTTCAAGTTGTCCATTTTAAATGTTTTCTTCTGATTCTTCTTGCGGACCTTATAGGTATGTGTGTCGGGGAGTCTACCCGTTGGAAATGTATGAGTTTACAAGTCCACATGTTTACGGGATTACATGTGTATGAGTTTACGACCTCTCAAGTAGATAACCTTACATACGTACCGATGTTGAAAATTCACGCTCAAAGTTAATCTTCGCAATCATTGAGTTATGTCTACCCTGCGACCTAACTCATTGATTTTCATGCCCTAGTATTGTTCCTCGTTAGCACCTTCAAACCTTGTCCCTCTTATCTCATCGTACCCTCAAAGTTTTATCTTGGTTATCATTAAAAATCGGCGTGCCACTAGAAAATCATCTGTAGCTCGCCTGGACATTCAGGTCCTAGAAATCCTTGACGATAATCCAGTTTGTGGGCTCAGTATCATGCCCAACATCAAGCCTACAAATACTTGCATGGAGTGCATGTGTGACAACCCGTAAGTTTCCTAAGTCTAAAACCTCGTTAATTATGTGCTTATATGTTAAATGTGCATATAATCTTGGTTTGTTAACTTGGATAACGTATTATGCCAACCTCTATATAGTCTTGACGTGACCCTACGGTAAAACGATAACTAACCCACCATAAACAGTAAATTAATATAGTTGTTATCGATGGAACTTCAATAATAAAATGAAATAAAAATAATATTTTTATATATTATTTCCGTCACTTTTGTAGTATATTTATATACGTACAAACTTGTAAACCCGGACGTCTAATATTTACGTGAAAACCCAACGCGTAGAAGATATTAACCATTTTGTCTAAAAGCTTAACCGTTTTCGTTAAATAATTATTTAACGTGTCGTATGACGTTTTTAATAAAAGTAAAATATTTTTATCTAGACTCTATCACCAATCATCACCCGTGTCAAAACTTCGAAACCAAAGCTCACAATTATATATATATATTTATATATATATATATATATATATATATATATATATACACACATTATAACCCTTTCATCTCATTTGAAACCCTAAACTCAAGAGCTCCCACCACCCTCTCCCTCACTCTCTCAACCGTCTCTGTCTCTCTCTACTCTATCTCTATTTTTTCCGGCCAAGGAACAAGAAGGAGAAGAGATCAAAGGCATCCACAAGCATCATCATCACCATTCCTTTCCTTCTTCTTGAAAATCTTTCAAAAATAAGTAAGTTACATGGATTTTATTTCAAGATCATCTTGCTAGATCATGTTTCTATGTTCATTTCCATGATCCATTCACTCTCTTGACAATTCTTGATGATTATGATGATCCTTGGTTGATAAAAGTCTAGAAAACACTAAAATTTTGTTAATCTTGGTTAATCTTGTTTAGTTTACTAACTAGTTTTAGCATGTGAACTTTTTTCCACGTTTTGATGATGTTCTATGCCTTAGATTATGTTTTAGATGTTACAAATGTCTAAACATTGGAATCCATGGCCTTAGAAATGCTAAACGCCTCTTAAACCATGTTTAAAGTACATAACTTTACTAGATTTTTGACCAAAAACACAAGGTTCGTTTTGGATAGATCCTAAACCTTAGGGACAAATTTTGACACTTTTAAAACAACTTTTGTAAAGGCATTTTGCTTGGAAATGATCCTAAGTACCCCATAATTACAAAACAGAAGCCGAAAAACCCTAAAAACGACCCCTCGGGCCAACTCCAAAATTTTCAGAATGTTTAGACTTCCTAACAGTGGACTTAGACATATTAATGAGTGGTAAAAGTTGGCTAAAAAGATTATTTTTTATTCGAGCTAAAACTAGGTCAAAACCGGCTTTAAAACGGACTTTTAACGGACCTGGAAACCCCATTTTTGTAAAGTTATGCCAAATATTGTTTGAACTAATTTTGAACACTTAATAGGACCTATCATAGCTTAGGTTATATTTACAAAGTGTTTGGATAATTTATCGGGCCTTAAAACTAGTCGCAGGGACAAAACTGTCAAAATCAGGCGCGTACCGGCAAAACCGACACTTTAGGGTTTTAAATCCTAAAACTATATTTTCTGGAAATTCATTAATAAAAATAAGAATAGTTTTATCATTACAAATTTATTTTCTAGTAATATTGGAAAATAACGCGAATTGATAAATACCGGTGGAAACCCGGGTATTTCGAGCTTTTTACCACAAATAGCTTTTGTAGACGAAATTGAGCCAATATTTCAAACTAATATTTATTAAATTAAATATCGGCCTAAATAATTTTACAACATAGGAAAATCTTTATATATTTTGAGAATATATATAACTTTATTTTTCGGAATGTTATCAAGATTAAATTATTTATTAAGAATAAATAATTCCCAACGCCTGTCTCTTATCAACAACCACCCGGGTCATCATGACGTCAAGAATTGACCATTATTTGGGAGTGACTTAACTGTCAATCCAAACCCTGGACTTTAAGCTGTCTTATATTGATTTAGGACTGCTAGGTTGCCCGTTATCTGCTGTTACACCATTCAGACACTGTTTGATTTCTGTGAGTCTCACGACCCCTCTTTTAAACTGTTTTAAATGATTTTGGAGGAGAATTATTATATTACATATCATGCTTGATAATTAGATAGTCTGTTACCGTTATTGATTACATGAACTATTCGTCCACCTTATCATATTCATGTTGATTCATGTTATGATCATAGCCCCACTATTAATTGAATCCGATTAATTTCAAACAAAACGATGACACGTGAATAGATCTATTGGGTTAGCGCCCCTGCCCTGATTGGTAGCTCCAATCATGACTCCCATTTTCAGTTAATAGGGTACATAATGTTATAATCATTGTTCGGTAATCCTGGACATAATACCATGAGTGGGTAATCAGTTAGTTTTGGCATTCAAGGTTCGTGGTAATAATAATTTACAGCATCTTAACAAATTATGAAATGGGTGATAAAACTGATATCAAACTTTGTTGTCAATAACAGTTCTATTTTACTTAAACTTGTGAACTCACCAACTTTATGTTGACCGTTTTAGTATATGAATTCTCAGGTACTTGATCGGCTGCTTGCTTGTATGGAATACCTCTTTTGTGCATATCTTTATGATCCATCATACTATCTGGAGTCATGGTCACACTAGCCTTTTGGAGATTTCACTACATAACACCTAATGGTGTCATGTCTTTAAATCTTTTAATACATGTTTTGTAAACTATGAAACAAATTAAACATATTATTATTATTATTATTATTATTATTATTATTATTATTATTATTATTATTATTATTATTATTATTATTATTATTATTATTATTATTATTATTTTACACTGTTAAATCTGAAATGAAATGTTTTCGACTCCTCAAAACGGCTCTAGTTGTTTAACCATCCAGAGATCGTTTCATGTAACCTTGACTGTGATTCCATCTCGTTCACGCCCGACACAAAAATTACAGTGTGTGACAGCATGCATCTAGGGCCCGAGTTGTACAAGTTCATGAATAGGAAATGAATACATCCGAAGATACATCGGGGTTTCCTCCCATTCGCCGAATTGACTTTCACATCAACCTCATGCCTCGTGCGACTCAAGTTGCCAATCACCTTATCCTATTTGATTTCGAGAACCACTCGCTTTTGCGAGGTCATCCGCTTAGGTCTTGTCTCATTCGTTGTGTTTATGACCCTATATCTGTGCCTTTCATGCGTCGTGACTCTCATTCGTGTCAAGACCTTCCTCCCATATGCGCGGTTGTGGTTGGCTCTAAATTCTATGTTTCGGTTGGCACTTCATGATTCCATTCCTAGTTCGTGATCGCCCTCATTGGCGATATACGAACTCGCTCATTCCTTGTTCTGGATTCTATAACAAAGGACTCGAAAGTTAGTTTATGGTACCAATTCTTAATGTTTCAAATTCATCGTAACACTCATAATGATCAACTTTACGAAGATCCCATTGTATTCCGGAAGCTCGTAGCATTGGTCCCGACGTCATTCCTCACTCTACCTTTGTTTGACCGATTGTTGATTCATTAATCTATTTCCTTGTGCATGTTGTTCAATTCTCAATCTATGGTCTCATTTGAGGATTCTATGGATGGATGTGATCGGTAATCGTTGTTATTCGGGTTCTTCTTCATCTCATATTATTTGATATTAACAGGTTCACGTATTTCATGTTATGTTAATCGATTTATGTTATCAGATTTCAAGCATTTCAAGTTATGTTATTTGATTCATGCTATCGGGCTCATGAATTTCGGGTCATGGTATTCGATTCATGTTATCGGGCTCATGTATTTCAGGTCATGCTATTCGATTCATGTTATCGGCCTTATGTATTTCGGGTCATTCTATTCGATTCATGTTATTGGGCTCATGTATTTTGGCTCATGTTATTCGTAACATGTTATCGAACTCATGTATTGTAGGATCGAATCTGGTTACAGAGTTAACCAATTACAAGAATTTACTAAAAGCATTACCAAGCGGAAACAAGTTAAACCGATTGCTCTTGTTTAGTTAACAAGATGGAGATGGAATATAAAGCAAGTAAAACACTGATGTGAATAATACACGACACTATTTACTTGATAATTCGAAAAGATACATGAACGAACGATCGGGAATTACAGAGTACACATAACTATATATAGTGCCTAAGAAATCAAGGAGTGCCCTTGATTTCTCTAACGATCATCTGGACCGTCAAACATAGATACATTAACTAGAATAATATTAAACTAGTCTAGAAGATAATATGACGGCTTCTGATAGGCTGAGAACAGAGTAGCTTGCGTCTCTGAAGAAAGCAGACATGTCAGGACAAGTAGAGAACTCAAGTTCTCCGAGATAATTAACTCACCTTACCGAGGTAACTTGAGTTATCTCGAGCATATCCACTGCCTCTGGGTAAAACTGAGCTTCGGAGAAAAAGTTTCCTCCCGAGGTAACTTGAGTTATCTCGGGTAGTTTGTTCTTCCGAGATAACCAGTTACCTCCGGTCTTCTTAGCCTTTCGAGTTAACTTTAACTTGCCGAGATAACACCATACTTAGGAGAAATAATTCCTTACAGTCTCCCCCAAGATGATACTTCCAAAATCTTCTAAGTGACTTAATAAATATATAAATGGCTTCAAAATCTTCAAAGACTTAATTCTTCAACAACTTGCAAAATCAACACCATTTACTCTTCATTACTGCCCTTGTTATATGTAAACCATTTGTTGGTCATCATGAACTGAAGTATGGTCCTTTTATCAGCAGAATTTGACCAGGAATAACTGTGTGATGTCTTGTGAAGGAGTCATTTGCTCGATAAATAATGAAGTGACCATCATCTTGATCAAGTTCCACATTTACAACAAGACAGTTTGAAGTGATTAGAACAACACTTGAAACTTGGAGTATTCTGATCCTTAGCATCAGAGAGTTCCTAAGCATAAGTACACTTCAAATCTCCATGGAAGCTCCTAACATCACCTAGCTCCAAGTCTGATAAGCTGCTCATAGCTTCATCAATAGTGAATTTAAGACTTCATTGGTGCTGGTGGTGAATAGGTAACGATTTGATATATCATCAAATTTCCAGGAAATGATTCTACTTCTTTCAGAATGAATGTCTTCAAATTCCATCTCATCATTTGATGATTCTGAACTGGAAGACACTACTTGAGATCTTTTTCGTTTAGCCAATATTTTCCTTCTTTTAGAAGTTCCTGCAGGGGCTTCTGTTGGGTTTTCAGGGATTTCAGGTTCAGTGGTTAGTGGTTTTGATGTTGAATATTGTGATGGAGGAGGTGGTTGTGTTGTAGGATGAGTTGAATTTTGGATTGAGGATGGTTGAGAAGTTTGAGTTGTGGGTTTTGGTGTTTTTCTGGTAAGAGGTCCAATAGGGGTGAAGTTATTAGCCCTAAACTTGGGTGGAATAGGCTTGGAAATTTTGGCTTTTTAGTGGGTGGCTGTCTGGTTTGTGGTCTAGTGGCTCTTGGTGGGTTTCTTTTGGGAGTAGTGGTGGAGGTTTAGGTGGTAGAGGGTAGAGTAGATGGTTTGTTACCAAGAAGAGAGTCAATCAGACTCACAGGTTTGGGAGGTAGAGATTGTGTACCTGAGAATGCTCCAGGAGGTCGAGGAACTTTAGTTCTTGTAGAGATCCTTGATTTCTCTTATCTGATCTCAGAGTACCTGTTTCTTAATGTAGTTAAAGAACAAGGATTTACAGTGTTCATTTCTTCTCCCAACATCTCTATGAAGTAGCATTTAAGAGCTCTGGTTTCCTCCGGTCTTGTTAGAAGAGCATGTATTATCTTTTGTGTC
This sequence comes from Deinandra increscens subsp. villosa, assembly GCA_039602395.1. NCBI lineage: Eukaryota > Viridiplantae > Streptophyta > Magnoliopsida > Asterales > Asteraceae > Deinandra > Deinandra increscens. Next base: position 23,044,966 of record JBCNJP010000007.1, read on the forward strand.
TCTTCTACCTTCATCTTCTCATGATCAACATTATCATCTTCAAGTCTCTTGATTAACTTGAGATCACCATCTTCTTGTACTACTATGGACATCAAACCACATAACTTATTAGCAGAGGATAAGTTTAAGTCTTCACTAGTGGCCCATCCTCTAGCTATGATTATGTCTCTCACTTCTTTAGAAGTTTCCAGTTGACATCATTTGCAGCCAACCTGATCTTTTCGTCTTTTTTGGTTGCAATACTAGCTTCCTTGACCAGTCTATGTTTCCTTTTATCCTTAGCCTGATCTAAGTTCTTCATTCTTTGATCAATAGACCTTCTTTTGGCTTCCTTAATAATGTCAAGAACAACTTCCTTGTTTTGATATATTTACATGTCATCTTGAAGCTTAAATGCCTCAGCCATCTCTTTATCCATCCTCTCTTGTTCCATCTTCTCAAGCATATCTTCTGCCAATGTTGTGTTAATCATATCAACATCATCAACCAGAAGGGTAGTTTCTTGCCCATCCAGAAGCTTGACAATCGGCTCAGTGGCTTTCATCTTCTCAGTAGTAAACACCTTTATAAGTGTAACTACACCTTCTCTGCTTTTTCTTTTCATTTCGTTAAGATCTTTTAACTGAGCAGCATGACTCAGTATTCTTTCATTGAACTCTCTATCCAAAGATTTATCTCAAGGTCTCCTCCCATCAAGGTCTTCTCCATATATGTTAAGAATAGGAATAAATACAGTTCTGGATAAATCTACCTTATTTTCATGAGTCTATACATTCTTGTACTCAGGTTTGAACGTCTTCTCATACTCTGCCTGAATAACTTCATCATCAGTTATCTTCTTCTTTCCTTTCCCAATATTGGGATCATCTAAAGGATAAGTGAGAACTTTTTCACTGATTGCTGCTCTTCTGATGTTCTTTGGCAGTGCTTCAATGATTACCTCACCTAGTCCTGGTTTATATTTGGCCCAGTAGTTGGCCAAAATATCATCACTGTTCTCCACAAGGATAGTAGGAATCACTGGAACAATCTCTGGGTGAGCCCTTGCAGTGGGTAGTAGGTCCAAACACAATCAAATAGCCTCTGTCATCTCTAACTCCACCCAAATCAACATGAGAAGCTTCAATATGAAGAACAGGCTCTGGAATAAAAGGTGGGATGGGGAAGATGTCAACTAGGAGAAGTTAATTCCCTGATGAATCTTCCTACCTGATAGCATGGCAACAGTTTCAGCTTAATCCCATATACTTGTATGTGAAAATTCGTACCTGATTGGCTCAAATGCTGGATGTGGAGCATCAGAAGAGAAGTACATTGTTGAGGTAATTTTATCTCCAGGAATAACTATGAGTTCCGAGGTAACTTGCTCATCAAAAAAAACTAAGGCTTGTTCCGAGATAACTTGATCACCCGAAGTAACATTCACTTCCGGGTAATTTGTTCACCTGGAGTAATGTTAACTCCCTAGGAAACTTCATTCTGTGGGACTTCAGCTTCATCTTCCGGGGTAACTTCAGTTTGACTTACCTCGGGTGAAATTAATTCCCTGTAATCTTTCAGAACATCCACCACTTGCTCATCAGCAATATCCATATCCAAGTTATACACATCTTTAGTAGGAGGATTTTGGATATCATGAACTTCTTCATTTGCAACACCTTCATCAACATTTCTCAAAACACTCTGGACCTCATCCTCTTATTTCTTTTCCTTAACCTCAATAGTTTCAATAATTTCAGTCACATCAGCCAAATCAACTCTTTCTTCTGCTATTGCCCTCATCTCAGGAGTGATGAAGTCTCTTTCAATGATTCTCTGAATTTATCTGATAGAGGCAGGAAGAGCATCTGCTGCAATCATTGTAAAAAGAAAGAGTTCCTTCAGGTTGTCTTGCTATGGAGCTACTGCTAGAATGTCAGCCATTGAGACTTTCTTCCATGCTTCTTCAACAGTAAATTTTTTCACTCCAACAGACTTGAACAATTTAATCCTGACCTCTTTGGGCAGTGTGATACTCCAATCATAATCAGTGAAGTTCTCTTCTTTGTAATCATACCCATCCAATTTTGTAACATCATCTTCATTCGCACCGAGTTCTTGTGTTGGGCTGGGGGCATTAAATTTCAAACCTTCACTATCAGAAACATGAGTTTTAGCAGGAGTTGGTGGCTGATCCTGCACCTTCTCCAATTATTCACCTTGCACTTTCACAGTGTGTGAAAGCAAGGATACTTGCGTTTGCAGAATTTGATAAAGAACTGTCAATTCATTATGTGATAACTTGCTCTCAACTAGTTTAACACCAGCATCCTTGAGCAAAGAAGAGCCATCAAGCCTAGCTTGATCATGTTGATACATGGTTCCTGATCGTCATGTGAAGTATCAAATATAAGACAAAGTGTTGCAAGTTTGTGCTGAGCCGAATCTGAGGCGAACCCCGGTTTGGACTCACACGAACCTGGTCCGAACTGGAGTTCGGCTGATCGTGTTTTAGTCTAGAATGTTCATTTTATAAATAGCTTATCTTGTATTGAGATTAGTAACTCTGAGCAAATCTTCTATGTGTGTTTCTGTGTAATCTCTCTATGGTCTAATATAAAATCCTTTGTATTTACTTCTTGTGTTTCACGTTTTACATTGATTTCGATACGACCGAGTAGACGATTCACCGCTCCCGCACTTTCAAGTGGTATCAGAGCATTTGGTTCTCTCTACTGGTCGGAAATCTCTGTTTTTCATTATTTCGAGTCAAAACCCCAAGTTTTTTACAAAGTTTTATCGAGTTTGTTTTCATTTGATCATCTCGAGTGTGCTTTTTGTGAAAAATCTTCTTTCACATCATTGCTATTGAGTTTACTTGAGTTCCTGTCGAAAATCTCGTTCAAAAACACCTAAAAATGCGAAATTCGAGTCCAAAATGTTTTTGTTCATCTGAGGTTCGGGCGATACTGAAAATTAACCGCTCCGAACTCAAGTTCGGATCAAGTTTGGTTGATCTTCATACGAAGCTGTGTTCGGCTAGTGTTCATATTTAGTTCGGATCGTGTTCGGATCAAGTTTGGACAGTTTGGTTAACTTCGGTTATAGTTCGGACAAACTCTGGTTTAGTTTCTGTTCGTGTCATCCGAAGTCCAGTTTGGCTAAAGTCATCCGAAGTTAAGTTCGGTTGAGGTCCGGATCAAGTTCGGTTGAACAGTACCAGTTTGTCAAAATGTCCAACTTTCAAGCGTTTGCGGCTATTCAGAATTTGATGCAAACTACAATGCAAACAATGATGAATTATGATAATAAAATTGGAACAAGTTAGAAAGTTCCCAAATTGCTAAAATTGGAAGATTATCATAGTTGGGTTAAATGGTTTGAAGCGTACGTTGATACGAATGATATTGATATGTGGTTATCTTTCACTGATCAATACGTTTATCCAAAAGATGAAACTAGTGAGCCAATTATTCAAAGGAAGCTTTCATCTGAACAAAAGAAATCGTATCAATCTGAGAAAAAGGCTTATGGTACTTTGACAATGGCATTGCCTAAAGATCTGTTACATCAATTTTCTGGTAACTATACATCAAAGAGTTTGTGGGATGCATTGGAAAAGAGGTGTGAGGGCAATGACCAATATAATAAAAGTCGTCAAAAAGGTCTTCAAAAAGGAATTTGATAGTTTCAAACATTATCAAAACGAATCAATTCCAAATCTGATTAAAAGGTTTGCACATTTAATGAGTGAAATGCGTCTGGTGAGTCTTACAAAAGAAGAAGCTGGTATGAAAGAAAAGATTTGTAGGCTTTACCTGAGAAATGGGAGAATTATTTGATGATGATCACTCATGATAAAGAATATCCGGGATTGTCGTTTAATGATCTGATTCAAAGAATTCAAGCAAGGGATTTGGAGTTAATGGTGAATAAGTCACTTCCTGCACAAGTTCAGAATCCTGTTGTGTATCATGGTGAAAATGATTCAACCATGAATGTTGTGAAGTCCAATATTCATAATTCCGCGCCTCCTACAGCATTTATTGCAGGTAAATCTGAAAATTCTGGTTATTCTGCTGGTTGTACTGTTTCAATTCCTAGTTCTCCAACTCAAAATGCTTTATCTGCTCAAACTACCGCTGATTATAATATCTACATTGGTATCTACATATTTTGGTGTTACTACTGGTTCTATGAGTAACACTGAATTGCCAAATGAAGATTATAATCAGATAGATTATGATCATTTGGAAGAAATTAAATGGTTTTGAATTGGCAATATGCTATGTTAGTTCGAAGGACAAAGAAATTTTTCAATAGAACTGGCAATAAAAGATTGAATCAGGATGGTAAGATTGGATTGGACAATTCGAAGGTTAAGTGTTACAAATGCTCTGTATATGGACATTTTGCACGTGAATGTCCAAGTACCATTGATACTAAGTTGAAAAATGGTCAACATGCTCATTTGGTGATTAAATCATCAAATCAAGATTACAAAGAATCCAAAGTATCAGATATTGTTGATAACAAAATGTCCGATATATTTTGGCATCCAGATGAATTTGCCTGTAATGCAGATTCTGAAACAAAGTCACATGCTCCAATTTCAGTTGTTTTGACAGTTCGTCATGATGATGATAGTATTCAAACTGATTCTGATTCTAATTCGACAATATCAATGATCAAAGAGGTTAAGGTCGAAGAATCAAAATGTCTTGAATGTGTAAAGTTACGCAACAAGAATACAAGTCTTGAAAGAGATTCTTAATTATCGACTGAAGAGATTGTAGTGTTAAAGAAAGAATTGGAAGACTTTCAGAAGAAATATTATGAATTGGTTCATGTTCATGAAGGTGTAGTGAAAGAAAAGAGTATCTTGGCTGAGGAATGTGAAAAAGCCAAAGCTGAAGCTTTAGATGTAGCACAAGATTTTGAAAATCTATTTGAGAAAAGTTATCCTGTTCAACAAAAGTTTGAGAAAGCAAATGCACTTGTTGTTTAGTCAGCTGCTACAATTGAGGAACTTCAAACCAAAATCTCTACACTTCAATATGAAAATGTTTTGTTTCGAGATAAGAATGAAGTTTTAACTAAAGATGTTGATATATGCAAGAAGAAGTGGGAGCACGTTACTAAAGACGTATTAGCTGAATGTGAAATTCGGAAGTTGCAAACATATGATTATAACGATCTCAATGAAAAGTTCATTAAATCTCAAAAAGAAGTGTTTGATGCTCAACAGAAAATTTCTGAATTGAAGTTGGAAATTCTGGAGCTAAAAGGCAAGTTAGGAATTGCAATTTATCACCGACTTTGCTGAATTTCTTATATAAACAAGATCGGAGTGAGGATAATTCCTAAAAGAATGATACATGGTTCGGTGGATTTATCTGAGTTTACATCTGCTCCTCTGGATCCTAAAGATGAATTTCATGATTATTTGAAGTTTTCTACTCGGCCAAAGAATAAGAAATCGAAGTCTGAAACAAAACAAATACCATTGGGTGAAACCCCAAAGTTTAACTCAAAGTCTATTCTTTTGGAAAATGAACAGATTTTTATTAAGGTTGCTTTAAGTACTTCGTCTGCAACTGAAGAAGAAAGTTTTTTGATTGAAAAGAACAAACTGAAAGACATCAAAGCTAAATTCACTAGAGAAGCTAAGGGGAGATAAGCTTCTAGTTCTTCTTCAAGTTCATCAAAGACCCTAGGTTTTAAGAACAAAGGATTGGGTTTTGAGATCAAGGAAGTACCTGTTCAGGCTAAGAAGCCAGTGAAAGCTGAAAAGATTTCAAAAGTTAAGGTTACAAAGAAATCTCCTCTTCCGAAGGAAAAATCTTATTATTCTGGAAAGTCATTATCTTCAAGGAGTCCATCTCCTAGGTATGATTCTTATGATGATTTCTTTGATAACTTTAATTCTGATCATTCCTCTGGTTTTGAAAACTCAAAAAAAATTTCAAATGTTTTTCGAGAAAGACTTTGTTATGCATGTCGTCAACCTGGACATCTTGCTGCTGAGTGCCCGATGACTGCATATATCCACAACACTGCTAAATATGTGGATAACAAAGGTCAAATTTTTTATGAACCATTGTCTCCTCAAGTCAAATTAACTCGTAAGCCGTCTTGGTTCAAACCGAGTACACCGATTAATTCTGATTCTGGTTCTGATAAAAAATTAAAATCTTTACAAATTTGGAAACCCAAGATTGTTTCCAAGGCCAACAGCGACTATGTGGAAGACACCGGGCGACCCGACGCTGTTGAATCGGGTCGGTCCCAGAGCAACTAATGTTTTTATTTGGTGTCAGCAGGTATTTCAGGAAGACCTTTTGATAAATGGAAAATTGCTGATTGTGAAATATTTGTGATAATTTAAATTGAATTTCCAAATCAATTTGGTTTTCATAATGTTAAAATGTTAGTATTCGTGTTGGTTGATCCATTTTTTTAATTTTTTTTCACTCCGTCTTAGTTTGAGGGGGAGTTTTGTGTTTGAAAATACAAAAATAGTGTGTTGTTTTTCAAATGTTAAAAAATGAAAATCTAAAAAAAAATATTTGTCATTTTTAGGGGGAGAAATTTGAAAATCCAAAAAACATTGAAAAATGCAAAAATCCTAACACATTGAACAATGAGAAATTGTATCCGACATGATTGGGAAATGATGATACATTGGCTGATATTGTCTGACTCATGGATAAAGTAAGTGAAAAAGCCATAAGACCATTGTTCGATGTGCTAGGCAGGCTCAGCAAATCAAAAGTATACAAATGTGATATTCACTAAATCTGATGCTTGACCTAGTGGATAACATCTTGATGCGTATCTCAAGATATATAAAGAAAAAGATATGTGAAAAATAAAATGAGAAGCCACTGTGTATATATGTGTTCATTTTCTAAAAACTTAAACTTGTTTGATTTTTTTTTATTTTCTCAAACGATCAGACTTTCTTTGCGTATCGAAAGATCGACCTGATTGTTGTTCGTATGAGGTTCTACTTTATTTTCTTTGGTGTTTCGTAATAACTCATCGGACTTTCTCTGCGTGTACGGGAGTACCGACCTGATTGTTGTTGAGTCATACAATTTCAACTTGTTTTATTTTCTTATTTTGTTAAATCCGAGGCCTTATCTGCGTATCGAAAGATCGACCTTAAGGTAGACGATTTAACGCTCTTATTTCTTTTTGCATGGAACACAGTTGACTATGTCATGTATACAATCACTATGCGATAAATCATAAGTGAAATCACAAAATGTGATAAGCAAAAGCATATCTGAGTATGTCTGATAGTGTGGTGTACACTGGTCAATGTAAATCTAACCAAAGCCTTAACATATCCAAATGTTATGAGTATGATTATGCCTGAGTTTTAAGTTGGACAAATTATATCTGCAATCGACATGGCTTATGTGCTACAATAATCGAAATTGAAGTGTAGTTAAGCATGTTATGTCCAATATGATCCTAAGTCGTGATCTTTCTCACAAAAGACAAAGATATTGTCTGATTCTGTATTGCATTTATTTTTCATTATCAGAAAATATCAAAAAGATTTTAGATGTGTTTTGATATAAAGTTTCTAAAAATCAAAAAGATTTTTATTTCTTATTTCTTTTTGATTGATCAACACGGTATACGAAATCAATTTCAAAATCAAAATATCTTGGAGTCTCGAAGAGACGTTTTACGCCAAGATTATTTATGTTGGCAGGTATTTTATGTTGAAGATTGTTGATAAAGAGTTTACACAAGCTACAATGCTAAGTGTTCGAGATCAGACTCATCGTCAAGTCGAGGAAGAGTTTGATTAAAGATACAAGCTATTGTGGAAGCTGATCCTGCAAATGTCGAGAGGGAGTTATTGATACATGGTTCCTGATCGTCATGTGAAGTATCAAATACAAGACAAAGTGTTGCAAGTTTGTGCTGAGCCGAACCTAAGGCGAACCCCAGTTTTGACTCACATGAACCTGGTCCGAACTGGTGTTCGGCTGATCGTGTTTTAGTCTAGATGTTCATTCTATAAATAGCTTGTCTTGTATTGAGATTAGTAGCTCTGGGCAAATCTTCTATGTGTGTTTCTGTGTAATCTCTCTGTGGTCTAATACAAAATCATTTGTATTTACTTCTTGTGTTTCACAACATTGATTTCGATGCGACCGAGTAGACGATTCACCGCTCACACACTTTCGGATCATTCTCCTCACCCTAGTTTTCTTGGAACCTTGGATTCCAAGCATATCTTCATTTACCTCAAGTTCCATTAAAGGTTCCCTTGGGTCAAAAGCTGGCTCAGTTGCTAAAATCGGGTCTTAGCTATGTTACCTCTGACCACTAGTTCCAGTAGGTGTAGAAACGAGATACGATCTTACTACTGCTTGTATCAATCAATCATAGCAACAACGGATGTAAATAAGAGAATTCTTATTGATCACTTGAAGATACAATGAAGTTCTCTCTGGTTTCTCTCTCTAGAACACACACACAGAAAGTGTAGAATGACAGAAGTGTTCAACTCGCTACTTGCACATTCTAACACACAGCTATTTATAGTTAGTGACATAGCACCCAGCGTACCACCTGATACGCCGGATCATATGATCCGCCGGATCATATGATACGCCACCAACCAAATAGACACTACAACTCACTTTAAGACATGCTCACATAGATACAATACACGAGACACTCATAGCATAGAAATATGCTCTAACAAACTCCCCCTTAACGTGTAGTGTATCTATTCTCTAACTAAACTTCAGTCTTCAATCTTCAACATTGCTGCATCCGATCTTTGACTTGAAAGCTTGTTAGAAATAGAGCTTGCATGGCTGGATCACTCTTGAATCAACTTTGAACTTCAAGATCCATTTGTGAAAAACTACTTCAAACTCCCCCTCTCACCATGCTTGAGTCTTTGATATCCATAACCTGCAATTTCAGAAGACAGAAACGCGGTTTCCTTTTCTTTTGAAACTTAATTTAATCTTGGCGCAAAACTTCTCTTTGAGAATCCAAGATAGATTTGAATTTTGATTTTGTATCACATGTCGATTGGTCGAAAACAAATAAGAAATAAAATCTTTTTGACTTTTTGAAACTTTATATCAAAACACACCGAAAATCTTTTTGACCTTTTCAGATATGAAACATAAAAGCAATACAGAATCAGACACTATTTTTGTCTTTTGCGAGAAAGATCACAACTTGAGATCATATTGAACATAACATGCTGAACTACACTTCAATTTCAATTACTTCAGCACACAAGTCATGTCGATTACCGGTATAATTTGTCCATCTTAAACTCAGGCAAAATCATACTCATAACATCTGGATATGTTATTGAATTGATTAGGTTTGCTTTGACCAGTGTACCCCACACTATCAGACATACTCAGATATGTTTTTGCTTTTTATATCACACTTTGTGATTTCATTTGTGATTTAATCACATAATGATTGTAATCATGATTAAGTCAACTGTGTTCCATGCAAAAAGAAATAAGAACGTTAAATCGTCTACCTTAAGGTCGATCTTTCGATACGCAGATAAGGCCTCGGATTTAACAAAATAAAAAAATAATAAAAACAAGTTGAAATTGTATAACCCAACAACAATCAGGTCGGTACTTCCGTACACGCAGAGAAAGTCCGATGAGTTATACGAAACACCAAAGAAAATAAAGCAGAACGTCAAACGAACAACAATCAGGTCGATCTTTCGATACGCAAAGAAAGTCCGATCGTTTGACAAAATAAAGAAAATCAAACAAGTTTAAATCTTTGCAAAATGAACACATGTATACACAGTGACTTCTCATTTTCTTTTTCACATATCTTTTCTTGATATCATGAGACATGCATCAAGATGTTGTCCACTTGGTCAAGCATTAGTATTTAATGTGTTTATCACATCTGAATACTTTCTGATTTAATGCCGAGCCTACCAAGCACATCGAGCAATGATCTTATGACTTTTTCATCTAGTTTATCCATGAGTCAGACACGTAAGCCAATGTACCATCATTTCCCAATCATGTTGGATACAATTTCTCATTTTTCAATGTTTTTGCATTTTCTGTTTTTCTCCCCCTTAAAATGAAAACTCTATTTTTGGATTTTCATTTTAACAAAAACACAAAGACACTATTTTTGGTTTTTCAATTTGCTCCCCCTAAACTACAAACAGAATGTAAAAAGAAGGAAAATTGACCTTTCGACATGGATACCTTTCAGGATTAGCGTTCAGAAAAAAAATTTCAGTTTTGAAATTGTTATCACATGAAATTTAACTTAAAACAGCAGAATACTCCTCCATCAGCAACTTACAATCACCGAAGGGTCTTCTAGAAGTACCTGCACACTGGTCAAACACATCAGTTTATAAATGACCCGAAGCGAATCGCTTCTGGTCGACCAGTATCTTGGTTTCCTTTCGAAACCACTTTAGGTTTCCAGATTTGTTGTTTTGGTAAATCGGTATCTGATGAACCTGTCACAGTTGATTGTGACGAACAACCTACAAATGGAACATTTTGAAAACGAGGAATAAATCTTCCTTGAGTTTTGAAAAATGTAGGTTGTGGAAACCAACTCCCTCTTCTCATCAAGTAACTTTTCCATATCAGTCTGATAAGATTGAATCTTAGTAGCTTGATCACCAGAAAGTTGAGTAAGAGTATCAAGTCTGGACTTTGATTTATCAAAAAGATTTTGAAAATCTTTTGCAGTATCCTCAGCTTCATCTTTCCATTTCTTCACTTCTTGAACTAATTCATCCTTTTCTGCAGATAATTTTGTAAATTTCTTTTCAAATTCCTGCTCAACACCTTGAAACTGCAACTCTTTTTCAATTAACTCTGTCTGAAAAACTGTAAACTTTTCTTTTTGAGATTCTAACTCTTGGATCATACCTTCCAACTTTTCTCTATCAGCAACTAAATCTTCTTTTTCCTTAACTAAACCTTGAATCATTTTATTTTTTTGAGAACAAAACTCACAGACAGATTCATAACCACTATTTCCATAACTACTAACATCTGAATCAGAATCTGTTATCTCTTCTTCGTCATCACTGTGAACAATCTGAGCAACAAAACAAGACTCATCAGGAAAATCAGCAGCCCAATCATAACCTTCATTCGATGTTTGTTCTTTTGATGCAGAAGAAATAGCAGTCAAAGCAATTTGAGGTGAAGCAGTTTTATCAGCTGTCTGAACCACCTTTTCTTTTGCGGGACACTCACGAGCAAAATGACCATATTTGGAACATTTGAAACATTTGATCTGTGACTTATTTAAACCAAGTTTGTCTCCTTGAAAAATAGATGTCGTTCCATGTTTCTTAATAAACCTTCTACCTCTTTCAGTTAGCATAGCAAACTGCCACTCCAGATCTAATTTGTTCAACTGATCTTCATCCATATGATCTAAATCCTCTCTATATAGACAAGTTTTACCAATTTGACTAAATATATCTCCAGAAGAAGATGATATGAATCCGGATAACAACGCAACTAAATCTTCAGCTGACTTCCCATTAATCGAACTAGCAGACGATCTATCAGGAGTAGTGAAACTGCACCCCCTTGATGAACTCTCATACTTTCCTGATCCATGATCAGCAACAAATGCTGTTTGAGGTGAATTTGATGTATCATAACCAAATGATTTAGACTTTGCATTGATACTTGCAGAATTTTGTCCATGATATAACTCAGGATTTTGTAATTGAGCAGTGGACTTGTTTGAATTCATCATTTCCATTTCTCGAGCATGAAGCTTTCCCGTCAAATCATGAAATGATAATGTGGAATAGTCTTTGTCATGAGTAATCAACAACACATAATTTTCCCATTTCTCTGGTAAAGCTTCCATCAATTTCTCTTTCAATTCTTCCTCGGTCTTTTCAATCTTGACTACTTTCATCTCACTAATTAGATGTGAAAATCTTGAAACAAGAGCAGAAATGTTTTCTTTGTCGTATTGTTGAAAATTATCAAATTCTTTGTTCAACACTTTCCTTCGACTCTTCTTATACTGATCATTGCCTTCACATCGAGCAGATAAGGCATCCCATAACTGTTTAGCCTTCTTGCAAGTACTGAATTGATGTAACAATTCAGTAGGTAAGGCCATGGTAAGATAACCATAAACTTTTTTTTCAAGTTCATAACTTCTTCTTTCATCCTTATCAAAATCTTGAATCTCTTTATATTCTCCATTGTCAGTTGGACGCACATACAGCGTTCGAATCGGAATCCACAAATCAATATCATTTGTGCTGATGTATGCAGAAAAACGTTGCTTCCAATTTTTATAATCTTCCAATTTTAACAACTTGGGAACTTTCTGACTTGTTCCTATTTCATTATCAAAATTTTGGGGGTCAAAACTGAACGGTACTGGCCTTAGGCGGGTACAAGTCCTAGATCTCGGAAAGACGAACGTTTTGGCTGGTATTTGGTTCCGTAACTCCAAACGGTTTGCAAGTTACGTCAGTTTTCGTGAAGGTCACTATTCTGCCAGCGTATCAAAACAAAACGAACGGACCAGTTCCGGATCAAAACATTCAGGCGGATCAACTTTGTACTAGCGGACCAGATTCCGGATCAAATGAACTAGCGGACCAGAATTATACTAGCGGATCAGTTGGTACGCTGAAATAACTGCCGCGGATCAGATGATACGCTGAAACTGCCACGGATCAGAATTATGAAGATTGCCTACGTGGATCAGATCAATGGATCAGATCTTCGATGAAGATACACGGGCGGATCAACCAGCGGATCAGAAAACTCATCCGGCGGACCAGAATTTCGACCTGCGGATCAAGCTGTAATCGAATGATTTTTCGATTTTGCGACTTTTGAAGCCTGAATTTGATTCAGTGAGGTGCGAAATCACTCCAGAAACACATAGAAATCATTTTTCATCTCAGAAACACTCGGAATTGGAAGAATTTGATGAAAACGTGAAGAAACCCAAACTTTCTCTCTCTAAAAATCCGAAAATTGATCAAAAACACAGCAATAGAGCAACCAAATGCTCTGATACCACTTGTAGAAACGAGATACGATCTTACTACTGCTTGTATCAATCAATCATAGCAACAACGGATGTAAATAAGATAATTCTTATTGATCACTTGAAGATACAATGAAGTTCTCTCTGGTTTCTCTCTCTAGAACACACACACAGAAAGTGTAGAATGACAGAAGTGTTCAACTCGCTACTTGCACATTCTAACACACAGCTATTTATAGTTAGTGACATAGCACCCAGCGTACCACCTGATACGCCGGATCATATGATCCGCCGGATCATATGATACGCCACCAACCAAATAGACACTACAACTCACTTTAAGACATGCTCACATAGATACAATACACGAGACACTCATAGCATAGAAATATGCTCTAACAGTAGGGAACCTAGTGTATCAGCATCCCTCTTTACATCAGCCATATCATATCTCCTATTACTGACCTCCTTAACAAGCTGTGGATTAGGTGAGACTTCTTTAAAGCTCTTCAACACCTCTCCTGCCAGTAGGGTGGTTGAGGAGGGTGTATCATGAGAGCTCAAGAAAAATTCATCACCTTCACTTTGAGGTGTTGACTGGATTGGTTTCAGTGGAGCTTTTCTAGTGGTTGTGGGATATGAATCCTTTCCTAGAGACTCATCTCCCTTGGGAGACTTGTCTTTGATATGGCTATCCCTTTTAGATTTCTTCTATCTAAGGAATTTGTCCTTGGCAGGGCTAGAAGCTTGGGTGGTTGTGGGTTACACAGGTAGAGTAGACCTTGTATCCTTTGTTACGGGTTTTTCTGGGATGGGGGGTTGAGATGAACTGATAGTAGTTGGAATTTTCTTTGAGTGTCTCCCCCTCTATTTAATTGGGAGTCGTTCGGAAGAGGAAGTTTGTCAGTTGTGGGCTCAACCACTATTGGTGACACGGGGTTGTTAGCAGGAGCAGTTTGCTCAAGGTTAGCTTGTGCTTGAACAGGGCATCAGCCTCAGGTGCATTCACTACTAGTCTTCGCACTGGAATGGCTTGGTTTGTGTCCACTCCGACATAACTTTTATTTTTCTCATTACTAGAAAGGTAAGAGAAAAATTTTTCATTTGAAAATCTTAACTTGTAAAGCTTATCAGAAATTTTAAGATTTGGAATTAAGCAATTTAAAATGTGCTACAAAAATATACGGTACATGTGGAAGAAATGAGTTCTGTTAGGTGAAAGATTTTCCACAAGTCCCTCCAGCACCATTTTTGAAAAGTTAAAATTCAACCCTTGTACCAAGCCGTGAAATGACGAGGCTTGTACAGCTGAAAGTTCATCGAAGCTCTTTTTGGTGGAGAGGCACGTAAGTATAACATGTGCAATAAATCACCATTTAAAAGGAAGTTGGGATTTCTTCAGTTTCTTCTCATCACCTCCATATCTAACAGCCCTTAATATGGCTATGTAATCAGCAGAAGTTGCTTCTCTGAAGCCATTTGCGTCGTTGAATTTGAGGTGAGTCCCTATAACCTCTTCAGTAATGACCACATTGTGGTTTTGGACAATTGAGTGTACTTCAAAGACTCCATCGGCATTTTTAGTTCTCGAGGCATTTGCCCAGAACTCAGTAATTACATCTTCACAAATTTAGGGATTTAAAATCAGTGCATAATGAAGGTGTGAAGCCTTTAAGAAGTCAATCATCTCGTGAAACAGAGTGTTCTTCTCACTTTGTGAGAAGGGACACTGTATTGTGGTGGGCATTGAATAGAGAATTAGCTTCAGACGAGGATTGACCTTTCTTTGCTTTTGGTTCCATTGAGTTTGATTAGGGTTTGAAATGAATAGAATCGAAGAAATATGAGTATGAAATTGAAGAGAAAGCAGTTGATTTAATTCGAGAGAGAATTCCGGAGTAAATGGGGATGAATGCTTATTTAATCATGGGATCGTGGGTTTAGGTCAAAACAACTGTTGGGTTTTTATGAGGGATATGTAAGAGGCGGTTCTGTAAAAAAGTCCAAGTAGGGTCTGGTAAAAGCAAAAAGGTGTGTCGACGTGGCAGTCGCTCCTTGGACCTACCCCTGTCAAATTGACAGCTTGGGCGGTGGTAATTAATTAGGAGAAAACCTTTCGATTAAGTCTTAGGTAAAGGGTTATCTCGTAAGAGATATTTACTGAAATCTTAAGTAACTTTTTATCTCGGGTGAGATCACCTCGGAAGAGGTCTTCACAAGAGATACCCTTTAAATTAATTAACCCAGGTGAGGTTATCTCAGGTGAAACATCTTCATCGAAAATAAATAAAGTTATTCCGGGTGAAGTTATCTCGGGTGAAATATCTTCATCCGTAATAAACAAAGTTATTCCGGGTGAAGTTATCTCGGGTGAAATATCTTCATCCGTAATAAACAATGTTATTCCCGGTGATGTTATCTCGGGTGAGATTACCTCGGACACACTTTTAACAACAATAAAGTGGCTTAAAGACTTTTCAAAGGTTTTTACCCGAGATAAGTTATCTCGGGTGAGTTTCTCAAGGGTTATTCCTGAGGAACTAACCTTGGAAGAAGAAAAGAAATTTTCTTTTCTTTTTGTATCAAGAGATGGACCCAAAAATATTTTTGATCAGTTTTAATAAGATAGTATTCAATCAATATTCATCATTCCAATGGCTGTGATGAGGTAGAAAAAATCTAGCCTCATCAAATACTTTTGTAAATAATTGAGTCAATTGATTTCACTTGGTACATGATGAATTTTGATTAAATTCTTTTCAACACAATCTCGAATAAAATGATACTTTGATCTCAATGTGCTTTGTCTTGCAATGTTTCACTGCATTATTGGTGATGCTGATGGCACTTGTGTTCTCAGCATACATAGGAATCACCATAAAGTTAATACCATAATCCATCATCTGGTTCTGAATCCACAGGACTTAACCACAACATGCTGAAGCTGCAATATACTATGCTTCTGCTATAGAAGTAGAGACATAGGTTAGCTTCTTGCATTGCGAGGAGACACGTTTGTACCAAGAACTTGGCAACCATCAGATGTTGATTTCTTGTCAAGATTGCATCCTCCATAGTCACTATCTGTGAAAGCATTCAAATTGAAGTCATTGTTCTTAGGATACCATAGCCCAAGTCTTGGTTGTCCTTTGAGGTACCTAAAAATCTTTTTCACAACATTTAAGTGTGATTCCTTTGGCCCAGCTTGATATGTAGCACATAATCAAACACTGAACATAATGTCAGTCCTGCTAGCTATTAGATACATGAGAGACCCAATCATGGCTTTGCAGATGTGCTCATCAACAGGTTTTCAATAAAGATGTCTCAATAGAAATATCAGTTTCATCACCAGTTTTAATAATGGGTTCAGGGGTAAGTTGCACTTTTGTTTCTTCATTTTTAATCTTTTCCACACATTCAGTGTAAAAATCAGGATAAGTGACTTTCTTATACCCAATCCATTATTCTTTTTGTTTCCTGTTACGTTCTGGCTTTGCCATAATTTTAGATGTTTTTCATTACTGGCCTAGAGTTTTTCACAGTCAACAATGGCATCAGAAAGTTTGATTTAAGAGATTCTCAATTCAGATCTCACTTCCTCACACTCTTTGTTTGCAACTTCTAATTTAGAAAGCAGATCCTTAATTTGAGTAACAAGATTGGATTTATCATATTTTAGAACACTAATACTATTAATTAGTTCCCCAATCTGGTTGTTATAAGCAATGTCAGCCATTCTTGAGTATTCTTTTATTCCTTTACGACTGGCCATTTCCTCAAAAAGTTCCAAATTATGCTTTCTATAATTTTTAATTTGTTTTGCATAAGCAGGTTTGCAAAGAAGAGAAAGTACTTCATTAAGAATTTCAGTAGTTACCTCACAGTTTAAAGAGGTATCTACAGATAATGAAGTTGAGGAGTTGTCAGCAGAGTATGTAACTTCATTTGCCATCAAAACATGATTGATGGGAGAAAATTCTTACATAATTTCTTCCAAATCAACACAACCAGTTTGGTTGGCAACAACATCAGTTGCATGGTTTTACGTGTTCAAACTTAATGTAGGAGCAGAGGAACCTTCAACTGATACATTTGAGGTTTGAGGCTTTGTGTATGCGCGCATTATGAGGTCTTTGGTATTTGTTTCCTCCATCATGGTTCGTGTTCTCCCTTCTGGGTTGCTTACATTCCCTGGCAAAGTGTCCTAATTGGTCACAGTTGTATCATTTCGCTTTACTCCTATCCAACCCAATTTGGGCACCTTTATCTCCATTATACTTTCTACCAGTTCTCTTGTAGAACCTTGGCACACGTATGGAAATCATCGCCAGTTATGTGTTGATGTCCATCTCTTCCGGGTCATCAGCACTAAAGCATTCTAGACCAGACCTAGTGAACCCACCATGAATGCTCTTTGCAACATGAGCAAAATTGTTATAAAAATAAGGCATGAGTTCATTACCTTGTGGTGATGTGGGATATGTGATCACAGGAGCTTGATCACAAAATTGGTTTCCGCCTTCATAAGCGGTGATGAGTGCAGTGGAGCTTGGAAGTGTTAAATTTGCAGGTTTCCCTAAGGCACCTGTGTTTTCTCTTATTTCCATCTCATGGGCACTCAACATCCCATGAAGTTCACTTAGTTTCAGAGTTTTGAGGTCCTTGTTGTACTTGATGCTTACAATATAAACTGTCCAAACATCCAGAAGTGACCTCAAAAATTTTCTGATGATGTCGCCATTTTCCATCTTAACATCATTTCCCTGTAGTTCATCAAGAATTTGAACAAAACGGAGATACTAAGCATTCATACTCTCACCAGTTTTTTGAAAGAAGTTTTCCTATCTTTGTTTTAAAACATCTTTCTTGTTTTCTTTGACTTCATCAGTTCCTTCGTACATTTCATTTACTGCTTTCCATAAATCAAAGCAGTTTTCTAATTTTCGAAACCTACGAGGACCGAATTTGGAAGTGCGGCCTGCAGTGCCTATAGCGCCTTATGGTCACCCCCAACCATCTTGTATGTCAACACTGGGTATAGTGGCCGATTTTGTTTTAGGAATAGTGGGACCATAATTTATAAACTTCCACATTCGATAGTCAGAATGATGAAGATACCCGACCGTACGCAATTTCCACGTATCAAAATCATCAGGCATGAAGGTTGGTGGTTTGTTCGAACTACCATTTCTGGAGTCACCCATGGTTAAGGATGTACGAAATGAGTAGGAAAACGATTTAATAGAAAAACAGAGTAAGTAAGTAAATCAGAGGCTTTAAAAGATTTTCTTTCAAAACAAGAGCCAAAGCTTTGATACCACTTGTAGGATTGAATCTGGTTACAGAGTTAACCAATTACAAGAATTTACTTAAAGCTTAACCAGGCGGAAACAAGTTAAACCGGTCGCTTTGTTTTAGTTAACAAGATGGAGATCGAATATAAAGCAAGTAAAACACTGATGTAAATAATACACTGCACTATATTATTACTAAATAATTCAAAAACATAAACATACATGAACAAATGACCGAGAATTACAGAGTACAAGTAACTATATATAGTGCGCCTAAGAAATCAAGGAGAGCCCTTGATTTCTCAAACGATCTTCTGGACCGTCGAACAGAGATACATGAACTAGAATAATATTAAACTAGTCTAGAAGATAAAATGACGGCTTCTGATAGGCTGAGAACATAGCAGCTTGCGTCTCAAAAGAAAAGCAGACATGTCAAGACAAGTGGAGAATTCAAGTTGTCCGAGATAACTCGCCTTACTGAGGAAACTTGAGTTATCTCGGGCACATCCGATGCCCGGGGTAAAAGTGTGCCTCCGAGATAAAGTTGCCTCCCGAAGTAACTTGAGTTATCTGGGGCAGCTTGTTCTTCCGAGATAACCACTTAACTCGGGTCTTCTTAGCCTTTCGAGTTAACTTTAACTTGCCGAGTTAAAACCATACTTAGGAGAAATAATTCCTTACATGAATATCGAGTCATGCTATTCGGTTCATGTTATCGGGCTCATGTATTTTGAGTCATGCCATTCGGTTCATATCATCGGATACATGAATTTCGAGTCATGCTATTTGGTTCATGTTATCGATACCCATGTGTTTTGTAACATGTAGTTCGGTTCATGTTATCAATGCATGTATTCCGAGACATGCTATTTGGTTCATGTTATCAATGCGTGCATTTCGAGACATGCTGTTCAGTTCAAGTTATCGGGTTCATGCATTTCGAATCATGTTACCTGATTCACATTATCTGATACATATATCACGAATCACTGTAAAAGGAATTTGTCCCGATCTAGTGATTTGTACACCGAATCTAGAACGAAAAAATGCCAAAATTGAAGAAAAAGAACACGTAAATAATCACTCGTTTATAGCTCAAATCGATTGATGATTACATGATATGAACTTGTTTCTAGCTTCTAATCAATGATCTAAAACAAGAGCTCTCAGAAATTCGAGATAAAAGACTCCCCCTTAGAAATTGACTCAGAGAAAAACGGTTATGGTGAGCTCCTCATCTGTAACGAACAATACACACACACACACACACATATATATATATATATATATATATATATATATAGTAGATCTGGTTCATTCCTTGGCTTCCAAATTAGTTTGCTGGTATTACACTTTGTTGAATCGTGGATATACTCCACATGCTGGTCTGTTGAAAGGCTTGTGAATCTCAATTATGATATTCGTAATCAACTTAGATTTTGCTATTCCAAACCCCTTAACTATAGCGTAATAACACTTTCTACCCTTAGATATTTAGACTAACTAATCTAACCTAATCATCACTAACAGAACTAACTTGATACATCACATGACACACATAAAATGCTCTAAGAATCACACGATGTAGAAACGAAATACGATCTTACTACTGCATGCTTTGATCAAACGTAATGAACACGGATGTAAATATGAGAATTGTTATTGAATCACTTGAGATTACAATGAACCCTCTAGTTTCTCTCTCTAGAAACACACACAGAAAGGTGTAGAAATGACAGAAGTATTCAGAATTGTTTTGCTCTCATTCTAACACTACCTATTTATACTAAGTGACAAACCACCCAGCGTACCAAACTGGTACGCCGGACCACATGGTGTGCCGGACCATGTGGTACGCCACTAAAGACATTTCTACCACAACTCATACTCAGACACGCTCACATAGATACAATACACGAGACACTCATAGCATAGGAATATGCTTCTACAGACTCCCCCTTAACGTGTAGTGTATCTATTTTCTAACTAAACTTCAGTCGTCAATCTTCAACATTGTTGCATCTGATCTTGGACTTGAAATCTTGTCAGAAATAGAGCTTGCATGCTGGATCACTCTTGAATCAACTTTGAACTTCAAGATCCATTTGTGAAAAAAAACTACAAACTTCCCCTTTCACCATGCTTGAGTCTTTGATATCCATAACCTGCAATTTTAGAAGACAGAAACGGCGGTTTCCTTTTCTTTTTGAAAACTAATTTAATCTTGGCGCAAAACTTCTCTTCGAGAATCCAAGATAGATTTTAAAATTTGATTTTGTATCACATGTCAATTGGTCGAAAACAAATAAGAAACAAAATCTTTTTGGTTTTTTGAAATTTTATATCAAAACACACCGAAAATCTTTTTGATTTTTCAGATATGAAACATAAATGCAATACTAAAACACACACTATTTTTGTCTTTTGTGAGAAAGATCACAACTTGGGATCATATTGGACATATCATGTTGAACTATACTTCAATTTCAATTACTTCAGCACATAAGTCATGTTGATTACTGGTATAATTTGTCCATCTTAGACTCAGGCACAATCATACTCATAACATCTGGATATGTTAATGTATTGATTAAGTTTACTTTGACCAGTGTACCCCACACTATCTGACATACTCAGATATGTATTTTCTTATCACACTTTGTGATTTCATTCGTGATTTAGTCACATAATGATTGTAATCATGATTTAGTCAACTGTGTTCCATGCAAAAAGAAATAAGAACGTTAAATCGTCTACCTTAAGGTCGATCTTTCGATACGCAGATAAGGCCTCGGATTTAACAAAATAAGAAAATAAAAACAAGTTGAAATTGTATAACTCAACAACAATCAGGTCGGTACTCCCGTACACGCAGAGAAAGTCCGATGAGTTATACGAAACACCAAAGAAAATAAAGCAGAACGTCAAACGAACAACAATCAGGTCGATCTTTCGATACGCAAAGAAAGTCCGACCGTTTGACAAAATAAAGAAAATCAAACAAGTTTAAATCTTTGCAAAATGAACACATGTATACACAGTGACTTCTCATTTTCTTTTTCACATATCTTTTCCCTGATATCATGAGACATGCATCAAGATGTTGTCCACTTGGTCAAGCATTTTTTTAATGTGTTTATCACATATGAATACTTTCAGATTTAATGCCGAGCCTACCAGGCACATCGAGCAATGATCTTATGGCTTTTTCATCTAGTATATCCATGAGTCAGACACGTAAGCCAATGTACCATCATTTCCCAATTATGTCGGATCAATTTCTCATTTTTCAATGTTTTTGAATTTTTCTATTTTTTGATGTTTTTGTATTTTCTGTTTTTCTCCCCCTTAAAATGAAAACTCTATATTTTGGATTTTCATTTTAACAAAAACAAAAACACAAAAAACGCTATTTTTGGTTTTCAATTTTCTCCCCCTAAACTACATACGGAATGTAAAAAAAAGAAAAATTGACCTCTCGACATGGATACCTTTTAGGTTTAGCTTTTCAGAAAAATTTCAGTTTTGAAATTGATATCACATGTAATTTAAGTTAAATCAGCAGAATACTTCTCCATCAGCAACTTTTCAATCACCGATAGGTCTTCTAAAAGTACCTGCACACTGGTCAAACACATCAGTTTATAAATGACCCGAAGCGAATAGCTTCTGGTCGACCAGTATCTTGGTTTCCTTTCGAAACCACTGTAGGTTTCCAGTGTTGTTGTTTTGGTAAATCAATATTTGATGAACCTGTCACAGTTGATTGTGACGAACAACCTACATATGGAACATTTTGAAAACGTGGAATAAATCGTCCTTGGGTTTTGAAAAATATAGGTTGTGGGTATTCATCAAATACTCTGCCATTTTCATCAATGAATCGTTGTTTGGCAGCTTTACCAACAAATGGAACCTTTCCTTTTCGTGAACTAGAAGCAGCAGTAACATGACAATCTTGTGCCATATGCCCTTTTTGTCGGCAATTGTAACACAAACGATTGTGTACATTTCTTCGTTTTGGAACCTGCATTGCTTCACAAAAATATTCATCTCCAAAATGATCATAAAGATTATCAAATACCTAAATCGATGATCATGAACCCATTTAGAAGTCGGGCTCTTTGGAATAGAATTTGATCCTCTAGAAGAATATTGAACAGATTGATTCTTCTTGTTCCTCGGATCAGCAGTCCTCACAAATACTTCAGCAACTTTCTGAGCATCCACGCAGTGTAGCGGGAATTCTTTGTCAGAAAATATTTGTTCCGAACTCTTGAGCTTGTAGAACCTCTCAGGTTGAACCTTTTCAGCTTGGAAGACTTCTTTTCTAACTTGCTTCACACTAACTCTTTTCAGGTTTTGTTGTTTTGAAGCATCAGCTGTATCAGTTTTTGCTGCAAAACCTAAACCAACACTTTTTCCTGCACCCTTCTCTCCCAGCTTTGTAGATTGATGCCCATTCTTTGCCAATCTAGAAAATTCAGCTTTAACTTTCTTGAGATCTTTTGGAGCATTGATAATTGTTTCATTAATGTCAGCTTTTGAAGACGAAGACCCAGACACAACCTTTTGAGCTTCAGAATTTTCAGTACTCTTACCTTTTTCCTCTTTCATTCCTTCAACCGATTTAGAACGAACAAATTCAGAATAATCACCAGTCTCAACCTTGTCTTTCAAAGCATGAATGCCTTCTTTGAGACTTCCTGGTGGTGACACAGTTTTGTTGAACATCCTTTCAAAATTCTCATCTTTGGCCAGAAAACTTGTAAAAGATTGTGAGTTAGTAACATTGTTCAAAAGACGTTTTGAATCAATGACTTCAATCTTTAATTCAGAAATTCTGTGATGAGCTTCAGCCAACTCTTTTTTTGTTGCAATGAGCTTCTTTGCCACTTTATTAGTTTCATACTTTTGCAACCTTAACTCATCTAATCCAGCCCACAATTCCTTCGTCAGCTTATCTTCATTTCTTTTCTGAATATCCAAATTTGAAGTTTGCAACTTATTTACTCTTGTCAGTTCCCGCTTCTCATCTAACAACTTCTCCATATCAAGCTGATATGCTTCAATTTTAGCAACCGAGTCATCAGAAGCCTTGGTAAGTAAATCAAGTTTAATCTTGGACTTTTCAAACAAATTATTAAAATCATTGGCAGCATCCTCAGCTTCTGCCTTCCATTTCGCAACTTCCTTGACTAAGTCATCCTTTTCTTCAGATAATTTTGTAAATTTCTTTTCAAATTCCTGCTCAACACCTTGAAACTGCAACTCTTTTTCAACTAACACTGTCTGAAAAACTGAAAACTTTTCTTTTTGAGATTCTAACTCTTGGATCATACCTTCCAACTTTTCTCTATCAGCAACCAAATCATTAATTTTCTTCTCACAATCGGCAACCAAATCTTCATTTTCCTTAAGCAAACTTTGAATCTTCTTATCTTTTTTAGAACAGAATTCACAAACAGATTCATAACCACTATTTCCAGAACCACTTATTTCAGATTCAGAATCAGTTACTTCTTCTTCATTATCACTATGAACAATTTGAGCAATCATCGCAGATGAACCAGTCCATGCAGACTCATCATTAATTTCATCAGTAGCCCAATCATAGCCTTTATTTGATGTTCGTGCTTTTTCAAATGCTTCAAGTACATCAGCATCCCAGTCATAACCTTCATTGGACTCAGAAACAACAGCAGTTAAAGCAATTGGATCAAAAGTGTGTCCCCAATCATACTGTTTATCTACTTGAGACTCCAAAGCTGTTGGAGACTTTGATGAAGAAATATTTGATTTTGAACACTCACGAGCAAAATGACCAAAATTAGAACATTTGAAACATTTTACCTTTGATTTGTCTATGCCAACCTTGCCATTTGGATTAAAACTTTGAAATCCGGTCTTTTTCTTGAATCTTTTAAGTCTTTGGGCTAACATTGCAAGTTGCCAATTAATGTCCATTTGTTCAAGGTTATCTGGATCAATCTGATCAAAATCTTCTCCAATAAAATTAGATGTTGTCAAACCACCATTCAGTAATCCATAATATGAAGATAACAAAGCTGAAATTAATGCTACATGCTCATCTGGTGTTTTTGCAGAAAACGAAGTCTGACTCGAATTATTAGGAATAGTGAAGTTACACCCTCTTGATGAATTTGCAGAGTTTCCTGAATCATGACCAACAACAAAAGCAGTTTGAGGTGGATTTGATGAATTAACACTGAATGATTTTTCCTTTGCATTGATACTTGCAGAATTTTGTCCATGATATAATTCAGGATTTTGTAATTGAGGAGTGGACTTGTTTGAATTCATCATTTCCATTTCTCGAGCATGAAGCTTTCCGGTCAAATCATGAAATGATAATGTGGAATAGTCTTTGTCATGAGTAATCAACAACACATAACTTTCCCATTTCGTTGGTAATGCTTCCAACAATTTTTCTTTCAATTCTTCCTCGGTCTTTTCAATCTTGACAACTTTCATCTCACTAATTAGATGTGAAAACCTTGAAACAAGAGCAGAAATATTTTCTTTGTCATATTGTTGAAAATTTTCAAATTCCTTGTTCAAAACTTTTCGTCTACTCTTCTTATATTGATCATTGCCTTCACATCGAGCAGATAAAGCATCCCATAACTGTTTAGCCTTCTTGCAAGTACTGAATTGATGTAACAACTCGGTAGGTAAATCCATGGTAAGATAACCATAAACTTCTTGTTCAAGTTCATAACTTTTTCTTTCATTCTTATCAAAATCTTGAATCTCTTTATATTCTCCATTGTCAGTTGGACACACATACAGCTTTCGAATCGGAATCCACAAATCAATATCATTTGTGCTAATATATGCAGAAAAACGTTGCTTCCAATTTTGATAATCTTCCAACTTTAACAACTTGGGAACTTTCTGACTTGTTCCTATTTCATTATCAAAATTGAGCATAGCTTGTACCGTGCTTTGCATAGCCGCAGATGCTTGAAAATTGAGCATAGCTTGTACGTCAGTTTTAGTAAAGGTCACTTTTCTGCTAGCGGACCAAAACAAATCGGCGGACCAAAATACTACCAGCGGATCAGATTTGTACCTGCGGACCAAATCCGGATCAGATTTCATCCGACGGACCAGATGATACGCTGAAATAACTGCCGCGGATCAGATGGTACGCTGAAACTGCCACGGATCAAAATTTTGAAGATTGCCTACACGGACCAGATTAGCGTACCAGAATGCTGATGAAGATACACGAGCGGACCAACCAGCAGAGCAGAAAGTTCATCCGGCGGACCAGAATTTCGACCTGCGCACCAAGCTGTAATCGAATGATTTTTCGATTTTGCAACTTTTGAAGCTTGAATTTGATTCAGTGAGGTGCGAAATCACTTCAGTAACACTCAGACATCATTTTTCATCTCAGAAACACTCGAAATTGGAAGAATTTGATAAAAACGTGAAGAAACCCAAACTTTCTCTCTCTAAAAATCCGAAAAATGATCAAAAACACAGCAATAGAGCAACCAATAGCTCTGATATCACTTGTAGAAACGAGATACGATATTACTACTGCATGCTTTGATCAAACGTAATGAACACAGATGTAAATAAGAGAATTGTTATTGAATCACTTGATATTACAATGAACTCTCTAGTTTCTCTCTCTAGAAACACACACAGAAAGGTGTAGAAATGACAGAAGTATTCAGAATTGTTTTGCTCTCATTCTAACACTACCTATTTATACTAAGTGACTAACCACCCAGCGTACCAAACTGGTACGCCGGACCACATGGTCCGCCGGACCATGTGGTACGCCACTAAAGACATTTCTACCACAACTCATACTCAGACACGCTCACATAGATACAATACACGAGACACTCATAGCATAGGAATATGCTTCTACACACAACTTATTCCATTCCATACCAGCGGAATCATGTTGTTTGGAACACCGTTCAGTTCACGCTAAGTCTTGTCACTCGAAGAAGTTCAAACCGACTCATGGCATCCAATGGGTGGTAGTCCGTTCAATTCATGGTACTCGATTTTGTTATATATCAATTGTTTTAAACCCTTTGTGCTCATCGCTTGGAATTTTCTGTTGCATATCGTTAATTTGAGCGTTGATTATTATTCTAATCTTGCTAAACTAAGGACTCATACGTGCTACTACCAGCGGTTGTGTGTGCTAGCTTAGCATACGATCGATATTTTCCGTGGGTATAGGTCTTGGGTTCAGCGAGGGCTGATACGGATTCTGTTCAGGTATCGTGTTTCATGAGGTAAACCTGATGTGGGCTACCCATCTAGTTCACCAAAACTTGACGCTTTGTTTAGATAAGAAGTCTGAAATTCCAAAATCTCTGTTTATCATTGTTTATCTATGTTTTGGTGTTGTATATCTATCGATGATGATCTATGTGAATATATATGTGAAGCTATTATTTGAATTGGTATGTATTTGGTATGTATGTTGTACCCATTACTCATCTGTGTCTCCTGATCCCCAGTTTCACTCCTAAAGTTGGGGAGAATGTAGTCTTTTATCTTTGGTTGGTCTCTTGGTTGGTCCTTGTTTAGTCATAGTGTGTTCCTCGGATCTTTGATGATAGCCCTAATTTGTGGTGTCGAGCTCAATTGGTTGTTGTCGGTGTGTAGAGTAGGTTGTTCTCAGTAGGAAAACAGTATTCACTAAGGGTATTAAAGATGTGGTGGGTTAACGGCAGTGCACCCTATATATAAGCATCGGTAATGCCTTTAAGGTGCACTGGGAGTCAGACTGAGAATGGTGTGTGTGTGTGTGTGTGTATGTGGGTGGGTATGTCTCTAGTGGTTGGTTATATCACAATCCATTATTCTTTGTCGCCTCCTCTATCCTAACTCTCGTGGTTAGGTATAGATGTGCATGGTCGTAGCTAATTCTGCAATCAGCAATGTCTTCTTACCCTCGGTAAAACCTTTTACGTCACTTCTATATTGGTCGTAAATGTAAATCTGTGTTAGTTTTTCATACAGTCTTTTAAACTGCCCTTTTACTTTAGATTATTAAGTCTCATCTAAATTTCGGGATGAAATTTTCTGAAGTAGGGGAGACTGTAACATTTGAAATTTACCCGGGTGAGAAACCCGACCCATTTTAAAATTTCACGTTTTACCGATTTGCGAATTATCAAGTACCGGGAGAATTTTCGGGTATTTATGCCCTAATTAATGGCTCTAATTGGTTCATAATCGATTTTCGAAACAAAATACTTAATTGCAATCAAATGGATTCAATTTGGATTCCTCAAATTGGAAATAAAGCAATTTCTGATTTTTACGCGATTTCGGTACGTGATTTGTCGTTTACTGGAAATCACGTTTTTGGGATACCGTATGTCAAGTTCAACATATTTATGAGTATAATAATCACATGTCATGTCATGAGTCATCGTACACTTGATAGAGTCGTGAAACGTTGGAGAATTGCCCAAAATCGATATGTACGTCAAAACCGACCAAAAATGTAATTGACCTAATTTGAGCATTTCTATGTGTTACGTGACGTATTTATATTCGTTTTGAGTGGATTAAATGTGGTTAACATGATGGGATGATGAGTTGGGTAATTTGGGTGAAAGGGACTCGAAACCATCGAAAAGCGAAGAACCAAGCATGCGAATCGAGGAAACAACAAAGCAAATGCCCGGGTAAGACTTAGGCATATCGCCTAGCACAACCATATGCTCCAGGCGATACGCCTACTTTGAAAAATCCAGCAAAACCCTAATTTGCCTCCTATAAATCCATCTTAAGCCACCATGCTCCTCATTTTCACTAAGGTATTGGGTATACCCATTAGTTTGTGAAAAAAAAGACCATTTGGATTTTCATGTCATACACAATAAAAAACATCAAATCTAAAATATATAATATTTCAGACATATAATTCCAATATGACTTAATGTCTGCTTTCATATATTCAAAATATACATATATATGAAATACGTCCATTTTCTAAACAACAACATTAATTGCTTCAACTTTTTATGAATCAACATGTTACGTTGATTTGTATGTTATTCTTAAATAAAGGAAATATATCATTAATAAACCATCGCTAAAATAACAAAATATAATATTTAGGACTCGAAATATATTTACCTCGTAACAATCTTCATAGTCACGCTAAATCACGTTTTATAGAAATGTAATATTTAGGACTTGGAATAAGTTACTACGTTTATAAGAAAATGAAACAAATCTAATATATAAAACTAATGGAAAAAAATTGTATAAGAAAACTAACACAATATATATATATATATATATACACACACACACATATATATATATATATATATATATATATATATACATATATATAGAGGGAGAGGATCACACGTAAACACATTTTTATTGCGTAAACACGTAAACAAATATTAAAAACATCTATAACTTCAATTCTTCGTACGTTTATATATATATTTTTTAAATGTTCGCACCAAAAGTCTTAGAATTATGTTATCTTTAATTTTAGAATGTTTTTTTTAAATAATGTTTCGTGTTTTTTGGTGTGATGCACATGTGCAACACTAAAAAAACTCATACTTGTAAAATACGTTAATATATTTTTTTAAAGTTACACCATAAATCTTATAATTCTATTATTTTTCATGATTTTTTTAATGATGGACATGTGTCGCACACCAAAAAAAACCTCATACGTGTGGTATACCTTAATATTTTTAAAAAGAAATTGCATTAAAATCTTATAGTTGTCCTATCTTTATGTCTAACGAAAAAAATAACGTTTTATAATTTTTTTTATTCTATGTTGCATATGTGCACTATGTAGTATTATCATTAGTACCATAAATGTTTTATTGTTTTTTATAAGTTTTTAACATGAGGAATGTTGTTTCGCATGATAATTCGTCTTTGAGCAATACTAATGATAATGATCCATATGTACAGCACACCGAAAAACACGAAACGTTAAAATTTTTTCCCCAAAATTAAAGATAACATAATTTTAAGGCTTTTGGTGCATTTTTTTTTATAAAAAAACATTAATGTATGAAGAAGTTATAGACGTTTTAATATTTGTCTACACGTTTACGTAATAAAAAGCGTTTACGCATTATCCTTACCCTATATCATAAACTCGTATTTATTTTTTCAATTGCTTGGAAATAAGTTTTTATGTTTTTGTTTATGTTTAAGATGATAGAGCTAAAATAAAATATGATTTATAATTATTTAACAAACTTTTTTAAAGTAAGTAAGAGTAACGAGCAAGGGATGTTATAAAAGTCGTCGATTGAAGCACATAATTACACAAGAATCTAAAGTGGTAGGTAAATCTGAAGTCAACGAACACTATTGGAGTATAAAAATATTGTACTATATTTATGTTTAATAATAAAATAAAACAAAGGTATTTTATTTTAATTTTCTTGAACTATTATGCTAACCGTCCATTTGGATTATTATGTAAGTGAATACGTGTGTGAGACTGGAAAGCGTTGTCCACATTTTTCAAATGTTTTTCTTTTGAAGAACACGTAAAAGTGCCCCAAGAAAACTCTTCAGCAAGCATACGAGGACCGACAGTTTGTTGTGAAGGACTTTGCTTCTATCCAAATTTAGAAATCTATATACTTATATACTATCTGCACGACATTATAATATATATTTAAGATTGTGTTTTTATATTAAATTTTATGAGTTTAAATGATATAATAGTATTTCAAACAAAACATTTAAACAAGACAGTTAGTAATAATTAAAATTTAATGATAATATATAACTAAAATAAAAAATAAGTCAAATACAGTTATCTTTTAACTATTAATTTATTATTATTTAGGAAAATTACATATATAATACACCAATTAACGCTTAAAAAATATCTATGTTAGTTTGTTGTGTTTTTCGTCCTTTCACGCTAGCACCTCACTAGTATATATAAAATGGGAGATGATTAAATAAGAACCTCCCTTATTTGTAAGAACTAAAAGAACTATTTTAAGCCATGTTTTTTTTTTCTCCTATATTTTTATTAGGAAAAAGTTAACAATAAATAAACAAAATAATATATATATATATATATATATATATATAGAGAGAGAGAGAGAGAGAGAGAGAGAGAGAGAGGAAGGATAAAATGAAAACCTCTCCGAGTTTGAAAACCCGTGAAAACCAAGCTAAGAAATTCGATTTTTGTTCCGATTTTTTTATGGTGATTCTCTAAGTTAAAAAAAACCCCTTTATGTAAAAAAAATAAAAAAACTCCTAGTAAAAAATTTTAAATTTTTTTTTATAACCGAGGTTACATATGTAACAGTATATGAAAATAAAAAAAAAATCAAAAATAAAAAAAATAAAATAAAATAAAGAGATAAAAATTTATACATATTATAGATAATAATAAAGAGAAAAAAATTTAATGACAATATAAAATTAAAAAATTAAAAAAAATCAAAAATAAAATAATAAAAGTCAAATAAAATAAAAGTAAAAAGGTAAAAAAAAAAAGAACATTAATTACTTAATTTCTCTATGGTTCTTTGTATTATTTGATTTTTCTTTACTTTACACTTTTTATTTTTATTTACATGTGTTAGCTAGCAACTTTAGAATATAATTTATTTGAATCTAACTCTTTTATTTTGGTCCCTAGATCTCATCAATACCCAACACAACCTAAATAAATTATTTCCATCCGGCGTAGAATTTCCAACCGTTCATAATGAAGTTCGATGTACCCTTTTTCCGCATAACAAAACAAACACGCAAAATCACGATAATCCTCATGTTCCTGATCCCTTAACCCCAACGATGACAATGATGTAACACGAGAAGATCAATTACAAAATGATAATGAAGCCGTGAACGACAACAATGGTGATAGTACACTATCTGGGAATTCAGTTTGTGAAATGGAAATCGGAGCAACAATAGAAATTGGAAATTTGGCTGGCCTAAATATTCAGGGATTTAATGAACATGTTAGCAACCTAGTATTGGGGAAAGGAGAAAGCACAGGACTATAATGGATTGTCTATCGATAAATAGCAGGGGCATTGGGGAGGAAGCTAAAGTCCTCCGGATTAAAAGATTGAAGGTGACTCACAAGTGTGGTTTTGTAGGAATATAGGAAACACAACTATCGGATGCATCTAAAATTCCATTCGATAGAATTTGGGGAATTCAACTTTTATGCTTCGGCCACGGTTGATGCACAAGGTCGGTCTAGAGGATTAGTATGCATCTGGGATCCAAACACATATCGGATTTCTAATATCTCTAAATCCAGGTACTTCATCATTCAAATTGGGGTGGTTACTAGGGATGGGAAAGCTATATCTTTAAACATTGCAAATGTTTATGCACCCCAAGATGCAAGGGGTAAATCTCAACTATTGTTAGATCTGTTGCAAGCTAGGTCAAATTCCAATGGTGTTTGGATGTTCATGGGCGATTTTAACGTGGTAAGGGAGGAGTCTGAACGAAAAATATACCATTTTAAATCAATCAACATCTGATCACTTTAATGAATTTATCCATCAAGCTAATCTAATAGAATACCACATGGGGGGATATGATTCACTTTTACATCCAAATATTTGTCAAAAGCTACTAAAATAGACCGTATTCTTGTTTGTGAAGATTTCTTTGAGGAGTGGCCTCATGCCACTCTAACTGCTCTTGACCGTGATAAATCGGACCACTGCCCTCTATTACTACAAATCTCATCCATTGACTATAGCCCAACTCCTTTTTGGTTTTTTAATTCTTGAATTGAAAAACCGGGTTCTGACCAAGCAGTTTTGGAAGGATTGTGTTTGGATGTTGGTTGGGGTCCTCTGGACAAAAGATCGACCATAAAGCTAAAAAATATAAAGATCAAACTGAAAGAATGGAATAAAGCTCATAGAGAGAGTACTTTGGGTATACTTAATAATCTCATAAACATCACAGTGGATTTTACAAAAAAAAAAAAATCAGAGACAACCCAGATCACTACGAGCGATCTATCATCTTTTTCCGATGCAAAAAGGAAACTCTTGAAATTGAAGATACAATCCTACAAGATTCTAAACAAAAGCTAAAGTTAGATGGGTTGTGGAAGGACACGAAAACTCTACATTCTTTCATAAATCTGTCAAAGTTCATTGTTTATCCAATAGTAACAACAGAGTGATGTAGAATGGAATGTTGATCCCAAGACCTTGAAAAATGAGTTCTTTCAGTACTTGTAACATCCCAAAATTTCACGAATTGATAAACACATAAGAAATACGTGACCAATATGATAGATACATATGATATACGTTTTTAATAGCTAAACGTGATAGAACGTATATAAATGCATGATAAAACCTTAACGGGTTGATGAATTGATAAAAGATGGTGTTATATGGATGTTATACGTATTAACTGAGAAAATGAGATTATGAATTAAGGTACATACGTGTTTTATAACAAGGGTAATTGATATATATGATATTAACATGAAATACATATATAAAAGTTAATACGATTAGTATAAATGATAAACAAAAGATATGCTTTTTATATGAATGCTTTATGTTAAATACATGTGTAAACATATATATATATATATATATATATATATATATATATATATATATATATATATGAATGGCATGAATATATATGAAATAATCATCGTGTGAATACGTGAGATAAAAACGTGTTTGAACGTCAACGAATAGTTAAACAAATAAAACGTATATATCCGGGTATTATACATGTTTATAATTATCATCACACGAATCCCAAGGATTAGAAATTATTAAAAAAACATATCCTAATATGATTCGGGCATAGAATAGTAAGTATATAAAGGTTTGCAGGGCTAAAACGCAAATTAGTAATAAATATATATATATATATATATATATATATATATATATATATATACGTGTGTATATATCATCGTGTGTGTCCTGAACCTTAGAAACCATGAGAAATATTTCCTATAATATTTTAGTGCATAAAATAATAAAAGTTCAGGGGGGTAGAAATGTAATATACCAAAGTTAAAGGGCCAAAACCAAAAAAGTGGGACTGGGAGAGACTTGTGGACTGTGGGCCATCCCACGAAAAACACCCTTGCAGTCTGCGACAGGTATCTGGTCGCAAAAGAGGCGACGACAGCCAACTTTGTCCCACGTTTGGCCATGATACGCATCAACTCCGGCAATTGCTCACTAGCCACGTGGAGGGACCATGGACGACCAGTTCGGGTATAAATAAGGGCTCTTAACATCAAACCAAACTCGCCAATTTTGTGAAATATCAACCTAAAAACCCGTCGGAAACTTTCCGTGTAAAATTCGAGCTACTCGGGAAGAATAAGAGGCTAATTTTCTGCAGAACACCGTTATTAGGTATGATCTTTAAATGCCCTTTATCAATTTTGAATAATTATGTTATATGTGTTATACTTAATGTTTGTGAAATGGGGATCTTGCACGTCCAAAGGTTTTAAACTCGGAGCGAGGTAAAGTTTTTTTTAGAACATAAAACTCACTAGCGTAAGCTGACCTATCAAAAATATATATGTATATCAGGCCAAGGTGAGGCTTCAAGTAGCAATGGAAGGCCCTTGTGATAAGGGATTAGAGGGGCAAGCTATCGGTGGGGATGTTTTGGCGAGCTGGCATAGTTACAGAAATAAAACGTAGTTATAGTTTGAGTTACCTTATGTAAATTATCTCTCTTACTTGTAGTACTTGGCTTATTAACTAAAAATTTTAAATTTCCGCTACTTAGTTATCTCTGTTGTACCATGTGTTCATGAGTAAATCCGATGCTTGAGCCCTTTTAGAGCCATGTCTGGGAGTGGACGTCACAAGTTGGTATCAAAGCCTTAGTTTAAGAAATTTAGGTACTAACGCAATATCTAGACTTAAACGAGGACTCTGGGAAGACAAAGTAGGATGAGATAAGTAATATTGGTGCCAGCCAGGATAGCTTATGCCCATAAGAACAAGGTTGCATTAGGGACATAATAGGTAGAACCTAGAGTATGTGAAGCGTGGAAGACACCCGATTGCAACTAGCCACTGCAAATTAGTATTAGCTACATAAACATACCCTAACTGCTAAACTATTATGTGGCCGAGTGCGAAGTAAGTTATGTGATGGTGAAATATCTTATTAATAGGGGAGTGATTTAAAGACCGGTTTTAACTTAGAGTTACTGGTAAAGATAAAGAAGCGGGGTTTGGACACTAAGAATGAATGTGATGAAAGTAACTGGGTTTTTGAACACATCATAGCTATATAATTGCATCGATACCTGTACTTATCTGATTATCATGTATTTAAAAGTTCAGGGACTCTACGTCACATAAATTCTGAAATGTCACTAAACCGGAATGTAGGATGATGATAAGAGGCGGACGTAGTAGTGGTAGAGGTTCTGGCAGAGCAACCAGTTCTGGAATGTCACATCCCCAAAATCCACCTACGGAGTATCACCGCATTGGAGGCGTGACCTACCAGGATCTGAGTCATCAGATACACCGAACATACTATATGCATAAACGAATCGTTTAAAAGTTCAGTTTAAAGTTCATAACGTTTATCAAAACAGTTTTAGTGTGGAAGCGTAAAACAAACATAATAAGTCTCATAAGTTTAACGCACACATGACGCCCAATAGTTTGAATGTTTAACCAAACATGAAAATTTATGAATGAACCATGAATCCCTAAACGTGCTCCTTAGCGTGCTCTTAAGGACCTGAGAAGAAACATGCTAAAATACGTCAACACGAGGTTGGTGAGCTCACAGAGTTTAAATGAAATAGTTGGATAATCATTTATCAAAACTGTAGGTTAACTGATTTATCTCAACCAGACCTAATCTGAAAGCGGGATACCGATCCCAAAGAAATTAATATACCCTTGAATAGCTAGACCATGCTTATTATAACCCAATAGCGCCCTGTACCCATTAGTTGACTGTATGAAATGGCATCCCCCTCATGCCTTTGTCGAGCAATGATAAAACCTTAGAAATATATAATACCTGTCTCCACTCACTACAAGGCGAGTGGGGGGCTAGAGCGACTAGCCGTGGCAGGGCTTGTCAGACCCAGTAGATCTACTAATTATTTCCCTGTTATCAAATCGATATTCATGGTACGCTGCAGAAGGACTTTTATGATTTGGCAAACTGAAATTGCTATGGTCACAATATAGTATACTAGTTAAAAGAGTGTTTATGAAAACGTAAACGTTACCACATGTATTCTCCCCCAAAAAAGTGAAACAAGTACAAGTGGGTCTGTAAACTCACCTTAGGGTGCAATTTAGTAATCCAATTAATCAACCAATGGAAAGCATTGAATCTCCTTAGACTTCACCTATGACACGTAACAGTGTGAGTGTTGACTGTGTTGACCGATGGTTCCGAGAACGCATGGACGATAGACAAGTTGACTCGAATACACATTGGTGATCAATTTAGGTTTTCTAATATTCATCCAAACATGCATATCACCTATAACATGTTACATTGCGATAAATATTAATGCGTCATAATTCATTACAACGTTATCCCGCGTATACGATGTATGATCGACGGGGCGATCGTACAAAGTCTTGTCATTCTCACCGAGGTAGGAGACTTAGGACTTGTACACACATATAACCCATAATTAGTTTGACCTAAAGCATGTAAGCACTTAATCAAGAAATTACATGATCATACATATGCGTCACATAATTATTTATTTTTTCGGTATATATATATATATATATGTATATATATATATATTTACTACATGCGAGCCAATTTCATGATAAAACCATATCATCATCTTATGTTAAGTCACATGGATCAACAATCATCACATTTCAAGTCATGCCTTAAGTTCTTAACCACATGCATGTATGTCACTTTAACCTAATAGGCCATTTACACGGTAAATTCACGTAAATAAATTCTATAAATTATTCTACATGCAATCCGACACCAAGTTTACAACTTTATAGTTCCTCATGCATCCATTTACATGAATCATGCAACTTTATACAAGATCTAACACCAATCACGCACCTTTATTCAAGATCTAGCATGCATAATTACCAAAATCAATTTTTCGTCATGGATCTCATGTAAAGTTAGAAACTTTATTGTATATCAACACTAGATCTAGCATTATCAAGCATCCATAACAAGAATCATGCATAAAAATTTGATTCTTATTTGCATGTAACCTAAAAAACCGTAGATCTGTTGGAACTTAAATCTATGTGACTGACGCCATCAAATCTGTTTACCGAAGCATTCGACTGAAGAATCCATGTGAATTGATTCAGAGACGCGGGTTGTGATGATCGAGGCTTGCAGTTTGGACCGAAGACCGTTTTCAAGAAAAGTCAACCGTTCAGGTCAACGGTCAACGTAAAAGTCAACGGAAGATCGGTTCGAGCGAGTCAAGCTTCGGATTAATTAAATCAACTTTGATTTAATTAATATTTCATGTTATTTGATTTACTTGTAATTTTGTTCATTTATGTTTATGTTGTTAGTCACCCTCACTATATATAGTGAGGGTGCCCATTACAAGAAAGAGTCTCTGAGTGTGGAGATGATGATTTTCTTGTAGGATGTGAGATTTCCATTCTAGAGAGAGTGAGTCATGGATTTCTAGAGAGAGTGTTGTCATGATTTCTTGATTGTAATCATTCGATTAATGAAATCATTCGACTTGTTCATCATCTTTCTCATGTTTGATTATCTATGATTCTTCCTCATCTTCATCTTTTTTCTTTTTGGGTTTTTGAACCTGAACCCCGTTCTTGCTCAAGATCAAGATTCTTGATGTGAGAATCGGTCCTGAAAAATGGTATCAGAGCGGGTAACCGATCAGATTTCATCTCACGATGAATCTGATCACTCGAATCTGGATTTTGAGCTTGAATTGAGTGAAGATGAGAAAACCCACTTTTCTATTTTTTCTTCATTTCTGGATGGATTCTGATGATATGGATGATTGATTCATGTTTGGGAGTTCATTTAGATGTTATTTCATGTTTTACTTCTGCAAATCTGTGGAGAAAATGAAGATCAGAGCTGAAAATTTTGTAACTTTGGAGTTTTTCCCGTTTTTAGGGTTTTTGAAGATTTGGGAGCTTAATTCTCTGTTTTCTGGGCTATTGTTGATGGATTTGGATGAAACGAAGCATGAATCTTAGTGGAAAACGCGTTCCGGATCCATTGGAAGCATCCGTTTTGTCTGAATCTCAACCATTTTGGCAGATCTGGAAAAACACACACTAGTGTGTGTTTCGCGGTGTTCTTCGTGTTCTTGAAGATTTCCAGAAAATGGGTCTGATTCGATCGAGTTTTGCTGCTGTTTAGGATGTGTAAGTGGCCATAGCATGTCTCTAAACCTGATTTGTGTCAAGAATCGATGGTTTCCACTCATTTCTGACGGTTTTTCAAGGATCAAGGTTGCTGCGTTTTTTCCAAGTGTTCATCGAGTTCTTGAAGCTGTTGAAGATGTTCTTAACGACCTGAGTTCAGTTTGAAGATTGTCTAAACGACCTGCTTGTTCTTAACGATCTGGGTTAACGATCAGGTTGATGAACTTAACGATCTGCTTATGTTCTTAACGATCTGGGATCACTTGAGGCTTGTCTTATCGATTTGACCTTAATTCTTAACGACTTGGTCCTAATCTTAACGACCTGGTGAGCTGATCGTTAAGCGAAATCTAACGACTTGGCTTCTGGGTTTTTGTTCAAATTCTTTTCGGTGGATTATGTTCGTCTAGATGGATAGATCATCGAGCTACGAGCCTGGTGATATAAATTTCGTGAATTCTGGTCATGTATTCGTGGAGTTATAGTCATCTCACGGTTTTCCGGCGGGGTTTCTCACTATTCCGGCGATATTAGGGTTTTAGGGGGGTCGGACGACTTTTTGAGGATGATGATGACGTGTCATCTCCTGGTTGGTTAACATGGAATGTCTCTCTCCTCATACTGTCAACCAACATGCCCTTTTGTTGTCTCACGCCCATTGGCTGCAGGAGAAGCACGTGTGTGACAATCCGACTTTTCAGGTCACTTTCTAGCATTAACTGAACGTAAATCGTATTAAATGTTGCGTGAACATTTATGTGTTGACTTGTTGACTTTAGCAAACTAGGGTTTTGTGTGATCAATCACTACGAGCATACACGGAAAGTTTAAACGATTGAAATTCTATGATTTTATGTGGATTAAATACTTATGTACATAATATGATTTTATGAGATTTATGATTTTATGTAATTAAAGGGTTTTAATTACAAACTATTTATATAGTTATATGTGACTTAAATATATAAGTTATGAGTTTTAAATCTCTATGTTATGACTTTAAAGGATTTAATTACAACTCACAAATTTGTGCACTCTAAATATATAAGTTATAGATCTAAAATCTATGATTTTATGTGAATATAAACGAGATTTATATATTTTTATAAACGTGATACGATCTATATATTTTGACGTCCTTCGTATATTTATTGTTAAAAACATTTTATGTTAACTTCGTTAGAGCTGTTAGGCTGTTATAAAATTTCGAGGGGTTATATTGTCATTTCTTAGACCTTTTTATGTCTAGCAAAAACTGTAAGGACTGGTCCTGTCATTTCCAAAACTCAAGATCATCCTTGTAACTTCTGGAGGGACTAAAAGTGTTAATTGATGAAACTTGATTTTAATTATCATTAACACAAAATTGAAACCGAATTCACGACCGAACATCGGTTTCGACCGATTCAATTCAATCGTCGGTTTCTTTTCTTGGCAATCAATTGGGATTCAATGATAAAGAGGATACATAGCAATCATCAGTACTCTCACAACCCCTTCCTGTTACCTCTCTCGCTCTCTCCCGTTCTCTGTTTTTCCGGCAAAGAAAACCCACCAAAACACCACTAATAGTTACAAAATTCCGGCCAAATCATCATCAACGAACATCAACGAACACTCCATAGTGATCGCGAGTTCCCAACGAGCGTCCAGGAGTAATCAGATTCAAGTTTCGTGACGAAACTCCGTGTTCGTGTTCAAGGATCGAGAATCGTTTCGGAGTCAAAAACCCGTTAATCCCTCATCTTCAACTCAAGGTAAATTCTCCACTGTGTTAGTCGCACATTTTCTGAGTTTATTTGTGTTTTTCGCGATTTTCCGGTGACCGGAATAAAACTCCGGCCACCGGAGTTCTTAATGAAGAAGATGAGGTCGAACAGGTACAAGTTATATGTTTTCGTTTCTGTTTTAAAACCAGACGCCAATCTGGCTTAACTGGTTAGGGCGCTGGGCTTGTTTGCGAGAGGTCGAGGGTTCAAAACCCGTCCCCCACATTTTTATTTCCTGCAACCCAGTTCTGGGTTCCTGGTCGGTACTGATGCATAAAAGACTTTCGGCCTAAATCTTGACATAAACAGGCCGCTGGCCGAGTGGTCGGGCACCTGTGCTGAGAACGAGAGGTCGCAGGTTCGACCCCTGCGACCATCATATTTCCTGTTTTGTTTTTTTATTTGTGATACAAGGTATTTACCCAACTAAAACTCATTTAAAATGGTTCCATACGAATGTTTAAACCCGTAGAAATTATATTTGAGACATTTACACCTCGTAAATCATATTTTGATTTTTAAAATATGTTTAACTTGTTATCTTTAATAAAAAACGCATTTAGACTATTACCATGCATGCATCATAGACTATTTATTTATCAAACTTATCAACTTTTGGTTTGCGCATGTTTTGGCGCTTGAACTATTATTACAACTTTGTCGATTACGCTTCCGCATTTAAAAACGAATTTACTCTGGTTTTACTTTTACATTGCATATAGACTGTTCGTATGGCTAATGTGTTCGATCCTGGTTTGTCACGCTCCCTGCGGCGCGTTGTCGCCCGTGGGATTTTTGGGGGTGTGACAGATTGGTATCAGAGCCATTGGTTATAGTGAACTAGGTTTGCATTAGTAGACCAACTATAGCCTTAGACACACCTTAGTCATACACTCGAACACACACACTAGTATGTGACTATTTGACTACGTGTTACTTGTACTTATATATGTATATATATATGGTATATATGCAGACATGGCTGGATGGATATCCGCTTCCCAATCATCCTCATCATCATCATCCCCATCCGTCACCAGTAGGCGGATTTCTACGGGTCCTACTACCCCGACTCATGGTGTTCGGAGGATAACTTCCGAGGGCCACGTTTATGGAGAACCAAATGTCGTTCGTGGAAGAGACAACGGCAGCTGGAACTGGTACGAGTCACTTGTGGCCAGTTGGGTTCATCGGGAGCAAGTGCCACCTACTCCAACAGAGCCGTCGTCAACTTGATTCTTTCTACCCGAACTGCCGTATGCTATTGAAAGGGTCGTCGCGGCAATGGTCTCTATGTTTAACCGCGCGCTCAGGGACCTTAGGAGACTGTTTGATATGGTCAGGGAGCTGCAAGATAATGGAGCCAACACCAGTCTCAGAGTTGCTATCCTTAGGGGAGAGTTGAAAGGGGCTAATAGGCGTCTGGCCGAGTATCAAGTAAGACTGAGTGACACATATTATCAGGTGAATCACCTCTCAGAGCTGGTTGAGACACTCACGGCTCGAGTTGCTGAGCTTGAGTTGGCTAGGGAGGCTGCGGCTCCGGCTCCGGCTCTGGCTGCACCTCCGGCTCCGGCGGAACCTATTAATGAACCTGTTATGGAGGATCCCGAGGAAGAACCTGAAGAGGATCCCGAGGAAGAACCTGAAGAGGATCCTGAAGAGGAACCAGAGGAGGAGATGCCTGATGCATCCAGTGATCATGATAGCACCTGAGTTTATTGTTTCCACTTTTGTTTTGTTTGGTTGTTTGTTTTATCGGGAGGATGTTCCCAAGACTATGCATTTTGAATTTTGAATTTCTGTTGGATAATTTGTGAACGAGTTGCATTTTATTTGAAATGGGATTTACTATTTAATATGTGATTGTCTCTTGTAAAGTAATTTATTACTTATGTGATGGTTGTTGTGATTCATGTATATCTTATTCTCATTTTGGGTAATTGTGAATTGAAGATAATGGCAGACGGAAATGTACCAAACATGACACCGGCTCAATTGGTTGCACTAATCAACCAACATGTGGCTGATGCTTTAGCGGCACATGCCCAAGGTGCAGGCAATGCAGGGCCACCCCAAGGTAACACAAAATGTGTGTTTGGTTGTTTGATGTGATCACACATATTGGTAATCTGTGATTGAATGATTGTATGAATGTATGTACAGGTAATGCTACATTTAAGACTTTCATGGACTGTAAGCCTAATCAGTTCAAAGGAACTGAAGGAGCTGTTAGCCTACTCCACTGGATTGAAAAAGTGGAATCTGCTTTTGAGATGTGCAACTGTCCTGAGGCTAGCAAAGTGAAATTTGCCACGGGTACTTTGGAAGGACCAGCTCTCACCTGGTGGAAGACCGAGGTGCAGATGCTGGGGATTGAAGAAGCTAATGCCATGCCTTGGGCTGAATTCAAGGAACTTTTGCAAGAAGAGTATTGTCCAAGGGACGAGATCCAGAAATTGTAATCTGAGCTGTATAACCTCAAGATGGAGGGGTCCGAAATTGAAGCTTACACTACTCGCTCGAATTCTCTTGAGAATTTGTGTCCTAGAATCGCCACACCTGCTTACCGAAGAATCGAGCTGTATATCAAGGGTTTAGTGCCCCAAATCCAGGGAATGGTGACTGCTTCAAACCCTGTGACTATTCGTGATGCTGTAAGGATTGCTAATAGGCTCACGAATCAAGCGGTTGATCAAGGAGTCTGACCTCCTAAGAAAGGAACTTCTGGAGCCTCTGACAACAAAAGAAAGTGGGATAATTCTGGGAACCAGTCTGGAAACAAGTCTTCAAATCAGCAGAACCATCAAAACCAGAACCGCAAATTCAACAATTCCAGGAATTTCTCATCAAATTCTCAGAAGCAGAATAATCAGAACCAAGGACAACAAGGTTATGTGGGCAAGTACCCATAGTGCAACAAGTGCAACTACCACCACTATGGTCCATGTGACAGGTATTTGTGTGCCAAATGCGGTAATAAGGGGCATCAATCTAAGGATTGCCCTGCCAAAAATAATGGGAAACATGTTCAGGATGCTGAAGCCCCTAAAGGTTGTTTTAATTGGGGGAAAGAAGGCCACATAAAGAGGAATTGTCCACAGCTGAACGGTGGAAACAACAATAACTACAACAACAACAATCGCAATGGCAATAATAACAACAACAATGGGAACAACGGAGGAAATGGTGCCAGGGGTAGAGCTTTTGTTATAGGCTCGGGAGATGCCAGAGCAGATCCAAATGTCGTTACCGGTAAGTTTTCTCTTAACGGATATTATGCTCTAGTCTTGTTTGACACTGGTGCCGATAGAAGCTTCGTATCTACTAAATTTAGCAATATGATAAATGCCAACATGACTCCTTTAGATGCTAAATACGTAGTTGAACTTGCTAATGGTAAACTTATTGAGTCTACCCATGTAGTTAAAGACTGTAAATTGGAATTGGCTGGCCATAAATTAGAAATAGATCTTATGCCCATCTCCTTGGGAAGTTTTGATGTCATTGTGGGAATGGATTGGCTATCCAAGAATCGTGCTGAAATCGTTTGTCATGAGAAAATTGTTCGGATACCGTTGCCTAGTGGAGAATTACTCTCAGTTCTAGGAGAAAAGTGTGGTACTGTTATGGGTGTGATATCTTATCTCAAGGCACAGAAGTGTTTGCGTAAAGGACACTTTGCTGTTCTCGCGAACATTTCAGAGAAAACGAATGAGGAGAAGAGAATTGAAGATATCCCGATCGTGAAGGACTTTCCTGAAGTCTTTCCGGAAGATCTACCAGGTCTACCACCTCATCGAGAAGTCGAATTTCAGATTGATCTTGCTCCTGGAGCAGCACCTATTGCTCGTGCACCTTATCGTTTAGCACCAAATGAGTTACAAGAGCTATATACTCAACTTCAAGAACTACTTGAAAAGGGATTTATTAGGCCCAGCTCATCACCCTGGGGAGCTCCAGTGTT
This sequence comes from Deinandra increscens subsp. villosa, assembly GCA_039602395.1. Taxonomy (NCBI): domain Eukaryota; kingdom Viridiplantae; phylum Streptophyta; class Magnoliopsida; order Asterales; family Asteraceae; genus Deinandra; species Deinandra increscens. The sequence continues at coordinate 23,088,431 of JBCNJP010000007.1, forward strand.
GTTTGTTAAGAAGAAGGATGGAACCTTTCGAATGTGCATCGATTACAGAGAGCTCAACAAAGTGACTGTCAAGAATCGTTATCCCTTGCCTCGAATCGATGATTTGTTTGATCAACTACAAGGGTCTAGCTATTATTCCAAAATTGATTTAAGATCGGGTTATCACCAGTTAAGAGTCCGTGAAGAGGATGTCTCGAAAACAGCGTTTAGAACTCGTTATCGTCATTATGAGTTCATGGTTATGCCATTTGGGTTAACCAACGCACCAGCGATTTTCATGGACTTGATGAATCGCGTTTGCAAGCCATATCTCGATAAATTCGTCATCGTCTTCATTGATGATATTCTGATTTATTCTAAATCTAAAGAGGAGCACGAACAACATCTTCGTTTGATCTTAGAGTTACTCAAGAAGGAGCAATTGTATGCAAAATTTTCAAAGTGTGATTTCTGGATGCGTGAGGTGCAATTTCTTGGTCATATCGTTAATGATCAGGGGATTCACGTTGATCCAATCAAAGTTGAGGCAATTAAGAATTGGCCTGCGCCTAAGACACCAACGGAAATTCGCCAATTTCTTGGTTTAGCGGGTTATTATAGACGATTTATTGAGGGATTTTCGAAGATAGCCCAACCTCTTACGGCGCTAACGCATAAAGGAACGGCATATAACTGGAATGAAAAGCATGATGCCGCTTTTCAGCTACTAAAGCAGAAACTTTGTAGCGCGCCAATATTATCCCTACCAGAGGGTAGTGATGATTTCGTGGTGTATTGTGATGCATCGAAGCAAGGATTAGGTTGCGTGCTGATGCAAAGGGAAAAAGTCATAGCTTACGCCTCTCGTCAATTAAAGATTCATGAGCAGAATTATACAACTCATGATTTGGAGTTGGGAGCAGTCATTTTCGCGTTGAAAATTTGGAGACATTATCTTTATGGTACAAGGTGTACTATTTACACTGATCACAAAAGTCTCGAGCATATCTTTGCCCAAAAGGAATTGAACATGAGACAACGTCGTTGGGTGGAACTTCTTAATGACTACGATTGCGCAATTAGATACCATCCAGGCAAAGATAATGTAGTAGCTGATGCCTTAAGTCGGAAGGATAACCCCAAGCCCAGAAGGGTTCGTGCGCTACAACTTACTATTCATACAGGATTACCTGATCAGGTCCGGAATGCACAACTCGAAGCACTCAAAGATGAGAACATTGAATTAGAATCCTTGCGGGGTATGGATAAATTACTGGAAGTTAGATCCGATGGTATCCGGTATTGTGCGAACCGAATATGGATTCCCGTGTATGGAAATTTGAGGGAATTGATCATGGATGAAGCCCATAAGTCTCGTTACTCTATTCATCCAGGCTCGGATAAGATGTACCAAGATTTGAAACTGATTTACTGGTGGCCTAAGATGAAAGCTGACATTGCCACTTACGTAAGCAAGTGCTTGACTTGTTCAAAAGTTAAGGCGGAATACCAGAAACCGGCAGGGTTACTTCAACAACCAAAAATTCCCGAGTGGAAATGGGAGGGAATTGCTATGGATTTTATCACAAAGTTACCCCGTACAGCAAGCAGATGTGATACAATTTGGGTAATTATTGATCGCTTAACTAAGTCGGCACATTTTCTACCAATCAAGGAAACTGATACCTCCGAGACTTAGGAAAAATCTTAAAGAGATCGTGCACGACATGGAGTACCGTTTCTATATATCGGACGGATCGTCCAAGTGTTGGAATCCTAATGAGTACTGCATATCACCCACAGACCGATGGTCAAAGTGAACGGACCATCCAAACTCTCGAGGACATGCTGCGTGCATGTGCAATTGATTTTGGTGAAAGTTGGGATAAACACTTACCCTTAGTGGAATTCTCGTATAACAACAGTTATCACACCAGTATCGGTGTAGCTCCGTTTGAAGCACTTTACGGGCGAAAGTGTAGATCACCTCTCTGTTGGGCTGAGGTTGGTGACAGTCAACTCACAGGTCCTGAGTTAGTACTCGAGACAACAGAGAAAATCGTGCAAATTCGTAATCGTATGGCAGCCGCACGAGATAGACAGAAAAGTTATGCTGATAAACGGCGAAGACCTTTGGAATTTAAGGAAGGAGACAAGGTCTTGTTAAAGGTCTCACCCTGGAAAGGTGTAGTGCATTTTGGTAAACGTGGTAAGTTAAACCCAAGATACATTGGGCCATTCGAGATTATTAATAGAGTTGGTCTCTCATCGTTTGAACTAAACTTACCAGCAGAGCTAAGTGGAGTCCATAACGTTTTCCACGTGTCGAATTTAAAGAAATGTTTAGCAGATGAGACATTAATCACTCCACTTGAAGAGTTGCATGTGGACGAACAACTTCGATTTATCGAAGAACCAGTAGAAATTATGGACCGGGAAGTTAAACAGTTAAAGCGTAGCAAAATCCCAATCGTTAAAGTTCGTTGGAACTCGAGACATGGTCCTGAATTCACATGGGAACGCGAAGATCAGATGATGAAGAAATATCCCAGACTATTCAAGGATCAGCCTTCGTCTAGTTCAGTTACTGGTTTAATTTTCGAGGACGAAAATTCTTCAACAAGGGGATGATGTGACGACTGAGAATTTTTCTTTTCTTTTTCTTTGTGTCTAGCTCATTGAACTTTTACCGCGTTACGCAATTTTTGAGGACGAAAATTCTTCAACAAGGGGATACTGTGACAATCCGACTTTTCAGGTCACTTTCTAGCATTAACTGAACGTAAATCGTATTAAATGTTGCGTGAACATTTATGTGTTGACTTGTTGACTTTAGCAAACTAGGGTTTTGTGTGATCAATCACTACGAGCATGCACGGAAAGTTTAAACGATTGAAATTCTATGATTTTATGTGGATTAAATACTTATGTACATAATATGATTTTATGAGATTTATGATTTTATGTAATTAAAGGGTTTTAATTACAAACTATTTATATAGTTATATGTGACTTAAATATATAAGTTATGAGTTTTAAATCTCTATGTTATGACTTTAAAGGATTTAATTACAACTCACAAATTTGTGCACTCTAAATATATAAGTTATGGATCTAAAATCTATGATTTTATGTGAATATAAACGAGATTTATATATTTTTATAAACGTGATACGATCTATATATTTTGACGTCCTTCGTATATTTATTGTTAAAAACATTTTATGTTAACTTCGTTAGAGCCGTTAGGCTGTTATAAAATTTCGAGGGGTTATATTGTCATTTCTTAGACCTTTTTATGTCTAGCAAAGACTGTAAGGACTGGTCCTGTCATTTCCAAAACTCAAGATCATCCTTGTAACTTCTGGAGGGACTAAAAGTGTTAATTGATGAAACTTGATTTTAATTATCATTAACACAAAATTGAAACCGAATTCACGACCGAACATCGGTTTCGACCGATTCAATTCAATCGTCGGTTTCTTTTCTTGGCAATCAATTGGGATTCAATGATAAAGAGGATACATAGCAATCATCAGTACTCTCACAACCCCTTCCTGTTACCTCTCTCGCTCTCTCCCGTTCTCTGTTTTTCCGGCAAAGAAAACCCACCAAAACACCACTAATAGTTACAAAATTCCGGCCAAATCATCATCAACGAACATCAACGAACACTCCATAGTGATCGCGAGTTCCCAACGAGCGTCCAGGAGTAATCAGATTCAAGTTTCGTGACGAAACTCCGTGTTCGTGTTCAAGGATCGAGAATCATTTCGGAGTCAAAAACCCGTTAATCCCTCATCTTCGACTCAAGGTAAATTCTCCACTGTGTTAGTCGCACATTTTCTGAGTTTATTTGTGTTTTTCGCGATTTTCCGGTGACCGGAATAAAACTCCGGCCACCGGAGTTCTTAATGAAGAAGATGAGGTCGAACAGGTACAAGTTATATGTATTTCGTTTCGTGTTTTAAAACCAGACGCCAATCTGGCTTAACTGGTTAGGGCGCTGGGCTTGTTTGCGAGAGGTCGAGGGTTCAAAACCCGTCCCCCACATTTTCTATTTCCTGCAACCCAGTTCTGGGTTCCTGGTCGGTACTGATGCATAAAAGACTTTCGGCCTAAATCTTGACACAAACAGGCCGCTGGCCGAGTGGTCGGGCACCTGTGCTGAGAACGAGAGGTCGCAGGTTCGACCCCTGCGACCATCATATTTCCTGTTTTGTTTTTTTATTTGTGATGCAAGGTATTTACCCAACTAAAACTCATTTAAAATGGTTCCCTACGAATGTTTAAACCCGTAGAAATTATATTTGAGACATTTACACCTCGTAAATCATATTTTGATTTATAAAATATGTTTAACTTGTTATCTTTAATAAAAAAAATATAGATTTCTAATACCTATGTATATATATATTGATATAAAAATTCTAGTTTTACAAAAAGGTAAAGATATATATATATTTTGAGTAGATTAAAATATATAAACTTATGACGATGGAGTTTTATTGAAATAATCGAATATTTTTATGATAACCTTCAATATATATATATATATATATATATATATATATATTGTCCTCGCAAAATTCATTATTAACATTATTTGAACGTTCTAGTAAATACGTATATTATATATTCATTTTTGGATTATTTAAACTTAGAAAATATATAATATTAATATATATATATATTGTATTTTCTCGCGTATTTCGATAATCGCTCGGATTTGGCACAAGTACCATCCTCGACTTATTCCGAACCTTACGATCCTTCGTTTTTATCGTTTACGTTAGATTTAATAGTTTAGAACACACACTTATACTCGTATGCTCGTTAGGTGATTGATTGCTTGCACAAGACTCGTTCTTGCTACTTGAATTAACTGTTTGACTGGAAACCTTGCCGAGCAACCTAAGGTGAGTTTCACGGCCCCTTTTTATATATTTTAATCCTGTTGGGGGAGATTAACATGCAAACACTTGAACTGTTGGATATATATCACCTGAATGATAGTGGCATACTTATGTTAAAGCCCTCACTTTATAGTTACTGTCAATGTGACATCAGCGGGAACTTATTTAGTAGATCTACTGGGTTTGACAACCCCACCCGGGTCAGTCGCTCTGGCACGATTGGATATCGAACGGGTGTTATAAACTTCTTAGTCTTAACGAGGCACAATTGAACTTGTCGAGCTTCAGTAACTGGATAGCTAGTTGATCTAGTCAAACGTGCACTGATTTCTTGAAAATAGTCTAGCTAACTATTGATATATTATCTGGATTTTACTGAACCGTTAAACTGTTGAACTGATTAAACCTGTGAACTCACCAACCTTTGTGTTGACACTTTAGCATGTTATATCTCAGGTCGCTAAACTGGATTGTCTGCGACGAGCTAGGATGCACCACATAAGGATTACTATTACCATGCATGCATCATAGACTATTTATTTATCAAACTTATCAACTTTTGGTTTGCGCATGTTTTGGCGCTTGAACTATTATTACAACTTTGTCGATTACGCTTCCGCATTTAAAAACGCATTTACTCTGGTTTTACTTTTACATTGCAAATAGACTGTTCGTATGGCTAATGTGTTCGATCCTGGTTTGTCACGCTCCCTGCGGCGCGTTGTCGCGCGTGGGATTTTTGGGGGTGTGACAACGTGGGTCCCAGCTGAGACAAGAGCCGTTAGAAGGCTGGAATGTTGTCGCCATCTCATTGGGTCATCCTCCTTCACACGGATCATCTCTTCTAGCCCTTGGATAGATTTCCTTTCAGCCGTAGATCAGTTCTTGATGCCTATTTCTGATTGGCTCATCGCCACTAACACGGATTGTGGTCTTCTCTAGCCTATACCTGATTGGCTGATTTTTTATCACACGGATCTTGGTTTTCTATGGAGATTTTTTTTTTGGCTAATTAATTTTTAAGCATTATTTCGTCAAATACGGGTATTTTCTTATCAGTTTCTCAACGAGACTTAACGAGATAACGCCCGAACGGAATTGCGTAAATTTTTTTGGTCTGGGATTTATTTCATTTTAATGGGGTTCTCGTTTATCGGCGTCATGCGCAACGTTTGCTATCGACCACTGACGAGTTAGCTTTATTATCCGGTTAATTATGCAGCTTTCTCGTTATGTCTCACGGTTTATTTTTAGCTAATGCAGCGCGGATGTCAACTACCGGATTAACTGGAATCTCAGTTAATTATGGAATTTATCAGTTAAATCTCTCGAGAAGCCGTCTCTTGAGGAAAATTGATGGAATTTTTTCAGATCGCGTCGTTTTCACCGATATTTCTCAGAGTTCTTCACGGAATATTATTCCAAGCTCGTTTTTCTTCAACCAAAATTACGATGACTCCGGTTATGATCATTTTTCGCTCGGGATCTCAAATTTTCTCCGATTTGACACTTTATTTTCGCATCCAACCCAGTCACGCGGAACACAAGATTTATTTATGGATCATTCACAACTGTCAGCATCTAATTTCCGGTTTTTCGCGAGATTGTCCGATTTCAAGATTGTTTATCTGGTTTCTCTAGGCAACCGATCGCGACGGTTCGACTCTCCGCATCAGATTTTTACGCTTCCGACTGGATGTTTTTGGAGAGATTTAGAGAAATAGGAGGAATTATTATGGATTTGGATATCGGGTCGATTATTCGGAGTTGGAGCATGTTCGATGTTTGATTGGTTTATCTGATTCAGTTTGTTGCGGTTTTGACTCCGATGTTCCGCATTTTCTCAGTATTGTACCCGACCGTGTGAACCGAGTGAGCGGAACACTTGGATCTCGACGACAGATTGTCTCCGGTTTATCAGTTCTCATTGAAGATGTACGACAGAGCGATTCTTCAGCAGTTGAACATATTTGAAAGCATCAGTCAAGGGGGACTTGTTGGAACTAAAATCTATGTGACTGACGCCATCAAATCTGTTTACCGAAGCATTCGACTGAAGAATCCATGTGAATTGATTCAGAGACGCGGGTTGTGATGATCGAGGCTTGCAGTTTGGACCGAAGACCGTTTTCAAGAAAAGTCAACCGTTTGGGTCAACGGTCAACGTAAAAGTCAACGGAAGATCGGTTCGAGCGAGTCAAGCTTCGGATTAATTAAATCAAGTTTGATTTAATTAATATTTCATGTTATTTGATTTACTTGTAATTTTGTTCATTTATGTTTCTGTTGTTAGTCACCCTCACTATATATAGTGAGGGTGCCCATTACAAGAAAGAGTCTCTGAGTGTGGAGATGATGATTTTCTTGTAGGATGTGAGATTTCCATTCTAGAGAGAGAGTGAGTCATGGATTTCTAGAGAGAGAGTGTTGTCATGATTTCTTGATTGTAATCATTCGATTAATGAAATCATTCGACTTGTTCATTATCTTTCTCATGTTTGATTATCCATGATTCTTCCTCATCTTCATCTTTTTTCTTTTTGGGTTTTTGAATCTGAACCCCATTCTTGCTCAAGATCAATATTCTTGATGTGAGAATCGGTCCTGACAAGATCTATGCATGGATCATCATCAACATCACAAAGATCATACTTTTGTTTCAAAGATGCAAACTTTATCAATATAAACCCTAGATCTATGAATGCAAGCTTCAAATCATCATCAAGTCATCCTAGATCTAAGATAAAATCAAAGCTTGAAGCTTTTTATCAAGTAAGAAGCAACATACCGATGATCTATGGTGAAAATAGGATGAAATAGGGCTTAGATCTTCAAGGAAATCAACAAACATGGATGATATTGGTGTAAGGACTCAAGAACAACCGGCCATGGACGTTTTGGGTCGTTTAGGGTTGTAGAAATGAAGTGGTGGTGGTTGATAATGCTTAAATAGAGGAGAAATTAGGGTTTGCTGAAAAATGTAAATCAAGCGTATCGCTTGGGCCATAGGATTGCTCTAGGCGGTATGTCTAGAGCCTCCATCTGGCATCCCCTTTGACTTTAGTTGACTGTAAACCGTTTTGTCCGTTTTTCGCGTTTTTGGTACTGGTTTTCTATGTTTTATCCCATTTTCAATTTACGATCATTTTTATCACATCAATCCAATATGATCAAGTATCAACATGTCATATAACATATTACGATTGCATAATTAAATTCACGTAACAAATTTTACACATAAGTCACAACACAGCAGTTTTTAGTTAATCACCAATGTTTCGAGACTCGAACTTGTGTGTAATGTTTGTGAAGCATTTTAAGGCCACTAGACTCTTCTAATACCTTAATTGACAAACTACGCCTATATACGTTATTTTTGGTTTGCCGGTTTTATCACTTTTATCCCTTTCTAAGGTTCGGGTCCCACCCGAAGGGCCTGGATGTCACATGGAAGGCGTACTCGTGCAAATCGCGAACTAGAGAACAATGCAGGAGCTAGTGAATTTACCAACGAGCAAAGGGAAGCTATGGCTATGGATATAAATCAAATTTTCCAAGCAGCATTGCCTGGTCTAATAGCCCACCTTCCTGGAGCTGCTAGTGGAGGTGCTAATGGAGCCGGATGAGCCGCTGGTGGTGCTACTAGAGGTGCGGGAAATGCCAATCGAGGTTGTTCTTTCAAGATTTTCAGTGTATGTAGGCTTCCATCATTTGAAAGGAAGAGAGATGCAGGTTCAACTGTCCGTTGGATTCAAGAAATGGAAGTAGTGGTAGGTATTAGTGAGTGTCGTCCGGATCAAGCGGTTAAGTATGCAACACACTCTTTCTTTGGTGGAGAACTATTTTGGTGGGACTCGGTTCTGCAATCCCGAGGCAAGCAAGGTATTACTGCTATGCGGTTGAATGATCTAAATACGCTAGTGATGAGTAATATTTGCCCAAAGAATGAGTTAGAGAGGATCAAGATTAACTTTCTAAGGCTGGAAGCGGGTAATATGACCCATCAGGAATTTACAAGCAAGTTTGATGAAATGTCAAGGTTAGTACCAAGGTTGGTAACACCCGAAGAAGAAAAGATAAAGAGGTACATCAGGCCCTTCCAGTTGGTGTCAGGATGATAGTCAGACCTCATGTTCCAAAAACGTACCAGTAGGCAATTGCTATCAGTGCTATGATCTATGAAGAAGAATATGGCGAAGAGGGTAGACCAGGAGAACTCAAAAGGAAATGGTCCGAGGTGGGGGAAAGCTTGAAGAAGGATGATGAAGGACGTCGTGAGAAGACTTAGAATCATTGGAAAGATGGCAAGCCTAAGTGTCGTAATTGTAATAAGAGTCCTTCTGGGAGTGTAGGTTGAAACCAACCAGTTGTCATAAATGTGGAAAGAATGTCACTTCTTTGGCAGTTGTCCAGAACAGAAGAGGCATTTTGAATGCGGAGGATCGGGGCACTTCAAAAGGCATTATCCTAAGATAGTGTGGAATCTTGTGCCATTAAAGGCGGTTGCAACTCTAGAGACCAAGGGTAGAGTTTATAGCCTAACTTCTATTGAAGGACCTGATGTGATCTCAGGTACATTTCTCGTTAATAGAGTGCTTGCTTTTATGTTATATGGCTTCAATGTTAGTATGAGTTTTTATATCACATGGTTCTGTGTATTGCTTGATAGACTATTAGGATCGAGAAACATTTATATCATGGCAGCCTTATAGGAATGAGCATTATATAATTATCCGATGAACTTTTTAAAAATGAGATGGCCTTAGATAACGAACGCTATATGTTAAATAATTTCCCGAGGACTTGGAATTAGGAGCAAACGGAAGCATTATATAAAGTTATGCATAGGAAGTCCAAATTACTTTATTAGAATAAGTAATGGATATTCATAAATTATATTGGCTTTGTTGTGGTTAGAATAGTAATGTTGTCCTACACATGACTAGTAATAGTGCACCTCTAGTTGTACCAAGGGTGTGGTGGATTGGTGGATACGCCGCTAGTACATCCTATATATATACACCCGAGGTACAACCGGAAGGGGCAATAGTGTTAGTCCTGTGCAGGTAGATATTATGGGCCACTATGGAAAACAAAGCCAGTAGCATTTATGGATATAGATCACTTATTATATAAACAGGTGAGGGACTATTGTGTCCAAAAACAAAGATCAAGTCATGTAGATAGACGCTTGACGTACGTAAAGGCGAAACTGAACATTATAAGTCTCAAGGAGACGCATTCTTCCGAGAAGTTAGAAGAGTTTTTCAACTAAAAGATTGTTGCAGTTCTGGAGAAAGTTCCACGAGAAAACGAACCGGAAATAATATCTTTCGACGAAATCGTTTAAATGTTAGGTTATTGAATATAGGAAAGTGTGTTGCGTTTCCAGATCGCAGTAAGAGGGAGGATTAGGAGCAAGATAGTTCCTTTAGTTAAAGTGTTATGAATGCTAGGTAAGATTCCGATTCAACCTAGGAGAGAAAGGGGCGAAATGAGAGAATCTCATTTCTGAGTTATTTATAAATGGAGCAGGTTTCGGGGACGAAACCTTATATAGGGGGGGGGGGGGTAGATTTGTAACATCCCAAAATTTCATGAATTGATAAATACGTAAGAAATACGTGTCCAATGTGATAGTTACATATGATATACGTGTTTAATAGCTAAACGTGATAGAACGTATATAAATGCATGATTAAACCTTAACGGGTTGATGAATTGATAAAAGACGGTGTTATACGGATGTTATAAGTGTTAATTGATAAAATGAAATTAAGAATTAAGGTAGATACGTGTTTTATAACAAGGGTAATTGATATATATGATATTAACATGAAATATGTATTTAAAAGTTAATACGATTAGTATAAATGATAAACAAAATATATGCTTTTTATGTGATAGCTTTATGTTAGATACTTGTGTGTGTGTATATATATATATGCGTATATATTTAAATGGTATGAATATATGTGAAATAATCATTTGATGAATATATATACGTGTGAATACGTGTTTAAATAGTTGAACATGTGAAACATAGATAAAAACGTGTTTGAACATCAACGGATAGTTAAAATAAATAAAATGTATATATCCGGGTACTATACGTATTTATAATTATCATCACACAAATCCCAAGGCTTAGAAATTATTAAGAAATATATCCTAATATGATTCGGGACATAAATAATAAGTATATAAATGTTTGAGGGGCTAAAACGTAAATTAGTAATAAATATATATATATATATATATATATATACGTGTGTGTATATCATCGTGCGTGTCCTGAACCTTAGAAACGATGAGAAATACGTCATATAATGTTTTATTGCATAAAATAATAAAACTATATATGTTCGGGGGTAGAAATGTAATATACCAAAGTTAAAGGGCCAAAACCAAAAAAGTGGGGCTAGGAGAGACTTGCGGATCGTGAGCCATCCCACGAAAAACACCCTTACGGTCAGCGACGGGCATCTGTTCGCAAAAGAGGCCACGACAGCCAACTTTGGGCCCACGGTTTGCCATGATACGCATCAATTCGATCGATTGCTCACCTAGGCACGTGGAGGGACCATGGACGACCAGATTGGGTTAAAATTAGGGTCTCAACATCAAACCAATCTCGCCAATTTCATGGAATATCAATCCAAAACCCCTAAAACCCGTCAGAAACTTTGCGTGCAAAATTCAAGCTACTCGGGAGGAATTAGAGGCTAATTTTCTACAATCCACCGTTATTAGCTATGATCTTTAAAATCCATTTATCAATTTTGAATACTTCTATTATATGTGTTATTCTTAATGTTTGTAAATAGGGGATCTTGCAGGTCCAAAGGTTTTAACCTCGGAGTGAGGTAAAGTTTTTTTAGAACATAGAAGTCGCTAGCGTAAGCTGACCTTTCAAAAATATATATGTATGTCAGGTCAAGGTAAGGCTTCAAGTAGCAATGGGAAGACCCTTGTGATAAGGGATTAGACGGGCAAGCTCTCAGTGAGGATGTTTTGGCGAGCTGGCATAGTTATAGAAATAAAACATGGTTATAGTTAGAGTTACATTATATAAATTATCTCTCTTACTTGTAGTACTTGGCTTATTAAATAAAAGTTTTAAATTTCCGCTTCTGTTGTACCTTGTGTTCATGAGTAAATCCGATGTGTAGAACCCTTTTAGAGCAAATCGTGGGAGTGAGCGTCACAGTACTTTAATGAACTTTTTAATGAACCATTGGCAAATCGTCCATCATATTTTGATAGAACAATAAAAAAAACTCAATGTGAACAAAGAAACTCACTTATTCGTAGGTTTACCATGGAGGAAATTCGAGAAGCTATAATGGAATGTGGATCAGAAAAGGCACCAGGATCTGATGGTTTCTCTTTTGGATTTATTGAACATTACTGGCATCTGCTCGGCAAAGATTTTCTGGAGGTAATGAATAATTTCTGTGAGCATGGGGAAATTAGCAGAGGATGTAATTCAGTGTTTGTGTCACTCATACCCAAAGTTAGCGATCCACTTTCACCAAAAGACTATATACCCATAAGTCGTGATGGGGTCATTCAAAAAGTAACTTCAAAATGCTTAGCAAATCGTCTTAAGCTCGTGATTGATTCGGTATTCACAGATATACAAATGGCTTACATTGGTGGAAGAAACATTCTTGATGGGCCTCTTATGATTAACGAACTTATATCATGGGCAAAAAGGAACAAAAAGGAGATAATGTTATTTAAAATTGACTTGCGAAAGGCTTTCGATAGTCTGAATTGGAATTTCTTAACTTCAATCTTAATCCGAATGGGCTTTCCTATTAGATAGTGTACATGGATCGATGGGTGTTTAAAAGGATCCAAAGCATCTATCCTAATCAATGGCACTCCCACACCAAAAATTCTATGCTCTAGAGGTCTAAAACAAGGTGGTCCACTATCACCCATTTCTCTTCACGATTGCCATGGAAGGACTATCACGCATGATAACCAAAGCCGCCGAGATGGGCATTTTTCACGGGCTCAAAACACCAAACTGAAAAACCGTAATACGGATCTTACTATAGGTTTGCTTGATCGTAGAGTGAACACGAGACGTAAATAATAGTTTATTTTATTGAAATCAACATAGACTCAATTACAAACTCTCTCTGAAGCTCTCTATAGAAACACTGTAAAAAACACATAGTTAAGAACTGGTCTCTCTCACCTTCGTTCTGACATTCCAAGCACAAGTTCCTATATATACTAGTCTGGTCCGATCTCCGTCCGAACTCCAAGTTCGGCGGGTCCGAACCTCAGGTTCGGACCTAGTTCGGCCGGCAGCTTGAACTTGTCTTGAGTCTTCACATCGTCTCATTCAGATACTTCACATGACGCACAGATTATGTATCAACAAACTCTCCCTCGTCATGTGCAGTATCTGTTCGCCAGTTAATACATATTCTTTGAACAAACTCCCCCTCAACTTGATGGTATCTTGATCTTTGAATACTTGACGATGAACAGCTTCTTTCATCTTTATCAACAGCTTCAGAAGACTTGAAGTTGTGGTGAACTCTTTCCTTTGAGTACCTGGCCAACATAAATAATCTTGGCGCAAAACTTCTCTTCGAGAATCCAAGATATAAATTTTGTTAATGTTTTTCGTATCTTGTGTCGATCAATCGAAAACAAATAAGAAGTAAAATCTTTTTGATTTTTTTTAGAAAGTTTACACCAAAACAAACCTAAAATCTTTTTGATTTTTCAAACTTATGCTAAAATACACCAAAAATCTTTTTGCACTTTTTTAAAATAAAATATAAATGCAATGCAGAAACAAACTCTATTTTTGGTATTTTGTGAGAATGATCACGACGCAAGATCATATCAGACATAACGCATCTAGCACATTTCAATTTCGGTCTTAATCAGCATGCAAGCCAAGATAATCGCAAATACAACATTAATTGTTTATTTCAGCATGCACCAATCATATTTATCGTTTTCAGATATGCTTGAGGTAAATTTTATCAATCACTGATAACTCGGCCTCTACCCTATCAGAAATACTAGCAAATCATCATGTTTATCATATAGAAGTAACTTTTATTCGAGATTTAAACATCCTTGATGAGTCATGCAAAAATAAAGCAGAACCTCAAATACCTAGCAATCAGGTCGGTCTTGTGGACATGCAGAGAAAGCCCAAGTATTTGAGAAAATAAGAAAGCTAAACAAGTTGAAGTTGTATAATCCAATAACAATCAGGTCGATAATTCCGTATATGCAGAGAAAGTCCGATGGATTATACGAAACACCAATTAAAATAAAGCAGAACGTCAAACGAACAACAATCAGGTCGATCTTTCGATACGTATAGAAAGTCCGATCGTTTGACAAAATAAAGAAAATCAAACAAGTTTAAATCTTTCAAAATGAAAACATGCATTCATCAGGATATCTCTTTATTCTATTTTTGTTTCAGAATCATCACATAGCATTCATCAAGAAGCAAACAACCAAAGATTATCGGGCAAGCTTTATGTTTATATCTTACTTGCAGATATCAGATTAGTCATGCACATTCACAGATCATACAAGAACCTACAACCTTTAGACTTACTCTATCCATGGCAGATAAAAGTATATGCTGATGTACCATCATTTCTTGCTTTTGTCGGATCAATTTCTCAAATTTTCATTTTTCATTACAATTTTTTTATATATTTTCCAATTTCTCCCCCTAAAATTCAAACAAATACTATTTGTTGAATTTTCAAATGTTTACCCCCTAAAGATATGAATGAAAGAAAAATGAATAACAAAAATGAAAAAGATCGATCAACACCTGACACGTTGTTGAAAATGATTTTTGTAAAAATCTGTGTTTCAAAAATAGGAACGATGCATTTTAACTTAAAACCACAAGTATCTCAGTGTCAGCAACCTCACGATTACTAACAGGTCTTCCTGAAATACCTGCAAACACTGGAAAATAGTAAGTTCTTAAGACCCCGACCCTCATCCCCAACGATGGTAGGTCGTCCAGTGTCTTCAACAAAATCTGTGTTGGCCGTGGAGACAACTTTCGGTCTCCATTCCTGTTTTGGTTTGATGATTTCTAGTGAACCATCGTCAACTGATGAGTGACAATTAGAACTACTAACCATTTTTTCTAAAAGAGACTTCTTTTTCCATGAAAATTTAGTATTGGGCATTGGTTCACTAAAAATAATGCCATCAAGATCAACATACTTTGTATGTTTGGCATTTGATGATGAATTGTTAGCTGTCGTAGGACAATTATTTGCATAATGACCTTTCTTACGACAAACAAAACAAAGTATTTTCCAAGTTGAATTGATAGAAATCGGTTTTCCAAACTGATCAGTCAGACATTCATCGTAAACTTTTGAAAACACATGTTGAAATTTCTTTGGTTTATGAAATTTTGGAAAACATTTTGGAGAATCATAAAAATCAGAATCATCTCCATAACCAAAGAATTTATCTTGACGATAAAACCTGTTAGAATTAGCAGAATAAAATGAATCTGAATTGTTACTGCCTTGTGGTGTAGCATCAGATATACAAGAAGACTCTTCAGAAGAAAGTTTTTCATCTGGTGAAGATACTTTCTGCTTCCAACATTGTGCCTTCTTTTCTGAAAACACCCTCTGCTTCTTTATCTTCTTCGCTTTGAATTCCTTTTTGTTGAAATTCTTAGTCGGCATTTCTGTTCCTTTAAATCCCAAACCACCATTTTTCTGTTTAAACTTATCTTGAATAGAATTTGGTATCTTATGACCTTGTTTGGCAAGTTTTGTAAATCAAGATTTGATTCCTTTCAGGTCATTCTTTCCAGAAATCAATGAATCATCTATCACAATTTCAGAAAACTTTGGCACTTTCACATTTCCTGAATTTCCATAAAACACCTTTTCTTTTTCAAGAAATGTAGATTTGGAATCAAACTTCAATCCTTTGCGATAATCAACCTCCTTTTTATTCTTCTTTGATTTGAATTTTGTTTTCTTTCCTGAACTGGTATTAGCAAATTTTGAATAATCATGCGGTTCAATACCAGACTGTATAGCCGGAACAGAAAGCTCAATATCCACAGGAGCAGGAACTTGATGAAGATTTGTAACTTTACCATTATCCTGACTCTTTTCAAACTTATACAAATAATTCAGGAAAGTCGGTGAATTGTTGCAATTTTTCAATTTCCTTTGCAGATCAAACATCTCAATCTTTTGTTCAGATATTTTCATATTAGCTTCCGATAACTCTTTCTGTGAAGCAATGTACTTGTCAGAAAATTTGTTATAATCACTGATATGACACTATCTCAAGCGACACTCTTCCAGAACTTCTTCAGTAACTTTCTCTACCTGTTTCTTATAGTAAATAACATCATGTTTCAAAATATTATTTTGACTTTGAACCTCACCATTTCCATCACGCAACTTTGTAAGTTCCTCTTGAAGTTGAATTACTCTATCGGCAACTTCGACAGCAGCTTTACTAACTTTTTCATATTTTTGCTGAAGAGGATAACATTTCTCAAATAAAGCATCAAAATCTTCAACAGCTTCCTTTTCCTTAGCTTAAGCTTTATTGCATTCTTCAACCAACAAATTTTTCTCGTTCAACCATTCTTTCTTTATACTAGCAAACTCCAAACAATTTGCACATGATGCAGACACATCCCTTTGAATTTTGGCAGCTAAATCATTACAAACTTTACTTTTCCAATTCTGCACTTCTTTTGTCAAAGAAATATTTTCTTCAGTCAACTTTCCTACCTTATTCTCTAACTTTTCAATTATGCCCTTAAACTTCGAATCTTGATCAATTGTTTTCTGAGAAAGCTTAGACATATGTTCCTCACACTGTGTCTTTACAAAATCCCATATAAGTTTTGCTTTTCGAAACTTCCTGATTGGATTTTTGTGAGTTATAGGCAAAGCTAACATAAGAAATGTAGCAGCCCTTTCATTTTGATCAAACGATTTCCTTTCTTCACTTGAAAAATTATGCATCTCCTTAAAATCACCATCAACGTAAGTTGGATGCTTATGTTCGTTTGTAATTGGTAACCATAATTTTTCATCCAAATCATTAACATAACCTCTAAAATTTGTTGCCCAACCATGATAATCTTCAAGATTTATCAACTTTGGCACATTCTGATGATGACGCTCAGCGAAAACATCAATTTCATACATTTTGAGAATTTGAAAATTCTGCTTGGTCCGAACTCCCACCGAACTTCGTCCGAACTCCTGAACCTCCGATCTTGCTCCGAACTTTGTCCGAACTCGATTGCACAGTCCGAACTTAGACTTGCGTCCAAACTCCTCCGAACTCTCACCGAAACAAGAATGGTCGATCTTTTTCCGAACTCTCTCCGAACCTGGAGTTCGGAGCGGTTATTTTTCAGTTACTCCGAACCTCGAACGAACTCAGACACTCTCGACATAATTTTCGCGATTTTGAGAGAATTTGGACGAGATTTTTAACAGGAACTCAGATAAAACCCATAGAAATGTTTTAGTAATGAAAATCACTCAAAAAGCTCAAAGATTTACTCGTTTTTTAATGAAAACAACTCGGTTTTATCAAGAAAACGACTATAATCAAAGCAAACGCAATAGAGCAACATGGATTTGCTCTAATACCAATTGAAAAACCGTAATACGGATCTTACTATAGGTTTGCTTGATCGTAGAGTGAACACGAGACATAAATAATAGTTTGTTTTATTGAAATCAACATAGACTCAATTACAAACTCTCTATGAAGCTCTCTAGAGAAACACTGTCAAAAACACATAGTTAAGAACTGGTCTCTCTCACCTTCGTTCTGACATTCCAATAACAAGTTCCTATATATACTAGTCTAGTCCGATCTCCGTCCGAACTCCAAGTTCGGCGGGTCCGAACCTCAGGTTCGGACCTAGTTCGGCCGGCAGCTTGAACTTGTCTTGAATCTTCACATCGTCTCGTTCAGATACTTCACATGACGCACAAATTATGTATCAACACAAACGATGGAACATGTCTTTCCCATATGCTGTTTGCTGACGATATCTTAATCTTGGGTCAATGGACTGCACAAAACATCAGAAACACTATTACACTCCTAAGAGTCTTTCAATTAGCATCTGGTTTTAAAGTTAATATTTTAAAATGTAATCTATTTGGTTTAAATGTCTCTTGTGAACAGGTGGAGCAAATGACGAATACAATTGGATGTAAAGTAGGAGAATTACCCTTTAAATAGCTTGGGGTACCTATCGGTGTAAACATGAACATATCAAAGAATGAACAACCTATTGTGGAAACTTTTGAAAAAAGATTATCATAATGGAAAAGCAAAAGTTTATCAATTGGTGCATGACTCACAATGATCAAGGCAGCCCTCTCTAATCTCCTAATTTATTAGTTCTCTTTATTTAGATCACCAGAAAAATGTCACCGAGAAACTAGAAAAATTTCGGAAAAGATTTTTATGGGGCGATGGGATAGATAAACAAAAAATTCATTGGGTAAAATGGTCGAAAGTTGTTCTTCCAATAAATAAGGACGGGATTGGGGTGGGCACACTAAAGGCTGCTAATCTTGTATTATTATCAAAGTGGTTGTGTAAATTTAACCAGGAATCACATTCCTTATGGAGAAAAGTTATCAAGGCTATTCATGCACAACAAAGAGTGCAAACCCCAAACATCATCCCGATTAAAGCGTCACAATTAAACACTTGGAAAGCAATAGGAAAAGTAGTTGTTGCCCTCGGATCCGCTAACATAGACATGAACCTATTCGCTGAAAAAAAATCTGACATTCAAGATAAAAACCATTCATAGATCCTTGGATGAATTGGAGGATGAAGAAGTGCAAACCCGAGTATTCGTACATGTATGGAACAACTGGATCCCCATCAAAATTAATATCTTCATGTGGCGGACCTCAATGGATAGACTACCCACGTTCACACAATTGTCGAAAAGAGGTGTTATGGTCTCAACCACCTGTTGTCCGATATGTTTGGAACCAGAAGAAACTATTGAACATCTTTTAACAACTTACAATCTCTCCTGCATCATTTGGCAACATATTTCCGTTTGGTGAAAACACTCCCAATCTTTGCTTTCTCCGTGAATGATTTGTTCCAATTTCATGAAACAATACATGGCCGACCTAAAAGAAAGAAAATAATTCAAGGAATCATAGCTATTACATGTTGGAGCTTATTGAAGGCAAGGAACATCTCGTTTTTAATCAAAAAATACTTACTAGTAACACGCTACTACAAGAATTCAAGATTATCTCGCACCTGTGGATCACTAATCGAGCAAAAAATTTGGCGATCACATGGGAAGATTAGAGAAATTTTTCTATGGCTCTATCTATGTAAATTATTTTGTTGTCCTTATTTTGATGAACTGATATGTATCTTTTTGGTGTTTTTGCAAGCACTTTCTTAGCTTGTTTAATATTAAATTTTGCCGTTTAAATAAAAAACTAACAGCTTAATAATTGCATCTTACTCTATTTTTGGCAGAAGAGAAATTCAAATATATATGTTTACTTATTTACATATATCTTAACTATATCAAACAAATTAATATTTTTATCAATTAATATGTATTTTCGACAGATATATTAATTATATCAAAATTAATGTTTTTATTCATTACTATGTGTTTTGGACATTTATATCTATATCTATCTATATATTTTTATATAATAAAAGAAAAGTTTTTGGCATCATAATTTGCCATGTGGCGCCACCACATTCATTCTCAATAATTTTTCTCGCCAATTCTCCTAATTATGGAAGTGATTTGTATTTCCAATTTTTTTTTTATTGCATTCTAAGTTATTTAATAACCAATTATTTAATTACTAAAGATATAAAAATACATAATTGTCTTAGATTATGATTGTATTTATAGTTTTTTTTTAAAAAGTCACCCGTGTAAAAGAAAAGTTTTTGGCACCACAATTTGCCATGTGGCACCACCATATTCATCCTCAACAATTTTTACCGCCAATAGACATTCACACTCCTAATTATGGAAGTGATTCGTATTTCTATTAAAAAAATTATGGATATATATATCCAACTTTTAATTTATTGCATTCTAAATTATTTAGTAACCAATTATTTAGTAACCAATTATTTAATTACTAAAGATATAAAAATACATAATTGTCGTAGATTATGATTGTATTTATAGTTTTTTTTTAAAGTCACCCGTGTAACACACGGGGATAAAAAACTAGTATGAGATAATCAAAATAATCTTTCATGAAATAATTGACTCATGCTTGACGAACTAATGTTTGTTTGATGAAGATGAGTAAGAAAACATTAATTAATGAAAACATTATTATCAGATTTTTTGAAAACATTATATTTCTAAATCTTATAAGTTTAAATCTAGCAGTGATGCATAAAATAGATTACTTGATTAAGGTTATATTTATATTTTATATGTTGGTCATCGTGTAAAACGGTGTTACACATGTGAAAATCGAGGCTACACGTGTGTAAATTAAGGTTACACATGAGTAACAATAAGGCTACACATGTGTAAACCAAATGTTATATGTGTAAACGAGAGGTTACACATGTGTAAAGAAAATGTCCAAATGTGTAAAGCAAATTTTTTACATGCGTAAAACAAAGGTGATACGGCATAAAACAAGATCGTTTATGCGTAAAACAAGTGTTATACTTGTGTAAAGAAAATGTCACACACGTTCAAAAAAAGGTTACAAATGTGTTAAACAAAGACAACACGTGTGTATACAAACGTTATCTATGTGTAAAAAGATGTTACAACTATATGAATCAAATATTACACATGTGTAAAAACAAATGTTAGACATGTGTAAAATAAACGTTACACATGTGTAAAACAATGGTTATACATTTATAAACACGATACACGAGGCTATGTTAGTGATTTTAGTGTCACTGACCATTTTGTGTAACTGGAATATTCGGGAGTGCTAATGAGTAATGAGAATTGAAACTATGATCTAATACAAGCATATCGGAGCACATTGTACACTTGTATGTAAGACTAAGTTTGATTCTCACGAGCAAAAGTCCCGCGCGTTGCTGCGGGTTGACATTTTTTATCAGCATACATTATCATAGTCATAGATATTACATCACAAAATATGAAACAAAGTTAACATGTCTTGAAAACACCAAGCAAAATTAACTGACTATTACATTACAAAAGCAACCCTTGAAAGCCCATATCATACAACATGAGATATGTGTAGTGCTTTGACTTCAAAGTAATACCTCATGCGTATTTTTTGATCAACGTGAATGCCATAACGATCAGCAAAAGACATTCAATCGTAAACACTAAACCGGCCTGTAGTTTTCAATGGTAATGTAAAGGCGTTATCTAATGAGTTGAAATCAGAAATATGGATATATGTATGTATTTTTCTATAACTATACCTTGTATATGTTGCCATGTTACTTTCAGCATGCAGTATGTAGGCTTGAGGGTCATCATCTTTACAGATAAGGTCAATCACCATTTCATCATAGAATTCAGCTATGTCTGCGAGTGATGTTGGTAATCGCTACATAATATTTATGCCATTAAAAGTAACAGTTTCAGTCTGATACAAAAGATTCTTAAAAACTATAACATATAACAGATTCGTTAACAATAACATATCTAATAACAAAATGTTTGAATCTGGACTGCAGCTGAAGTATAAAGTTACTTATAAAGTTTTTACGAATGATAACGACCTTATCAAAAGATGGTTGTGCTATGTCTTCAACTGCCTTAACATCTGGAGGGGGAGGAACAGAGTGTATGTGGCAGCCATTTGTTAAAAACACATCCACATAACAGAGATTGATTTTATAAAATATAAAAATATACTAAATTTTAAGTGTTAACTTTATTTATAAGGTCGTTTTAAGGAAGTGTCATTAGGTAAAAGAATGATTTAATAGGAACTTCAACAATGTAATATATCATAATCATAATGATCGTAGTAATGATCATATATCAAAATCATAATGATGAACAAATAAAATTACAATGCGGGGCGAAAAATAATTTTCGAAAGTTTGTCACGGGGTGAAAATTATGTTTA
>JBCNJP010000007.1:23115740-23139467 GCA_039602395.1 Deinandra increscens subsp. villosa
AAGCTGGATATTCAAGATCCTCACCACGACAGTTTGGTAATTACATTATGTATTGCTAACCATTATGTTCGCAGGATCCTGATAGACAATGGCAGTTCAGTCAACATCATTCAATTGGACGTGCTTAAAAAGATGAGCATTCCAGAAGAAGAGATAATTCCAAGATCCTCAGTGTTAGTAGGATTCAACGGAGAAACCAAGCATACGGTCGGAGACATCAGACTTCCTGTTTACATTGAAGGAGTCAACTCCATGCAGAAATTCTGCGTTATTGACTCCCTTCCTTGTTGCAATGTAATCTTGGGAAGGCCATGGATCGATGACATGAAAGCAGTTCCATCTACCTATCATCAATGTGTGAAGCTTCCACACCTTGGGGAGTTGTAAGAATACTAAGTCATCAACAAGAAGCCAAAGACTGCTATACTTCTGCTATGAAAAACACCATCAAGCCCAAGCCAGCATACCAATTAAAGAAACCAGCACGAAGAATTCAGATGACAAAGGAATCGGAAATCAAAGTGCTGGTAGGAACCAATATCCCTGAAGATACTAAGGAGCAGCTCGTGAACCTCTTAAAATCCAGAATCACAACGTTGGCATGGAAACATGAAGACATGACAGGTATATCTAAAGATATTATTACTCATAAACTTGGTATAGATGAATCTTTCAGGCCAATACATCAGAATAGAAGGAAGTTCACTCCTGAGAGAAACATCATAATCCAAGAAGAAGTTGACAGGCTGCTTAAGTAAAAAATGATTAGAGAAGTTAAATATCCTCGATGGCTGACCAACGTGGTGGTAGTCCAGAAGAAAAACGATAAGTGGAGGGTATGTGTAGATTACACAGACCTAAACAAGGCCTGCCCGAAAGATCCATTCACTCTTCCTACCCTTGACAACCCATTGGGTAGGAAGGTTCTTGCAACCAACAAGACTACTCCTTTTGACAAAGAAGAACTGGCGTCTCCAATCATGGTCATTATGAGAAACCCTCGGGATCATCTGAGCTTCTCCCTGTCTGGTTTTCAAAACAAATCTGCCATGGCCATGAGTACCCAGTCGGTACACCTTGCAAATCTCAGCAACCCCGATGTTCAGGTTGTGGGTTTGGTTCAGATTGTGAAGAAAGAAGAGAATTCGCCAAACCATTGGCATGACTTGAGAATAGGCGAGGTGGGTGACTGAGAAAAATTCGCTGACTAGACCTGGAAAGGGGAATGTCATACCGAGAAGAAAGGGGTAGTAAAGAAAGCAAACCCACTCGTCGGAAATGTGATCGGCCTTCAAAGATGGGTCGTACGGGCGAAACTCAGCTTCAGCAGGGAAGCTTGAAGATCGCTGCAACATCGCAATCTTCCGATCGTCGAAGTTGCAGGTCTCCTCCTCCGTCGCCGGAAGGAGCCCCTGGTCAGTGAAATCTTCAGCCACATTGTCGGAGACGGTGGCCGAAGAGCGAAGTGTTTTCTTCACCATGATAGAAAAAGACGAAGGAAAAGGGAGATGGAGACTGACCTGTAGAATTCGCAGAAGCTCTAGGGTTTTGCCGAAAGAGAAGATGTGTGAGATTATGAAGAGAAGTTGGGGGTTATAAAGGAAAATTGGGCGAAAATCTTGCTTGGAAGTTGAGTGGATTAATTTTCTGCCTTATCATCATTAAACTCTGGATAAGAGTACAAGTGTTTTAAATTTTTGACAGCTGTATTGCATGCGCCAACCGCCAAAAATTTGGGGGCAATTGTTGGTACTGGATTTTAGGATACTCGGAGCAGCTCGCAAGCACTTCGCGGTAAGGATCCTGAATTATGTTTCTTTACTAACAGTTGCTTTTCCCCTTTTGTTTGTTATTCGCAGGATAATTCCAGCATGGATCACGTGTCCTAAAGACCCGGTCAGCTAACAGAAACGTGGACTAAGTGGACTTCGAACGGCTAAGTGGGGGACGTGGAGTTAGTTGCTAGTTTTTAGGAGATATTGTTACCATGTAATCTTTACTTAATCCGAGCTCTAGGCTTGCACACACACACCTGATTTACGATTAGCATTCTCTGTAACACTTAGAACACAAGCACGTTTCATCTGTACTAAATACTTTCATCATATAAAAGTTTTAGGAGGCAGGTACTTTGAACCGGCCCCCGAGGTTTTTTGCTACGCTCCTTGAGGATACTCAAGGATTCCTGGATTTTCCCTCGTTACATCCTCGTGTCAACACTCAAACTTGTATTTTTCTCGCTAATTTCATCAAACACTCTACCTCACTTACAAAGTTTGATCAACTAATTGCTTAGGCAGTTTTTGACCAAAACACATATATATCCATGGATCTAGCATGGATCATCAAACACATCATAGATCTAAACCTAAATTGACATAAAGATGCAAACTTTGATCATATAATCCATGGATCTATCAAGAGCAACATAGATCTTATCATAATCAAGCATTAAAGCTTAGACCTTGATGGAGAAGGAAGAAGAATCTAAGGAGTTAAACACATAGATCTTAGTTTACATACCAAAAGGGGTAAAAAGCGACTTAATCCAAGAAATAAAGCATCAAAATTGAGCCCAAAGTCTTCAAGGAATATGATCTCTAAGGTCCGTGGCCGTTTTAGGGTTTTTAGAGAGGTTTGGGCGAGGATAATAGGAGCTATAATAACTTAAGAAGCTTAAATACCCGAAACTTAGGGTTTCTTCCAATCTGGGGGAAGGCGTACCGCCCTAAAAATAATTAATCTTGGGCGTATTGCCCTAAACTGGCATTCTGGTTCTTAATTATCGATTTCTCGATTCGCGTGCTCGGTTCTTCGTTTTTCGATGTTTTTTAGTCCCATTTTCTCCCAAATCACTCAATTAACCATCACATCATGTTAAACATATAAAATCCACACAAAATGAATATAAATACATCAAGTCACTGAAACGTATGCATAAATTAGGTTGAAACAAGCAATTTTGGTCGGTTTTGGCGTACGTATCGATTTTGGGCAATACACCAACGATTCGCGACTCAATCAAGTGTGTGACGACTCATGACATGATAAATGATTATTAGACTTATAAAAATGTTGAATTTTATATACGGTGACCAAATACGAGATTCCCGGTAAACGAAAAATCGCGTACCGAAATCGCGTAGAAACCCGAAATTGCTTTAGTTTTAATTCGAGATATCCAATTTGATTCCAATTCATTATAACTAAGTATTTGGTTTCAAAAATTGATTTTAAATCATTTAGATCCATTAATTAGGGTACAAGTTCCTGAAAATTCTTCCGGTTCTCAATAATTTACAAATCGATAAATCGTGAATTTTCAAAACGGGCTGGATTTCTCAATTAGGTATTTTGCAAATGTTACAGTCTTCCCTACTTTAGGGAATTTCGTCCCGAAACTAGAAGAGACTTTAAAACTTATGAGAAAATAATAGTTAAAAGAGTTTTACCAAACCTAACACATTTTGACATTTGAAACCAACATATAGACGACAAATAGGAATATATTCTCGATTACTGAATCAATTATATAGGCACCAAATCTTTTTCCCGACCGTAAAGGTTAGGTTTAGAATGGCGACTAAGGAAAATGGATTGTGATATAACCGATGATTATAGATATACCTCACACATACACACACTGTCCTCGGTCCGACTCCCAATGCACCCTAAAGGAATTACCGATGCTTATATATAGAGTGTATAGCAGCTAACCCACCACATCTTTAAGACCTTTAGTGAGTATTGTTTGTCTTTGGTAAACATCCTATACTACATAACAGATATCAGACAACCGAGCTTGATACAATAACATAGAACTGAGCGATGGATCTGAGGAATACACTATGACCAATCCTAAATCAACCAAAAGACTAACCAAAGATAATGGACCATAGTCTCCCCTACTTTGGGGGCGAGACCGGGGGTTTAAGAGA
Source organism: Deinandra increscens subsp. villosa (assembly GCA_039602395.1). Taxonomy (NCBI): domain Eukaryota; kingdom Viridiplantae; phylum Streptophyta; class Magnoliopsida; order Asterales; family Asteraceae; genus Deinandra; species Deinandra increscens. The sequence goes on from JBCNJP010000007.1 coordinate 23,119,679, forward strand.
CTCAGGTGAGTAATGGATGCAACATGGATTTATTTAAAGTATCCCAACTCAATCACATAGATTCACATTGATCACCATAGAATAAACCAATCCAAAACAGATAATAATAATAAACAAAAATTTGGAGCTTCAGACTTCTTATCCAAACAAAGCTTCAAGCTCTGGTGTACCAGATGGGTAGCGACCCACATCCGGTTTACCTTATTAGACACGATATCTGGATAGAATCCGAATCAATCGTCGCTAAAACCTAAGACCTATACCCCACAACCAGTATCGATCGTATGCTAAGCTAGCAACACACACAATCGTCGGTAGCAGTGCGTATGAGTCTCTTATTTGGCAAGAGTAGAGTAATGATCAACACCCGAATTAATGATATATAACTGAAAATTCAAGTGGTGATCACCAAAAGGCTTAAAACAAAAGATACCAAAAGAAACCGAGTACCACGAACTAAACAGAAATCCACACATTGGGCGACATGAGCCGATTAGCACTCGCTTGGGTGTCACGACCAGCGTGATCCGAGTGGTACGTTTCAAAACAACATGTCTCTGCTGACTTGGGATAAACCGCATGATTCGTGGTGTATGAATTCGGTGACATAAATTGAATTACATGACCCGAGATGCATGAATCCGATATCCTGAATCGAACGGCATGCCTCCAAGTACATGTATCGACAACGTGAACCGAACGACATGTCTCGAAATATATGTATCAGATAACATGAACCGAATAACATGTTTTGAAATACATGTATTGATAGCATGAACTGAACAACATGACTCGAAAATCATGTACCCGATGATATAAACCGGATAGCATGACTCGAAATTCATGAGCCTGATAACATGAATCGAATAGCATGACTCGAAATGCATGAAATCTGATAATATAATCATATATTGGAATGAAGAATAACTTGATTAATAGTAATTACAAGCCACATCCACCCATAGTACCCTACAGATGAGGACAAAAATTTGGAATTCAATGATACACCCGATGAAATAGATTAACGAACCAAGCAACGGTCACATAACGCTAACATGAAGCCACTGCCAAAACAATCATCAAAGTCATGCAACAAACAAGAGTCGAACCTTAAAAATCGAATCCGTGAAATGATGGACATTGAGTCTAAAATTAGACTCATGATAATGGTAAAGCAGTGCCAGGAAAAGCTAGGGATGAAAGGGCACGGATCGATCCCACAAACCGACTATTGAGTAAATCAAGAGTCGAATTCACGAATCTACCTAGCGGAAATACCTGGAGTTCCTGATCTGAATACAAACAAGTTTCCCCACGATAGAGATCAAATATGGGGATGAGCAAATTCATATATCGCCAATGAGAGTGATCACGAACTTGAAAAAAAAAGGCCGCGAAACGTCGGCTGAAAGATGGAATTCAGAACCAGACACTTCCCGAATCAGATACAACACAAACCCAGATGCATGACGGACACGGATTAAGGAGAGTTAACACAATGGACAAGACAAAACGCATAAGGGAGAAACGATTGCGCAGAGGCGAACGGTTCCTTGAGGGTTAGATACGATAAGGTGACTAGAAATTAGAGTCGTACAAGCATTAAGGCAATGTGAAAGTCGGTTTGGTGAAAGAGAGGAAGAGCCGATGTATCTTCGGATGTCTCCAATTTCCATTTCATTATGATGGGCTGGAGACTTCGAAGGTATGCACAAATTAACCATCAAGGCAATTCCTATCACGTCAATTCCCGTTTTCTCCCAAATAACTCAATTAACCATCCCATCATGTTAAATGATGTGTTACTAAACACATAGGTTTTACCTGCAATTTCCAGATTGTTTTGTTACATTTTCGTATTGTTTTATTTAAGTTTACGTTTGTTGTAGTTTTTTTTTGCATTTATATGGTTTTGAAGGTCTCATGGTACAAAAGAACAAGAAACGAGCCAAAACTGAAGACGGAGAGACCAGACTAAGGATTCGAGCAAAAACCAAAGCGTTCAGTTAAGAGAATTGGAATTTGAACCCTTATCTTCCAGCCACATGAAGGTGTGAGACCTATTTAAGGATATAGCTTATGGAAAATGATGAACGTGGGCGAAAACGGGGGTCAATTCCGAGTTAAAACGAAGAAGTTATGAGTGTTTGAAGGTAATTGTTGAAAAAGTCAAAGCTGCTAGAAAAGTCAAACATGCTCTGTAACGGCCCGTAACACCCGTAACGAGCCGTGATGGCCCTTATTCGAGAAAAACCCTAATTTTGGGCCTATAAATATAAAGGGGTGTTTAGGGATGAGGGGGTTCGACTTCCAGAGACCAGAGACGACCAAGACGACCTAGAAGCTTAGAGTTTGAGCATAGATGAAGAGAAGAGGGCGTACGAATAGATTTGACGTTCGGTTTTCGACTATTTGCAACGATTTCGATATTCTAATCGTTTTGATTATGATTTTTAGTTTGTTTGTGATTGGTTTCTGTACAAATATGATAGTAGGCTAAACGATTCGTGTCGCTTTGGCGAGACGAGTCTTGATTATGGTTTGAACGCTTAATTTGCGATTGATTTTACTTATGACATATGTTTGAGTTAACATGTTGTGTTTGTGTGGTTATGATATGTGTTTGCTATTGTGATCATTGGAACTAGACTAATAGTGTGGAAACCCTAGCCATAGTCTGCAGGTCAACTAGGTTAGGTGTTCTATTGTATTGCCGAATAACGGTAACAGCGGCTTACGCGTGAAACTAGGTTAGTTCACGACAGTTAGATCGTTAATGTTCATATAGTTGTTCACCATTAGGTTTTGAGTGAGAAATCACCTCTTCCTTTTCTAGTTGCCATCCTATTCACTGTCTTGTAGTTAACTTTCACCGATAGGTCGGGTTTGCCCTACTAAGTTGTGTCTAGCACCTTCTAGGTTAACCAACTATCCATCACAATAGCTTTACAACTCTAGGACCGTATAGGACTGTCTATATCGAATACCTTCCAACCAATTGTAAGTCAGGTCACCGATAAGTCGGGACCAGACCTTGTTAACGCCAAGCAAAGACCTTGTCTAGCACATTACCATGAAATAGAAGCAACCGTTAGGGCGTGTCTATAACCCTGATCGTGAACCTTATCATAGGGATTAGGTAGCCTTGTCTTAGGAGCCTTATCCAATTTAGTGACAAGTCATAAGTAGTCAATCGTATGTTTAAGCCATACAAGATGAGTCGAACCTAAGTGATACGCATTCTCATTCTAAATCGAACCAGTAGTTAGTTATTAATATATTTCCTTTTTAGTTACTTTAGTATTTAAATATTTTTCTCAAAATAAAAACCAAAACCAAATCCTAAACTATTAAACAACAACTAGTTTCACCATTTCGTGTCCCGAGGATCGACATCCGGTATTTACTGATTCTGTGCTACACGCGACGGGTACACTTGCCCTCCGTGTGTTGTGTAGTCCTTGGTGGATTCCGTTTTATAAATTTAAAACCTGATAGTATGAGCTATATTTTATATATACAAAACAACACATCATTAAACATATAAAATCCACACAAAATGAATATAAATACGTCAAGTAACTCAAACGTATGCAAAAATTAGGTCGAAACATGCAATTTTGGTCGGTTTTGGCGTACGTATCGATTTTGGGCAATTCATCAACGATTCGCGACTCAAGCAAGTGTGTGACTCATAAAAATACGAGATTATTAGACTCATAAAAGTGTTGAGTTTGATATACGGTGAACAATTACGAGATTCCTTGTAAACGATGAATCGCGTATCGAAATCGCGTAGAAACCTGAAATTGCTTTATTTTCAATTCGAGACATCCAATTTGATTCCAATTCATTGTAATTAAGTATTCGGTTTCGAAAATCTCAAACGAAGTTGGTCCAACTCTAGAGTAATAGTTGCTGCTATAGGAATACTCCACCTATGGTAGGCGAGATACCCATATACTAACAAGATTAACCGCACAAGTCCTAGGATGACTTCCAGAATATGAATGGTCCCTTCCTTTTTGATCATTAGTATGAGGAAGGCAAGCTGTACACATGCCAAGTTTTATCCTCAAGTCTTTACACAAAGTGTCGAGTCCCAACTTCGAATCGCTTATTCAGTCTATGCAAGGATTCAAATATCAAGTCTACATTCTTTCGCGCCTCTGGCTGAGTGTCTCGTATCTACTCCAAACACTCAAGATGAATCGTTAGCTGCAAAGCCCGTTCATGCCCTGGCTTTGTTTCTTTTTCGGCTTAAGGAATCAGCTACTGAAAATGCGTGAGCATCGGATCGTCTACTCGATCTAGCTAATCGGACATCGAAATGTAATTAACCGATTGATTTATTGATCAAAATGAACAATTAAAATTAGTAACACTCAGAATACAGACACAGAGAAAACACTCTTAGAAACACACACTTAGCAAATCTCACACGCTCAGAACCAACCAATTACAAAGACCAAACACATATTTATACCCAGCTGGCCGAGCTTCGGCCGAACCTCAGGTTCGGCCAGTCCTTACTTCAGGTTTGGACCTAGTTCGGCCAGACCTAATTTGACATAGTCTTGAACATTGCTTGATACTTCACACGACGCACATATCAGGTATCAACAAACTCCCCCCTCGTCGTGTGCAGTATCTCTTCAACATCATCAACTTTGTATCTTTAATCAAGCTCCCCCTCAAGTATAGAATCCGTCCGTTCAATGAAATGAACAAACTCCTCCTCAACTCGATCGTAGCTTGATCTTGAATACTTGATGACATTTTAGTGTATCTCTGGTCTTTCATCAACATCTTCAGAAGACTTGAAGTTGTGATATTTTGCACATAGCAACCTGCTCAATCATTTAAATAATCTTGGCGCAAAACGTCTCTTCGAGACTCCAAGATATGATTTTGAAAATGATTTGTATCACATGTTGATCAGATCAAAAATAAAGCAGAAACAAAATCTTTTTTTTTAAAGTTTATGACTAAAACACACCGAAAATCTTTTTGTTCTTTTCTGAAATGAAATGAAACACAATACAGAATCAAACACTATTTTTGGTATGAGAAAGATCACTATATGGGATCATATTGAACATAACGCACTGAACTGCACTTCAATTTCAATTAATCGAAACACATAAGTCATGCTGATCGCTGGTATAATTTGTCCAACTTAAACTCAGACAGAATCATACTCATAACATCTGGATATGTTAAAGTAATGATTATATTTGCTTTGACCAGTGTATCCCACACTATCAGACATAATCAGACATTTTCAGTTTTTCTTCTTTCTATCCGTTGTGTGACAGCACTTGTGATTCTTCACAATGCATAAAATTTTCATGATATCGTCAACTGTGTTCCATGCAAAAAGAAATAAGAACGTTAAATCGTCTACCTTAAGGTCGATCTTTTGATACGCAGATAAGGCCTCGGATTAAATAAAATAAGAAAATAAAACAAGTTGAAATTGTATAACCCAACAACAATCAGGTCGGTACTTCCGTACACGCAGAGAAAGTCCGATGAGTTATACGAAACACCAAAGAAAATAAAGCAGAACGTCAAACGAACAACGATCAGGTCGATCTTTCGATACGCAGAGAAAGTCCGATCGTTTGACAAAATAAAGAAAATCAAACAAGTTTAAATCTTTGCAAAATGAACACATGTATACACAGTGACTTCTTATTTTGAATTTCACACTTATTTTTCTTTTTGTGTCATGAAATATGCATCAAGATGTTATCCACATGGTCAAGCATTAGTATTTAGTGTATATCACATCTGAATACTTTTTTATTTGCCGAGCATGATCAGAATAAGAATCATATACCTGATACCTGTGATCATGTACCCATTTGGATGTAGGGCTTCGAGATTGAGAACTTTCAGAAGAAATGTTTGCTTTCACAAAGACTTCAGCAATCTTCCGAGCATCAACATAATGAAGTGGAAATTCTTTGTCAGAAAATAATTGATCCGAACCCTTGAGTTTGTAAAACCGCTCGGGTTGAACTTTATCAGCTTGAAAAACTTCCTTCTTCACTTGTTTCATCTTTAATTTCTTCAAATCTTGAGATGATGATGCTAGAACCTTCTCAGCTTTGTCTTTTATCCTGTGAAAACCCAATCCTTCATGATTTCCAGAAATCTTCTCCTCAAGTGTAATATGTCCATTCTTCGCTAAACGAGAAAATTCAGTCTTTACTTCAGTTACATTCTTTTGATCATAAAAGATCTTTTCATCAAACTCAGGTTGAGACTGAATCTTGTCACTTGAAGTAGCCGACTTCTCATTATCAGCAGAAGATGAACCAGATACAAACTTTAGAGCAGGAAAAACTGCAGATTTCTTTTCCTTCTTTTTCTTATTCTTCCTGTTCTTCTTCTTCGTCACAACTTTCTCATCCTCAACAGTAGATGAAGAAACCTTTGAATAATCAAATTCATCAACTTGTTCCTTTACTTCTTTGAAAACTTCTTTGATATGAGCAGGGGGTGATGCAGTCTTAACAAACATTTTCTCAAAATTTTCATCGTTAGCTAAGAAGCTTGTAAAGACTTGAGAATTTGAAACATTATTGAGCAATCGATTAGCATCAAGAACTCGAATTATCATATCAGAAATTTTCTGTTGAGCCTCAGCAAATTCCTTTTCTTTAGTAATCAAACGCTTCGCAACTTTGTGAGTTTCAAATTTTTGCAGGCGAAGATTATCAAGACCTTCAAATAATTCCTTCTTTAATTTATCTTCATTGCGCTTTTGAATCTCTAAATTTGCTGCTTGAACTTTATTGACACGAACCAATTCCCGCTTCTCATCCAACAACTTTCCCATGTCAACTTGATACGCTTCAATCTTAGCAGTTGATTCTTCCACATTCTTTGTAAGTAGATCAAGTTTGACTTTTGATTTATCAAACAAATTTGTGAAATCAGTAGCAATATCCTCCGCTTCATCCTTCCATTTCTTGACTTCCTTCACCAACTCATCCCGTTCTTCACAAATTTTAGCTTTTGTAACTTCAACATTCCTTTTATCTTGTTTAGAAATTTATAACACTTCATTCAGCAATTTGATCTCTTTAAGCAAACATTCATTCTTCAAACCCAATTCCTTCTCATTTTCTTTAGAAATTCCCAACTCCGAACTAATCATTTGTAAGTCAGCAGAAACTCTCTTGACTTCTTCAATCAAAAATTCTTTTTCTTTCATCAAGGCTTCAATTTTAGACTCAAATTTTTCATTCTCAGCAGCGTCATCTGAACTTGAATCAGAATAATAATCATCTTGCTCATGAGTGACAATTAATGCTGATGTATCATATCCAAACTGTTGACCCCAATCATAAACACCATCATGTTGAACCGTCAAAGCTGTTGTTTTGCTGGTGTTACTAGTAGATGGTTGAGTAAAACCAGGCTTGGGTGATTGAGTAAAACCAGGCTTGCTTGCATGTGCCTATTGACAATCTTTGGCAAAATGTCTAAGCTGTGAACATTTATAACATTTTAGCTTAGACTTGTCAAAACCCATTTTATCACCAGAAAGATTTCTTCCATGTTTCTTGAAAAATCTCTTCGATCTTTGACATAACATAGCATACTGCCAAGATATATCCAATTCAGTTAGTTGATCATCATCAAGAGCATCAAGATCATCACTGGTTAACTTTGCATCATCAACATTCTTAATAATCGAACCAAAAGATGATGAAATCAAGGCAGAAATCATTTTAGCACAATCCTCTATTGATTCAGCAGAAAAGGCAATCTGATTTGAAAATTTTGGATTTGTAAAGCTACAACCCCGTGAAGACTTGTTATCAGAATTATCAGAAATTCCAGTCAAGAAAGCTGTATTTGGTGCAGAACTCAGACTTGGTTTAGCTTTAGCATTCATGCTTGCCGTATTCTCACCATGATACAATTCAGGATTTTGCAAAGTAGCAGTTGACTTCTTTAAATTTAACATTTCCATTTCTCGAGCATGAAGTTTTCCAGTAAGCTCATGAAACGTCATTGTAGAATAATCCTTATTATGAGTGAGCAGCAAAACATAATTCTCCCACTTCTCAGGTAAAGCTTCCATAATCTTCTCTTTCAAATCAACATCATATTTCTCAATACCAACTACCTTTAATTCACTCATGAGATGTGAAAACCGTGAAACGAGAGCAGTAATGTTCTCATTTTCATAGTTTTGAAAATTATCAAATTCTTTGTTCAATACTTTCTTCCGACTCTTCTTGTAATCATCATTACCCTCACATCTTGCTGAGAGAGCATCCCATAATTGCTTTGATTTCTTACAAGTGCTGAATTGATGTAACAATTCAGTAGGTAAAGCCATTGTAAGATAACCATAGACTTTCTTTTCAAGCTCATAACTTTTTCTTTCAGCAGCATCAACATCTTGAAGTTCTTTATAATCTCCTTCTTCAGTTGGTCGTTCATACAACTTTCGAATCGGAATCCATAAATCAATATCATTTGTGCTTATGTATGCAGAAAACCGTTTCTTCCAATTTTGATAATCTTCAACTTTCAACAATTTGGGAACTTTCTGACTTGTTTCAATTTCATTATCAAAATTCAACATGGTTTGCATCGCACTTTGCATTGCAGCAAATGCTTGAAATTCCGACATCAATTGAAATATTTTAAATTCTACCGGCCGAACCCTCTCCGATCCTATCATTGACCTCCGAACTCTGTTCGAACCTAAAATCAAAGTCCGAACTTCGTCCGAACTTGCTCCGAAACAAAATCAATCGTCCGAACGCCGACCGAACCTATGTAGCTCCGATCTCACTCCGATCTAACTCCGAACCTCAAACGAACTAGAACAGACCTCCGAACTCTCACCGAAGATGAACCGAATATCGACCGAACTTCAAGTTCGGAGCAGTTACTCCGAACCTGATCAGGAGACTCCGACCTTCGAACTCATTTTTCAAGAACTTGCAAAAAATGACTGATTTTGACGAGACTCGTTACTATGGATCAGTAAAACCGATAGAAAATGATTTAGAAACAGATTTGACACCAAACATTCGATAGAATTGATGAACAACACAAAAACAAACTCGAGAAACACGAAAAACGCTTCAAAAATCCGAAGATAGCAACCACAGATCAATAGAGTGAACCAGAAAGCTCTGATACCACTTGAAAATGCATGAGCATCGGATCGTCTACTCGATCTAGCTAATCGGACATCGAAATGTAATTAACCGATTGATTTATTGATCAAAATGAATAATTACAATCAGTAACACTCAGAATACAGACACAGAGAAAACACTCTTAGAAACACACAATTAGCAAATCTCACACGCTCAGAACCAACCAATTACAAAGACCAAACACATATTTATACCCAGCTGGCCAAGCTTCGGCCGAACCTCAGGTTCGGCCAATCTAAACTTCAGGTTCGAACCTAGTTCGGCCAGACCTAATTTGACATAGTTTTGAACATTGCTTGATACTTCACACGACGCACATATCAGGTATCAACAGCTACCGCATTAGCTTTGTCGGGAAGGTGCCCGATGGTATGATCAAAATCTCTAGATGATTCGATTCGGCTTCGCTACTTCATGCTTCATTGTTCCTGGTCAAAGATTCACTGAAAACGTTTGCAATCGATGTAAAACTTCTGTACCGTACAAGCAACGTCTCCAGATCTTCGACTCAAAGACCATAGCTCCCGATTCCAAAAGGTGAATTGTGTCACCTTCTCATTAATTTGGAGTTGTCGAGAGGCCTACGCGGTAACTCTACCGTATTGCGTAAACATACGAATTAGACCTTGTACAGGTGTACCACATCATGCGACGAAGTCTACGGTTCTCTTAGGTAAGGAAAGAATAGGCGCACTGCAAAGCTTCTGCTTCAATAGCTGGAATGCAGTGTCCTGCTTCACATCCCATTTACACACCCTTGTGTGTCGAAGCTGTCAAAGGCTGTGGGGATCTTCGAAAGGTTTTGGTGAATAGCTCGTATTAGCCCGCCAGGCCGAGGAATTGGCGTACTTTGGTCGGCGTCTTTGGTATAGGAAATCCCTAATCTCCCCAATCTTTAACGGATCAACCTGAATTCTTAATTAACAATGTGACCCAGAAATTGCACCTCTCGAGTCCAGAATTCGCACTTCGAGAATTTAGCATACGCCTACTTCTTTCTCGACAGGTCAAGAATTAAGCGAAGATGTTCCGCATGATCTTCCTTTGTCTTCGAATAAATGAGGATATCGTCAATAAACACGATGATAAACTGGTCCAAGCATGACTAGCAACCCGATTCATAAATTCTATACATGTTGCGGTTGTATTCATTAGCCAAGCGGCATAACCAAGAACTCATAATTCTCATATCGAATCCTAGAAGCGATCTTTGAATTTCTATCTTCTCTGACCCTTGACAAAGGGTAACCGGATCTTAAATTGGCCTTCGAATAGTGGCTTAATCCTTGTTGCTAATTAGCAAACCATCAATACGCTAAAAATGCTACTGATTCCTTATGGTAATCCTTTTTTATTCCAATAACTGGTGCACACTCTAAGAATTTCATCGTTCTTCTTATCTAACAAAACTAACACTTCCTAGCATGATGAACTAGGTCTATCAAGACCGTTTTCCTCTAGCAGACCCTTCCAATTACGAATACAACCCTTGGAGTGCATTTGACGCGAGTTGATAAGGTGCTTGGGCATTTGGCGTTGCCCCGGGTGCCGTATCAACCCGAATGTCTATCTGCCAAAACAACGGAAGACTTAGCATGTTTGTAAGAAGTACCTTCGAAAAACCGCAAACGACATGAATATCTTCAACGCGAGGTTCTTCAATCGACTGCTCAACGTCATGAGCCTAGATAGCCACCTTCTCTTGCCTTATAATCTCCGCCTGACTTTTGGATACTCGATCAATTCTGATGGTTACACTAAAACTTCCTAAGTTTGATAGTAGTAGTCCCACATTCACATGACGACCTGAAAGTTTCTACGCGAGGCTCCAAACAACATGATTTGCTCTAACCAGCCTATCAGTCAAGAGTTCTGTAGGACACTCAAAATCTATCGGGCTATCTATGTTGCTAATGACTTTGCTAAATTTACTCGATATAAGGATCCTATCAGCTTCAGCATCGAACGATAGTAAAGCAGAAAAAATCTTTAAAGGAAACGACTTACCACGGACGTCGCTTGCATCGCTTGAAGTTCCTTTAGCTCCAATCACATACACTCGTGTCGGGCCATATCCACCATTTCCACCTCCATCATTTCTGTTGTTACCATTCTCCTTTGCATTCAATCTTGGACAATCCTTCTTGAAATGGCATGGTTTACCACATTCATAGCATCCTTCTTGTTTAGTCGACATGTTCTGGCCTCCTTGATTTCCCTGATCTTTCTAGTCTTTGAACCTGCAATCCATTGCCATGTGCCCACTCTTCCCACACTTGTTAAATGTTACTCGACTGCAACTACCTCGATGATTGTACTTACATTTGCGGCATTTGGGGTGTTTTCCTTGGTATCCTCCAAAACTTTGATTGCTTTGTTTCCCTTTGTTGCTCTCAATCTTTTGGTTCTGGTTCAGACCTGACCTAGTCTTATCACCACCACTATTGCTTAAGCTTTCCCGTTTCCTCTTGTTGTCTACAGAACTGTATAATGCTTTTCGAGGCGGTAGGGTTCCTTGTTGCACTGCTTGGTCAGTCAGCTTATGAGCGAGATAAATTGTATCTCTAAGGTTTGCGGGATTTGCTAGAATTCACAAGACTTTGAATCTGAGGAACTAACCCATTGATGTACCTCTCAACGAGGAAATATGGTAGTTCAACCATAGTGGGACAAAGCAGAGCCAACTCATTCTGACGTGAAGTGTATAACTCAATCTCAGAGCCTTCCATCTTTAAGTTACTAAACTCAACTTAAAGCTTTTTGATTTCCATTCGAGGACAATACTCCTCAACCAACAGTCTTGTGAATTCTGCCCATGGCATATTGTTTGCTTAGGCCAAACCAAGCACTTGAACTTGGAAGTTACACCAAGTTAAAGTTATTCCTTCCAATGTTCCTGAAGCATATTTGACTCGGTACTTAGCTGGACAATTGCATCTCTCAAAAACTGATTCAGTCTTCTCCATCCAACGGAGCAATCCTAGAACACCCTCAGTTCCATTGGATGTATGTAGTTTACACTCCATGAACATCTTGTACGTGCATTCGTGCTGAACGTTCGGGTTAGCTTGTGTATGTGCTTCCAAGGCTGCAGCGACGCTCTGTCCGATCATGGTGTTGAGCTCCTCTATTGATATGTTGATTCTGTGACCTCTTCCTCGACTTGCCATTGTCTTTATACATGATACACAAAAATGATTAATATCTCGGTATTTATCATTTGAGCATAAGATACATAATAGAATGGTGAAAACAACACATAAAAATTTAACAACAATTTCTAATAAAATAACGTTGCAACTGGCTTGCATTTTCATTCATTTAAACTGAAGCTTGAATTTTTATGGCCGAGACAGATAAAGAAAAAACTTTCAACAAGTTGTATAGATAGAGAAAGAAAACATACTTCTATGATAGCGCGAATAATCGGACTCAGCATCGCCCTCTGGCTCCCAGAAATGACTTCTGCTGAAAGATCCTCGGGACATCTCCCTCCAGGGGCTCCCGCTATTTTCCCTTACACAGTAACTCTATCCCGAATTACAAGTTGCCGGTCCTTTAAAATAATCACCTTATTCCTACATGTCCTCACATGATTTACCGAGTTGCTATGAACTTGATCAGCCTGATCCCAATTGCGGCTCAAAAACTTGATTAGCTCGTTCGAACACCACTACTTTTCCCGTAACCGCGCAATGCTCTCCAAACTATCATTCAGAGCCTGCTGCGTAATGCCTAAGGTTGCTACTAATGCGACGATCATCCGAATCCTTAGAGCGTAGAAATAAAGGAAATACGGCACACCTTGGGCCTCCAATATTCGAGTGGTAGAATCAGTAGACGTGAAGGAAAGAACATCCTGCACTGCGAATAACTGATGTTCATTCCTTCTAAACTATCTCCAGTTCATAGTATGTCGAAGGTTTCGTATGCGAAACGACTCAGTGAATCCATTTCCTTCAGACGACTCTTTACCATTGCCGATCTCTTGGGGCCTCTTCACCTCGCTTGCGAATGATGCTCCAGTTGATGACAATAAGTAAATGCGTCCACAGTATACATTCCATGTATGTTTCTGATAGGTGGCTACTTTATGAATAACCAACCACGTATTTCATGAAGCACCATAGTGAGTAGATGTGAGACAGATGTGAGAGGGAGATGTAATCCATAAAAGTAATCAAGATACGTATATAAATATAATATATATATATATATATATATGTATAAAGAGGGGCCAGTCACGTATATGTGCGTCTACAGTGTGTGTCTAACCGAATCTAGTCTTAGTTGGACCTAATGTAAGTCCTAAGTTCTCTATGGTTGATGGCGTTGATACCAATCTGTTAGACCCCCAAAAATCCACCGGCGGAGTATCAACGCAAATGGGGCGTAACATACCAGGATTCGAGTCACCAGACACACTAAACATACTATATGTATAAACATAACATTTTAAAGTTTGGGGTTTAAAGTTCATAATGCTTATCAAATCATTTTTAGTGCGGAAGCGTAAATCAAACATAATAAACTTTTCAAAGCGTGTGCGCCCTATCGCTTAACAGTTCAATTGTTTATACCAAACATGCAAAAGTTTATGTGATGAGTCATGGACCTCCTAACGTGATCCCTAACAGTTCCGCCTAAGGACCTGAGAAGAAACATGCTAAAAAGTACCAATGCAAGGTTGGTGAGTTCGCAGGTTGTACAAACAAACATTTCATAGTTCAATCCGGTTAAAGCAGGTAGTTTCCCTTTAGACCTACCCGTTCATGTAAATAAAGTTGATTTATTATAGTTGTAGATAGCTAGTCTACAAGAATGTGACACCTAGTGATCACGTCCCCAGAGCTGACTTACAAATACAGAATTTCGCCTTTGTCATGTATTACCTCCATGAATCCAATAGGACAATATAGTACCCATTCCACTCCCGGTAAGGCAAGTGGGGCTAAAGCGAGTAGCTCGGGCAGGGCTCGTCAGGCCCAGTAGATCTACTAAATACTTCCTCGCTATCCGAGATATTAACTGGTACGTACTAAAGGACTTCCTTGGCAATATACAAATCAATACAGTCCACGGATGGTATAATAATTCGATAAATTTTATAAGAAAAGTTACCACATGTCTTCTCCCCATGAGTTTAAAAATCAATAAAAGAGTAAGGGTCGTAAACTCACCTTAGGGTGCAATATATATCTAATGTCTGAACAATTTGTCATGCTTAAATGTTCTTAATTGTTCACTTTTATAAATAATATCAATTGAATTTCATTACATTTCCTAGTGTTTTGTGTTATGCGGTGAATAGAGCTAAAGTGTTGAATTCTAAGGTTTTATAAAGATAAAGTGAAGCTGATCGGTACAGCGTTGAGAAACGGGAGAATCAAAGAATAAAAATGAAGAAAGTTCATGGAATCAAGACATGGGCGGTATGCCCGGGTTGTACTGAAGATATGGGCAATACGCCCCAAAAGCTAGAAGAGTTCCAGATTAGAAGACACGGGCGATACGCCTAGTTTTGATACCCATTTAGGGCGGTATGCCTTGATTGGGTCGGTAGAAGAGTTTTTAGGGTTTTCTGTAAATTGTTTCGGGTTGCAAACTTTTATCTTCTTTTGTCATTTTTGCCGAACAAAGACCTTATTGGATGAATTTTGAGAGACTATAAGCATTCAATTGGTGTTTTCAATCATTCGTTACTTATTTTTGATGTTATTTAAAACCTTGATCATTTTTGTTACTTTAGCCATGTCCGACTAACTTCCTTGTAACTACTTTTGGTGAACGATTGTGATTCTATTATGTGTTTAATTACTTGTTTGCTAGTTATTCCGGTTTTCCTTGCAACTGTAGAGCACCCGCATGCTAAACTCATTAAATTAACTAGTAACTTAGGCTGGTAGTAGGTTGACTATGCAATAGGGGACTATGTCTATGTAGTATTAGCAATCAGGTGGTTAAATTCAGATAGATAGCAAATTCGGGATCCTAAAGTGGTTACCTTTCGTCACATAAGAGTTTCAGTTAAAATTAAGTTTTAGCATTAGTAACTCAGTTAATTGATAATTTAGTTTAAGTTGTTAGTTTACTTCCAAATCCAATCAAAACAGCCAAGACGCAACATAGTTTATTTCAGTAGTTAATTAGTTAATTAGTTAACCCTGTTCAGTTAGTTGAAAACCACATATTCCCTTGGTTCCATACCCTAGCTTGTCCTACTATAGTTTAAGTTAGGTATGTGTATAGCAGTGACGACAGCCGTTGTCAATATCCAAATAGTAAACGCCTGATAAAGATGGTGAATCCTCCTAGACTTCACATATGACACATAACAGTGTGAGTGTTGACTGTGTTGACCGACAGTTTCGACAACTCGCGGAAAATAGACGAGTTGACTCGAACACACATTGGTGCTCAGTTTAGGTTTTCTAATATTTATCCTAACACGTATAACATGTTACATTGCGACAAATATTATTTCATCATAATTTATTACGACGTTATCATGCGTATACAATGTACGATCGACGAGGCATCATACAAAGTCTTGTCATTCCCACTGAAATAGGAGACTTAGGATTGTAGACACGTATAACCCATAATTAATTTGACCTAAAGCATGTAAACACCTAATCAAGAAATTGCATGATCATACATATGCGTCACATAATTATTTATTTCTCCGGTAAATATATATTTTCGCATACAAGCAAAGTTTTCATGAAAACCACATTGTTATTGCACGTTAAGCCACAGGAAATCACGTTTATCATATTCCATAACATATGAAGTGTTCGCAACAACATGCACGCATATTACATCAAGCTATGACAACATCTCGTACGAGAAAAATAAGTATTTACTTAAATAAATCATTTTTCATGCATGCACACATCCAGTTTATGACTTTCTCATACGTTATGCATCCAGTAACCTAGATCATGCATTCATATCATAGATCGAAAATCAATTAGGCATCTTTAACCTAGATCTATCATGCACGAACATAAAAACTGAATTTTTATAAAGGATTTTATGTAAAGTTTACGACTTTATTGCATAACAATTCTAGATCTTTCATCATCAGGCATCTAAGACATGAATCATTCATCAAAACTCAATCTTCATCAACATGCATGCACCAAAACCCTAGATCTATCATATCTCATCATCATAAAAATGCAACTTTTTTCATAATACTCTAACTTTTTCATCAAGGACTATGGATCTAAGCATAATATCATCATATAGTCATCATGCGACACTAGATCTAGCATAAAGATTGGATCTTGATGATCTTTAATGTAAACAAATCAAGAAAGTAAACATACCAATGTTCAAGGATGATTTTGATGGTGATTTGGGGACTAAATCTCTACAAACACTCAATGGATCTTCAAAGATGATGATGGTAGGGTTTGACACAGAGTTTAGGGGCTGTAATGGAGGTTAGGGATGCATGAAATTGCAATAAATGCGGCTGTAATGGAGGTTAGGGATGCATGAAATGGCAACAAATGTGGTTGATTACAATTAAACAGGTGGCTGTTAGGGTTTCTGTAAGACTGGGGGCCTCGCGGGTCGATCCGGCTCCCTGTCCAGCCTCTGGTTTGGTTTTCCCCGCGTGCTCATTTGTTCGTTTTTGACTTTTCAACTATGGTTTTCTATAGTTTCTTATGTTTATTAACAGCTTATCATATTGCCACATTCAATACGATTAAACGAATATAAACATGCCATATATTGTAACACATTAACATAATCAATTTCATGTAACAGTTTCGTACATAAGTCACAGCATGTATCGGATTTAGTTAATCACCAATGTTTCAAGACTCAAACTTGTGTGTGATGTTTGTGAAGTGTTTTAAGGCTACCTGTTTCTTCTAATACCTTAATTGACATACTACGCCTATATACATGATTTCCAGATTGCCTAGTTTTATCCGCTTTAGAGGTTTGGGTCTTACCCGGCCAGAATGTCACACCATCACCCAAATAATATCTATGTGGGTGATGCGTTTATATATTTCATGTTTGTTTCATATTTTAATGCATGTTTTAATTCATTTTTACATCGAAGCACGTTTACTTTGCGATTTCTTATGTTTCGTAGGTGAAACAGTGAAGATGCATACGAATCGAGAGTTAGTTTTGATGAAGTGGAGGAGTAAAAGTGCAAAATGGTGAAAATTGGAGAAAAGTCAACATAAGTCAACGGACATCGTCCCGGAGGGTGGATTTGGCGTCCCGGACGGTGGTCCAGAAAGTTCATTTCAGTCATGATTTTTGTCGTCTATAGTAGGCATATGACGTCCGGACGACGCGATCTCTGAATTTTCCTATTTTTGGTGAATCTTTCAAGAGATATAAAACCCAAAACATAGTGTTTCGACATTGATTGTTCCCGTGAGGCTAGAGGATGATTTTAGAGATTCCAGAGTGCTTTCAACCATTTCATTCGTTGTGACGCCCACTCCCAGTCTTGGCTCCAGGAGGGGTCACGTGTCGGATTTACTCATGAACACATGGTACAACAGAGATAACTAAGCAGCGAAAATTAAAAACTTTTCATTTATATATATATCAAGTTACAACAGTAAGGAAGATAACAACATAATCTATAACTAGATCTTATCTATGGCTATGCCAGTCTACTACCGAGTCTATCCTGATAGCTTGCCCATCTAATCTGCCCTTGCTAGAGCCCTTCCCTTGCTACTTTAAACATCACCGATACCTGACATACATGCTTTTAAAGGTCAGCTTACGCTGGTGAGTTCTAAGTATTTTAAAACTTTACCTTTCCTTGAAAGGTTTACCTCAAACATTTGGGCCTAACGACCCCTTCTTTATAAACATTTATCAGGTATAAAACATAACAGAGTTATACCAAAATATTTATCCTTTATCAGGTATAAGACGTAACAGAATTATACCAAAACATTTAACCATTCATTCTACTAAGCATTGTCTATTGGAACCACGTTAGTTCCTCGGGCAACCGTCGCCACCCGAAACCTTTCATAGAGTAACCGTCGTTACCCCGGGGAACCGTCATCCCCCGCTTCTGATTGTACAACCACCTTTTCCCTTTCTCTAGACAATATCTGCTTAGATTAAAACTTTTTAACCTTTTAAACCTTTTCATCCTTTTCAAAAGTCCATTTAAATAACTCTTGTATTTGGACTCATAACCGTTTCAACACCAGTCCATTACCCGTATATGGAAATAAGCGTTTCATAAATATAATGTTATGGGTCTTGCATAACAAGGCTAATAAGATCATATTTACCCGACGCTTAGTCCTATACATAGGCTTAGACCAAACATTCACATTTTTCATTTCTCAAAGCTTTATATAAAAGTTTCATCCTTTATATTACCCGTTTATTATAACCTTCCCGAAAAAGTAATAACAGGTAATAATAACTATAAAACAGTTATAAGTATTATATGTGTATCAACACAAAACAAGTAAAGGCATCTCAAATACTTTGTAGGTGAACAGTTGAATATATATATCATTGCATGTATATCAGGCCCGAAAATATTAAAACATTTAAAACATTTAAAAGTGGGCTCATAGAACTCACCTTATTCTCTTAAGCAGTTAATTCAGAGAAAACCTCCGTTATGCCTTCCAATTAAACCTAATCGCGTATCGTATGGCGTTAACGCAAGGTTTAATATAATAAACATTTACTATGTTTATTTCAACTCTTATTAACTTAATAATACTTAGTTATTAAGTTTATTCATTTTAAAGGTCAAAATAACCAAAATGCCCTTTAGGCCATTATCCTTTTCTTTTATTGATAATACGAAGACACGCATTCCTATAGGTAAACGCTCACTCCGGGATCGCCCAGTGAGGGATGCCATTTCCCAGTTGGGATTTATGCGACACCCTCGCTTTTGCCAGAAACCCCAGTGTACAGGCGTTTACCCTTCCGGTCCGCGCGAACTTCTAATATCCGATTAACTCGGTATTTTAAATATTTTATCATTTATCCATTTTAACTTTATATATACTTATTATATATATAAACACAGTTCCATGTCAAAAATCAAGTCTCCATACCCTTCGGATTATTCTATATTAAATAATCATGTTTGGAAACCCTAATTTCCCGTTGTTCTTATTTCTTGATCAAAACTCATTTTTATTCAAAAACCAACTTAGGGTATTATCCGTTATAACATTTTATAACATGCTTTAAAATTTCAAAGCTTAGTTCATTACCGTTTACTCGGGTTTGATAGCACAGTGGCTAGAAAACCCTAATTTCAATATTAACACTTTAAATATATATTAACATATTTTAAATATGTTTTAAACATATATATTAAACATTCCTTAATCCGATAATTAATTTATCATTATCGTTAATCTTTATACTAAATATATATTTATATATATATTTAATATTTAAATATATATTCTTTTAATTAATAAAATCGATTCATAATTATATATATATTTCATATATATATATATATATATATATATATATATATTTATCCGTCTTAATACTTTTATATTATTTAACCGATTTTATTTAAATAATGATATTTAAAAATA
>JBCNJP010000007.1:23139967-23191448 GCA_039602395.1 Deinandra increscens subsp. villosa
ATATGTGCGTCTACAGTGTGTGTCTAACCGAATCTAGTCTTAGTTGGACCTAATGTAAGTCCTAAGTTCTCTATGGTTGATGGCATTGATACCAATCTGTTAGACCCCCAAAAATCCACCGGCGGAGTATCAACGCAAATGGGGCGTAACATATCAGGATTCGAGTCACCAGACACACTAAACATACTATATGTATAAACATAACATTTTAAAGTTTGGGGTTTAAAGTTCATAATGCTTATCAAATCATTTTTAGTGCGGAAGCGTAAATCAAACATAATAAACTTTTCAAAGCGTGTGCGCCCTATCGCTTAACAGTTCAATTGTTTATACCAAACATGCAAAAGTTTATGTGATGAGTCATGGACCTCCTAACGTGATCCCTAACAGTGCCGCCTAAGGACCTGAGAAGAAACATGCTAAAAAGTATCAATGCAAGGTTGGTGAGTTCGTAGGTTGTACAAACAAACATTTCATAGTTCAATCCGGTTAAAGCAGGTAGTTTCCCTTTAGACCTACCCGTTCATGTAAATAAAGTTGATTTATTATAGTTGTAGATAGCTAGTCTACAAGAATGTGACACCTAGTGATCACGTCCCCAGAGCTGACTTACAAATACAGAATTTCGCCTTTCTCATGTATTACCTCCATGAATCCAATAGGACAATATAGTACCCATTCCACTCCCGGTAAGGCAAGTGGGGCTAAAGCGAGTAGCTCGGGCAGGGCTCGTCAGGCCCAGTAGATCTACTAAATACTTCCTCGCTATCCGAGATATTAACTGGTACGTACTAAAGGACTTCCTTGGCAATATACAAATCAATACAGTCCACGGATGGTATAATAATTCGATAAATTTTATAAGAAAAGTTACCGCATGTCTTCTCCCCATGAGTTTAAAAATCAATAAAAGAGTAAGGGTCGTAAACTCACCTTAGGGTGCAATATATATCTAATGTCTGTCCAATTTGTCATGCTTAAATGTTCTTAATTGTTCACTTTTATCAATAATATCAATTGAATTTCATTACATTTCCTAGTGTTTTGTGTTATGCGGTGAATAGAGCTAAAGTGTTGAATTCTAAGGTTTTATAAAGATAAAGTGAAGCTGATCGGTACAGCGTTGAGAAACGGGAGAATCAAAGAATAAAAATGAAGAAAGTTCATGGAATCAAGACATGGGCGGTACGCCCGGGTTGTACTGAAGATATGTGCAATACGCCCCAAAAGCTAGAAGAGTTCCAGATTAGAAGACACGGGCGATACGCCTAGTTTTGATACCCATTTAGGGCGGTATGCCTTGATTGGGTCGGTAGAAGAGTTTTTAGGGTTTTCTGTAAATTGTTTCGGGTTGCAAACTTTTATCTTCTTTTGCCATTTTTGCCGAACAAAGACCTTATTGGATGAATTTTGAGAGACTATAAGCATTCAATTGGTGTTTTCAATCATTCGTTACTTATTTTTGATGTTATTTAAAACCTTGATCATTTTTGTTACTTTAGCCATGTCCGACTAACTTCCTTGTAACTACTTTTGGTGAACGATTGTGATTCTATTCTGTGTTTAATTACTTGTTTGCTAGTTATTCCGGTTTTCCTTGCAACTGTAGAGCACCCGCATGCTAAACTCATTAAATTAACTAGTAACTTAGGCTGGTAGTAGGTTGACTATGCAATAGGGGACTATGTCTATGTAGTATTAGCAATCAGGTGGTTAAATTCAGATAGATAGCAAATTCGGGATCCTAAAGTGGTTACCTTTCGTCACATAAGAGTTTCAGTTAAAATTAAGTTTTAGCATTAGTAACTCAGTTAATTGATAATTTAGTTTAAGTTGTTAGTTTACTTCCAAATCCAATCAAAACAGCCAAGACGCAACATAGTTTATTTCAGTAGTTAATTAGTTAATTAGTTAACCCTGTTCAGTTAGTTGAAAACCACATACTCCCTTGGTTCCATACCCTAGCTTGTCCTACTATAGTTTAAGTTAGGTATGTGTATAGCAGTGACGACAGCCGTTGTCAATATCCAAATAGTAAACGCCTGATAAAGATGGTGAATCCTCCTAGACTTCACATATGACACATAACAGTGTGAGTGTTGACTGTGTTGACCGACAGTTTCGACAACTCGCGGAAAATAGACGAGTTGACTCGAACACACATTGGTGCTCAGTTTAGGTTTTCTAATATTTATCCTAACACGTATAACATGTTACATTGCGACAAATATTATTTCATCATAATTTATTACGACGTTATCCTGCGTATACAATGTACGATCGACGAGGCATCATACAAAGTCTTGTCATTCCCACTGAAATAGGAGACTTAGGATTGTAGACACGTATAACCCATAATTAATTTGACCTAAAGCATGTAAACACCTAATCAAGAAATTGCATGATCATACATATGCGTCACATAATTATTTATTTCTCCGGTAAATATATATTTTCGCATACAAGCAAAGTTTTCATCAAAACCACATTGTTATTGCACGTTAAGCCACAGGAAATCACGTTTATCATATTCCATAACATATGAAGTGTTCGCAACAACATGCACGCATATTACATCAAGCTATGACAACATCTCGTACGAGAAAAATAAGTATTTACTTAAATAAATCATTTTTCATGCATGCACACATCCAGTTTATGACTTTCTCATACGTTATGCATCCAGTAACCTAGATCATGCATTCATATCATAGATCGAAAATCAATTAGGCATCTTTAACCTAGATCTATCATGCACGAACATAAAATCTGAATTTTTATAAAGGATTTTATGTAAAGTTTACGACTTTATTGCATAACAATTCTAGATCTTTCATCATCAGGCATCTAAGACATGAATCATTCATCAAAACTCAATCTTCATCAACATGCATGCACCAAAACCCTAGATCTATCATATCTCATCATCATAAAAATGCAACTTTTTTCATAATACTCTAACTTTTTCATCAAGGACTATGGATCTAAGCATAATATCATCATATAGTCATCATGCGACACTAGATCTAGCATAAAGATTGGATCTTGATGATCTTTAATGTAAACAAATCAAGAAAGTAAACATACCAATGTTCAAGGATGATTTTGATGGTGATTTGAGGACTAAATCTCTACAAACACTCAATGGATCTTCAAAGATGATGATGGTAGGGTTTGACACAGAGTTTAGGGGCTGTAATGGAGGTTAGGGATGCATGAAATTGCAATAAATGCGGCTGTAATGGAGGTTAGGGATGCATGAAATGGCAACAAATGTGGTTGATTACAATTAAATAGGTGGCTGTTAGGGTTTCTGTAAGACTGGGGGCCTCGCGGGTCGATCCGGCTCCCTGTCCAGCCTCTGGTTTGGTTTTCCCCGCGTGCTCATTTGTTCGTTTTTGACTTTTCAACTATGGTTTTCTATAGTTTCTTATGTTTATTAACAGCTTATCATATTGCCACATTCAATACGATTAAACGAATATAAACATGCCATATATTGTAACACATTAACATAATCAATTTCATGTAACAGTTTCGTACATAAGTCACAGCATGTATCGGATTTAGTTAATCACCAATGTTTCAAGACTCAAACTTGTGTGTGATGTTTGTGAAGTGTTTTAAGGCTACCCGTTTCTTCTAATACCTTAATTGACATACTACGCCTATATACATGATTTCCAGATTGCCTAGTTTTATCCGCTTTAGAGGTTTGGGTCTTACCCGGCCAGAATGTCACACCATCACCCAAATAATATCTATGTGGGTGATGCGTTTATATATTTCATGTTTGTTTCATATTTTAATGCATGTTTTAATTCGTTTTTACATCGAAGCACGTTAACTTTGCGATTTCTTATGTTTCGTAGGTGAAACAGTGAAGATGCATACGAATCGAGAGTTAGTATTGATGAAGTGGAGGAGTAAAAGTGCAAAATGGTGAAAATTGGAGAAAAGTCAACATAAGTCAACGGACATCGTCCCGGAGGGTGGATTTGGCGTCCCGGACGGTGGTCCAGAAAGTTCATTTCAGTCATGATTTTTGTCGTCTATAGTAGGCATATGGCGTCCGGACGGCGCGATCTCTGAATTTTCCTATTTTTGGTGAATCTTTCAAGAGATATAAAACCCAAAACATAGTGTTTCGACATTGATTGTTCCCGTGAGGCTAGAGGATGATTTTAGAGATTCCAGAGTGCTTTCAACCATTTCATTCGTTGTGACGCCCACTCCCAGTCTTGGCTCCAGGAGGGGTCACGTGTCGGATTTACTCATGAACACATGGTACAACAGAGATAACTAAGCAGCGAAAATTAAAAACTTTTCATTTATATATATATCAAGTTACAACAGTAAGGAAGATAACAACATAATCTATAACTAGATCTTATCTATGGCTATGCCAGTCTACTACCGAGTCTTTCCTGATAGCTTGCCCATCTAATCTGCCCTTGCTAGAGCCCTTCCCTTGCTACTTTAAACATCACCGATACCTGACATACATGCTTTTAAAGGTCAGCTTACGCTGGTGAGTTCTAAGTATTTTAAAACTTTACCTTTCCTTGAAA
Source organism: Deinandra increscens subsp. villosa (assembly GCA_039602395.1). Classification (NCBI taxonomy): domain Eukaryota; kingdom Viridiplantae; phylum Streptophyta; class Magnoliopsida; order Asterales; family Asteraceae; genus Deinandra; species Deinandra increscens. The sequence continues at coordinate 23,144,539 of JBCNJP010000007.1, forward strand.
GGTTTACCTCAAACATTTGGGCCTAACGACCCCTTCTTTATAAACATTTATCAGGTATAAAACATAACAGAGTTATACCAAAATATTTATCCTTTATCAGGTATAAGACGTAACAGAATTATACCAAAACATTTAACCATTCATTCTACTAAGCATTGTCTATTGGAACCACGTTAGTTCCTCGGGCAACCGTCGCCACCCGAAACCTTTCATAGAGTAACCGTCGTTACCCCGGGGAACCGTCATCCCCCGCTTCTGATTGTACAACCACCTTTTCCCTTTCTCTAGACAATATCTGCTTAGATTAAAACTTCTTTTAAACCTTTTAAACCTTTTCATCCTTTTCAAAAGTCCATTTAAATAACTCTTGTATTTGGACTCATAACCGTTTCAACACCAGTCCATTACCCGTATATGGAAATAAGCGTTTCATAAATATAATGTTATGGGTCTTGCATAACAAGGCTAATAAGATCATATTTACCCGACGCTTAGTCCTATACATAGGCTTAGACCAAACATTCACATTTTTCATTTCTCAAAGCTTTATATAAAAGTTTCATCCTTTATATTACCCGTTTATTATAACCTTCCCGAAAAAGTAATAACAGGTAATAATAACTATAAAACAGTTATAAGTATTATATGTGTATCAACACAAAACAAGTAAAGGCATCTCAGATACTTTGTAGGTGAACAGTTGAATATATATATCATTGCATGTATATCAGGCCCGAAAATATTAAAACATTTAAAACATTTAAAAGTGGGCTCATAGAACTCACCTTATTCTCTTAAGCAGTTAATTCAGAGAAAACCTCCGTTATGCCTTCCAATTAAACCTAATCGCGTATCGTATGGCGTTAACGCAAGGTTTAATATAATAAACATTTACTATGTTTATTTCAACTCTTATTAACTTAATAATACTTAGTTATTAAGTTTATTCATTTTAAAGGTCAAAATGACCAAAATGCCCTTTAGGCCATTATCCTTTTCTTTTATTGATAATACGAAGACACGCATTCCTATAGGTAAACGCTCACTCCGGGATCGCCCAGTGAGGGATGCCATTTCCCAGTTGGGATTTATGCGACACCCTCGCTTTTGCCAGAAACCCCAGTGTACAGGCGTTTACCCTTCCGGTCCGCGCGAACTTCTAATATCCGATTAACTCGGTATTTTAAATATTTTATCATTTATCCATTTTAACTTTATATATACTTATTATATATATAAACACAGTTCCATGTCAAAAATCAAGTCTCCATACCCTTCGGATTATTCTATATTAAATAATCATGTTTGGAAACCCTAATTTCCCGTTGTTCTTATTTCTTGATCAAAACTCATTTTTATTCAAAAACCAACTTAGGGTATTATCCGTTATAACATTTTATAACATGCTTTAAAATTTCAAAGCTTAGTTCATTACCGTTTACTCGGGTTTGATAGCACAGTGGCTAGAAAACCCTAATTTCAATATTAACACTTTAAATATATATTAACATATTTTAAATATGTTTTAAACATATATATTAAACATTCCTTAATCCGATAATTAATTTATCATTATCGTTAATCTTTATACTAAATATATATTTATATATATATTTAATATTTAAATATATATTCTTTTAATTAATAAAATCGATTCATAATTATATATATATTTCATATATATATATATTTATCCGTCTTAATACTTTTATATTATTTAACCGATTTTATTTAAATAATGATATTTAAAAATATAACGAATACTATAACGCGATTACCTCTTTGACGGGTCGTGAAACGAGTCCAAAATAACCGAATAATAAAGTTGTCCGTTCTTGACAAACGAATAGTCCTTCCCGACTATTTTCTCGCCACTAGCATTTCCCCGTTGTCGGTTTGTCGTTTGGACCTCGTTATGCCACCGAAATGTCGCCCCAAAGTATAGACGGGTTTTATTAACGTCACTAGTTTACACCCCGTTTGCCGCCACCGTGGACCACCTTCAACGACCGTCGACCACCGCAACCATTCTACGCCATCCCAGGTGTTCACCGTCGTTGTCGCTATCACCCGGTGTCAATCGTACGTCACCGAAAACCAACCGAAACTGTAGCGGTTCGTGTCGGGTTTTTACCGGGTTTTAAACAAACAACTCCTAGCCGTCTGTTCCCGTCACCACCTCCGCCATTAACGTCACTGAGCCAGAATCGAGGTCCGCCGGTGAAGTCGCCGTGGATGCTGGGTTTCGAACAGAGCTGCCGTCGCCGGGGCTGCCGAGGCTGTTGCGGGTCGTCGGAAGGAGGGCTGGGAGCTAGCCAGCAGGTCGCCGGCGTTCCAGTAGAGCTACATCGTCGGGTTTGCTTGGCAAGCCGGAGGTTTAGACATAGGAAGGTCACCGGAAAAACGGGGGAGCGTGGGGCTGGCTTCGGCCGTGAAATCGAACGGTGGGGGTGTGGGTTTGTTTGCCGGAAAGTCGAGTAGGAGGGTGGCCGGATTTTGTCGCCGGCAATTCGAGAGAGGGAGGGCGCCGGGTTGCCGGTTTTTGGACGGAAGAACGAAGAGGAGGGAGAGGGAGATTATGGTTTCTCTTTTCTCTCTCTTCTTTCTTTTGTTTCTCTTTCATTTCATTTCTTTCTGTTTAATTTCGTCGTTTAATTGATTTGTGTGTGTTTGTATGTGAAAGTGAATTCAAATGTGAAGTGTGTATGTATATTTATAGTCAAACAATTTTGTAGTTACAATACACACGTACACCCATATGACTAAGGCTTTTATTTGATGAATCACATCAAAATTCTGACAGCAAATATTTCAGAAGAAGTAAGCAACAAGTAAGTTTAATTTAATTTAATATGGTATAATCTTTAATGAGTAGATATTATACCCGTACTTTAAACCCGTAAAACATTATTAAACGGTTTATAAAAATTCCCGAACATCTAAAATATTACGAGGGTCCAATAACTATAATCGTTATATTTATTCTTCGGTTAAAACGTTAACCGGTGAGCGTTTAGTTATTACGTGGTAGAAAGCGCGTCTAATTAGCGTCGTGATTACGACCGTCTCACAGACCGAATACGGTTTCTTGACTGTAATATCTAATAAATATTATAATAATTAATTATACTTTGCCGAGTCACTTAAACTATCTCGAACGGCTAACCGAATTGATTTCGGTTTTTATCGCGTAACAGCACGGTTACCGATTCCACCGTTTTTCGTGCCGAAGATCACAAATTTATTTTATAATGATTATAAATCAAGTATTTAGCAATACCTGATATTTTAACTCCGTTTCGGTGTTACTTTAGTGGTGTTCGTGCTTAAATACGGTTTATTACAAACCGGACCCAAATCACTATTTTACGTTTTCCCGCTTCGTTATAACTCGGATTTGAGACCCGTCTGCGCCCACGATCTTTATTTTTCGTTATCTATCATATTCTATAATTTCGTCTCTTGACGTTTTCTCAAACGTCGTGTCGAATATTCGTACGTGAATCGTGATGTTTCTCTATTCCAAATATATATATATATATATATATTTATATATATATATATATATATATATATATCACATGCATTTCAGCTACTTAACAAATATAGCACACGTATATAACTTAGGTCATAAAAATTTGGGGTGTTACAACTCTACCCCCCTTAAATAAGGTTTCGTCCTCGAAACCTGCTCAAACTGTGATTTAACTCACAATTGAGATCTCTCATATTTCACCTTTCTTTCCTTTCCCGGATTAATCCGGAAACTTTTCTATGCATCTAATGCATTCATATCATATGAACCACTTGGTTCCTAGGTTATGATTTTAACATCGTAACAAACTTTCTATGACAATCTATCATTTATCTCTATTACCTATAAGGTAATATTTTAACTATTCTTTTCACGAAATCTTGTTCACAATTTGAATGTGAACCACATTTCTATAACTGATGCTAGTACTCTTAGGAACGTATCCCTAACGAACAGTCTAGCTAATGATTTGAGAGAATACGTTTCTCAAAATAAATGAACTCTTCCTTTTGTCAGTCACATACTATTTAGGTGGTGTCATAATTCTCTAGCTATATATATGGCTGCCTGATTATGATTCCCACCAAAATATGCTTCGAATTTTCTAAAGTTGAAATTTATCGCGAGGCTTCTGTCATTCTGTTTTAACCTTCTGCGTACGTTAAACATTTATCCGTATGCTATAAGATTTTTAAACTTCTCTTCTGGACATCAACAGTCCCTCAGTCACTCGTTAGTAAGTGATATGTATTCATGAATGCTACTTATTTGTTTTCCACAGTGGCCCGTAATATCTACCTGCACGAGACTAATTCTAGTGCCACTTCTGGTTGTACCTTAGGTGTATATATATAGGATGTACCAGCGGCGTATCCACCACACCCTGGATATAACTAGAGGCGTACTATTATTAGTCTGGTGTAGGGCGATGTTACTATTCTAACCACAACAAAATCAGTATAATTCATGACTATTTATTACTTACTTAAATAACTACTTTGGACATTCTGCGTACAACCTCGTTTGCTGTTTGCATCTCTTGAGTGTAAACACTACTGCTGCAATTTCCCTTTTTTCATTAGGCCTAATCGGTAATGATCGTACCGATGCCCAAGTTAATTCGTTCATTACTTCATTTCATGTCTGCTACTGATTAGGATTCCAAAAGAAATTGACATCTTCTTAGTCAACCTAATGGTGTTACATCCTTGGAACGTCTTAGCGGCTTCAGATGTATTAGCATAGCCTCTCTCTTTTCCTGATCCTCAGTACTTCCTTTTCACCAATCTGTATGCTTCGGAATCTTACATATAGCCTCTTTTTGATCTTTAGCATTTTCTTCAAATGTTTCATGCATACTTCACCACCCTTGAGAACCTTCGAACGTCATTTGTCAGCATGCTCAGTTACGAGATTTCTGGGATTGAAGGAGCGTTTGTTATTCCAATCAATACTACTAATCACTTGTAATGATTATTTTGCTTCCGAAAAGTCGTTCCCTTACAGTTTCATTCTTACTCTTTTAGCTGACGCTAATCTGATCTCAGATCATCTTTAGGGAATCGTCTTGCTCTTCTTGTAGCTAGTTGGATGATTTGCTAATCCTTGGCAAAGGATATCTACTTTTCATTGACAACTTCTTTATCTTCTTGCAGTCTACGCATTTCCTTGGCTTCCGCCCTTCGTCTTGAAATTGCTGGAGCATCCTAAGGCGATATATTTGATCTAAAGAAATCTTCTGGCTTCTGATGGAGATAACTGGTACAGTGCTTTTACTTCTAGCGTTGTTGCTTCTGGCGTTGCTTCGAGCTGCTCATTGGATTCACTGGTACGTTCTTCGGCTTCTTGGTTTTGCCTCTGAGTCAATGGCATACATCGAGTATGACTTACCTCTTGACTCGTGTACTTCCATGTTTTATAATCCTTACTGCCAAGCCATCACGATCCTTGCATATGAAGTCGAGTCTTCTTCCGGTTACAGATGAGTTACGCGTAGCATCTCGCGAGTCAATTCATTCAACGTCTAAATTTATCTATCGTTATCTCTAGCTTTGACATTGATCTTAAGAAGAACATTTGTCAAATACTGATCATTTATTCGCATCGGTGTAATACACTGTGTGACAATTCCTAATATCGAATTCAGACTTCTAAGTTCGCCATTACTGCAGATTTCGAATTGTCAGGCTCATCTGCGTATCAACATTTGTCTTGAGGTCATTTATCTTGATGGTTTTTCATTTGCCCTAAGGAAGACGTAATCCTAAGCTGTCTAAGGTAGCTTGACTACGGGATTCCTTGACAATGCTTTTCCTCTTCTTATGCTGGAATTCTTCTTCGTGTAGTTCATCCAATCATCGTGTGCCTTCATCCTGCCGTTTGAAGAAACAATATCCCTTAGGACGTAGGTTCTTCTTGGCCTATTCTGGGCCTCATATTCCTAAGCTTCTGGATTCTCGATCCATCTTGTGGTAACCTTTGTCATTCTTCTTAACTTTAAACATTTTCTGCTTCGAGCCTTCCGACCAATCACTTATAGTGATGGTCTTCTTGAAGGTAGCAACGTAGCTTGGAACGTCGTTTCCACTATTTTTGCCATAGCATTTCTCATTTCTCCTTTACCGTGACAGTGTCTATCACGTCTTTAGTTTCCTTGCTTTAAGACGACATTCTAGGCTTGTCTACACCTCTTTTCATCTTCAATGGTTCCTGAGTTCTCCAATGCAATTCTTATGATGACGTTTTTCGCACATCTGGTATATCGGCCTTCTTTGTTCAGAAGCTCCCGTAGCCTTCTTGTGGAATTCGTCGTCATTGTCTTCATGATCTTCTTCATCCTCGTACCGTTTCCGTTTACCTTTCATCGGGAGTCTATTTCTACCAGAAGCTTCCTCAGGACTAGCTCCACTAGCGGTTGCTTTATTGGACATTCTCCTCGTCAAAGCTTCCGGAAATTGATTAACAATCGATAGCAACGTAACCTTCAATGCTTCTGCCACTATTTATAACATAACGACTTTGATTTCTTTGCTGAAGGTACTCGTCTTTACTGACATCAGATTTCGTATCGGATGTCCTATTCGCATTCCTATCATGACTACGATTTCTAATCTTCTGATCTTATGATCAAAATAGTCTGACACTTTAGAACTCATGTGACGTGAAGTCTCCAAATTTTGAATTCATGATAATTATATACGTGCACTTATATAATTATGATGCTTTCAAAACCCAGTTATTCTCACCACAGTCATCCCTGGTGTTTATACTATTCTTTTTATTCTTTACCGGAAATTTTAAAACCGGTCCTTTGAAACTACCTTTCTCTAGGCATTCTTTACAAGTTATTGACCACGTATCTTACTGTCAATTAACCTACCCCGCACTAGGCCACACAACAGTTAGAACCTATGATATGTTCATTTGGGTAAAATACCAAATTTGCAGTAGCTAATTGCAATCGGGTATTCTCCGCACTTGCATACCTTAAGTCCTACCTCCTATGTTCTTCGTGCAACATTTTTTCTATGGGCATGACTATCCTGACTGGCATTTACATTCCCTATCTTACCTTACTTTGTTTACCAAGAGTTCTAGTTTAAGTCTAGATACCGTGCTAGTATCTAAATCTCTTAAACCAAGGCTCTGATACCAACTTGTGACGCCCACTCCCAGTCTTGGCTCCAGGAGGGGTCACGTGTCGGATTTACTCATGAACACATGGTACAACAGAGATAACTAAGCAGCGAAAATTAAAAACTTTTCATTTATATATATATCAAGTTACAACAGTAAGGAAGATAACAACATAATCTATAACTAGATCTTATCTATGGCTATGCCAGTCTACTACCGAGTCTTTCCTGATAGCTTGCCCATCTAATCTGCCCTTGCTAGAGCCCTTCCCTTGCTACTTTAAACATCACCGATACCTGACATACATGCTTTTAAAGGTCAGCTTACGCTGGTGAGTTCTAAGTATTTTAAAACTTTACCTTTCCTTGAAAGGTTTACCTCAAACATTTGGGCCTAACGACCCCTCCTTTATAAACATTTATCAGGTATAAAACATAACAGAGTTATACCAAAATATTTATCCTTTATCAGGTATAAGACGTAACAGAATTATACCAAAACATTTAACCATTCATTCTACTAAGCATTGTCTATTGGAACCACGTTAGTTCCTCGGGCAACCGTCGCCACCCGAAACCTTTCATAGAGTAACCGTCGTTACCCCGGGGAACCGTCATCCCCCGCTTCTGATTGTACAACCACCTTTTCCCTTTCTCTAGACAATATCTGCTTAGATTAAAACTTTTTCAACCTTTTAAACCTTTTCATCCTTTTCAAAAGTCCATTTAAATAACTCTTGTATTTGGACTCATAACCGTTTCAACACCAGTCCATTACCCGTATATGGAAATAAGCGTTTCATAAATATAATGTTATGGGTCTTGCATAACAAGGCTAATAAGATCATATTTACCCGACGCTTAGTCCTATACATAGGCTTAGACCAAACATTCACATTTTTCATTTCTCAAAGCTTTATATAAAAGTTTCATCCTTTATATTACCCGTTTATTATAACCTTCCCGAAAAAGTAATAACAGGTAATAATAACTATAAAACAGTTATAAGTATTATATGTGTATCAACACAAAACAAGTAAAGGCATCTCAGATACTTTGTAGGTGAACAGTTGAATATATATATCATTGCATGTATATCAGGCCCGAAAATATTAAAACATTTAAAACATTTAAAAGTGGGCTCATAGAACTCACCTTATTCTCTTAAGCAGTTAATTCAGAGAAAACCTCCGTTATGCCTTCCAATTAAACCTAATCGCGTATCGTATGGCGTTAACGCAAGGTTTAATATAATAAACATTTACTATGTTTATTTCAACTCTTATTAACTTAATAATACTTAGTTATTAAGTTTATTCATTTTAAAGGTCAAAATGACCAAAATGCCCTTTAGGCCATTATCCTTTTCTTTTATTGATAATACGAAGACACGCATTCCTATAGGTAAACGCTCACTCCGGGATCGCCCAGTGAGGGATGCCATTTCCCAGTTGGGATTTATGCGACACCCTCGCTTTTGCCAGAAACCCCAGTGTACAGGCGTTTACCCTTCCGGTCCGCGCGAACTTCTAATATCCGATTAACTCGGTATTTTAAATATTTTATCATTTATCCATTTTAACTTTATATATACTTATTATATATATAAACACAGTTCCATGTCAAAAATCAAGTCTCCATACCCTTCGGATTATTCTATATTAAATAATCATGTTTGGAAACCCTAATTTCCCGTTGTTCTTATTTCTTGATCAAAACTCATTTTTATTCAAAAACCAACTTAGGGTATTATCCGTTATAACATTTTATAACATGCTTTAAAATTTCAAAGCTTAGTTCATTACCGTTTACTCGGGTTTGATAGCACAGTGGCTAGAAAACCCTAATTTCAATATTAACACTTTAAATATATATTAACATATTTTAAATATGTTTTAAACATATATATTAAACATTCCTTAATCCGATAATTAATTTATCATTATCGTTAATCTTTATATTAAATATATATTTATATATATATTTAATATTTAAATATATATTCTTTTAATTAATAAAATCGATTCATAATTATATATATATTTCATATATATATATTTATCCGTCTTAATACTTTTATATTATTTAACCGATTTTATTTAAATAATGATATTTAAAAATATAACGAATACTATAACGCGATTACCTCTTTGACGGGTCGTGAAACGAGTCCAAAATAACCGAATAATAAAGTTGTCCGTTCTTGACAAACGAATAGTCCTTCCCGACTATTTTCTCGCCACTAGCATTTCCCCGTTGTCGGTTTGTCGTTTGGACCTCGTTATGCCACCGAAATGTCGCCCCAAAGTATAGACGGGTTTTATTAACGTCACTAGTTTACACCCCGTTTGCCGCCACCGTGGACCACCTTCAACGACCGTCGACCACCGCAACCATTCTACGCCATCCCAGGTGTTCACCGTCGTTGTCGCTATCACCCGGTGTCAATCGTACGTCACCGAAAACCAACCGAAACTGTAGCGGTTCGTGTCGGGTTTTTACCGGGTTTTAAACAAACAACTCCTAGCCGTCTGTTCCCGTCACCACCTCCGCCATTAACGTCACTGAGCCAGAATCGAGGTCCGCCGGTGAAGTCGCCGTGGATGCTGGGTTTCGAACAGAGCTGCCGTCGCCGGGGCTGCCGAGGCTGTTGCGGGTCGTCGGAAGGAGGGCTGGGAGCTAGCCAGCAGGTCGCCGGCGTTCCAGTAGAGCTACATCGTCGGGTTTGCTTGGCAAGCCGGAGGTTTAGACATAGGAAGGTCACCGGAAAAACGGGGGAGCGTGGGGCTGGCTTCGGCCGTGAAATCGAACGGTGGGGGTGTGGGTTTGTTTGCCGGAAAGTCGAGTAGGAGGGTGGCCGGATTTTGTCGCCGGCAATTCGAGAGAGGGAGGGCGCCGGGTTGCCGGTTTTTGGACGGAAGAACGAAGAGGAGGGAGAGGGAGATTATGGTTTCTCTTTTCTCTCTCTTCTTTCTTTTGTTTCTCTTTCATTTCTTTCTTTCTGTTTAATTTCGTCGTTTAATTGATTTGTGTGTGTTTGTATGTGAAAGTGAATTCAAATGTGAAGTGTGTATGTATATTTATAGTCAAACAATTTTGTAGTTACAATACACACGTACACCCATATGACTAAGGCTTTTATTTGATGAATCACATCAAAATTCTGACAGCAAATATTTCAGAAGAAGTAAGCAACAAGTAAGTTTAATTTAATTTAATATGGTATAATCTTTAATGAGTAGATATTATACCCGTACTTTAAACCCGTAAAACATTATTAAACGGTTTATAAAAATTCCCGAACATCTAAAATATTACGAGGGTCCAATAACTATAATCGTTATATTTATTCTTTGGTTAAAACGTTAACCGGTGAGCGTTTAGTTATTACGTGGTAGAAAGCGCGTCTAATTAGCGTCGTGATTACGACCGTCTCACAGACCGAATACGGTTTCTTGACTGTAATATCTAATAAATATTATAATAATTAATTATACTTTGCCGAGTCACTTAAACTATCTCGAACGGCTAACCGAATTGATTTCGGTTTTTATCGCGTAACAGCACGGTTACCGATTCCACCGTTTTTCGTGCCGAACATCACAAATTTATTTTATAATGATTATAAATCAAGTATTTAGCAATACCTGATATTTTAACTCCGTTTCGGTGTTACTTTAGTGGTGTTCGTGCTTAAATACGGTTTATTACAAACCGGACCCAAATCACTATTTTACGTTTTCCCGCTTCGTTATAACTCGGATTTGAGACCCGTCTGCGCCCACGATCTTTATTTTTCGTTATCTATCATATTCTATAATTTCGTCTCTTGACGTTTTCTCAAACGTCGTGTCGAATATTCGTACGTGAATCGTGATGTTTCTCTATTCCAAATATATATATATATATATATATATATATTATGTATATATATATATTTATGTATATATATTATATCACATGCATTTCAGCTACTTAACAAATATAGCACACGTATATAACTTAGGTCATAAAAATTTGGGGTGTTACATTCGTAAAGTCTAATCCGGTAACGATTATGAATTTGATTTTTGAAGCAATTAAGATGATCATTCGTGGCTAATCCTTCATTGATCAACCTCGAGTTGTAAGGTTAGTTATGGTTTTGATTTCCTTTGTTTGGTTGTACTTCTATTAGGTGTAAATCCAATCATTAAATTGATGATTGGATAAAAAGTCATTGATTGTTTAACTTGATTAATGATTGCTTTTAGTGGCTTTGAATTACTTTCTTGTTAATTGCATTCTTAACTCTTGAGTATTTATTAAAGTTATCTCTACCTAATTGATACACACTAAGAAAACATCTTAGCTTGAGTTGTTATTCGGTTTCGGACCATTAACCAGCATCCGCTAGATTACTTGGTCTTGTTTGTATCCTTCAAATTAAACGCAATAATCAAGTCATATCCATTTGAGAGTTTTTAATATAATCAAAAGATCTCAAACCAAGTCCTTCTAAAATTCTCTAATCCTAAGCTGCAAAAATAGTGAGTATTCGAAGAAATTCCTTGTAAATTCGATGAACACCAAGAGCAACAACTTGAAGATTTTGAAAATTGGTAAGAACCCAGTGTGCATACCTGCATAAATTTCTGAAAACGCGGACTTTCCAACTCAAAAACCCTTCAATCTTGGCCGAAAAAAGATAAATACCAATCTAAAAACCCTTCTCAAAATTCGTAAACTCCATATCTTCCTAGAAAGTCCTTAACACTTCTTTTAAACATCAAAAACCACTTGTCTCTAATATCATGAGAGCCTCAAAACGAAGTTTCTTAGTTTTGATACCGATTGTAAGGATCAAAACAACCATTACATGATATCTAAACACTATAATCGTGCATAATCCATTTAAGATGTGATTTGAGCAAAAAAAAAAAACAGAGATCGAGTAGACGAATAGAAAAATGATAAAATTCTCTTAAATGCACACGTTTATTGCATTAAACGTCCGGTACAATGCAATCTTTCCTCTAAGCCTCCTCTGACCTATTTCGAATGTTTGTAACCTAAACAAGGAGGAGGTCACGAGTATTTATAACATTATATTCATGAACCTTCATGAATCTCTAACTAACCGAATACAATTTGCAACCCCATACTAAGCCCAATTACATAACACTATAACCAACTACTTATCCTAGTAACCATTTAACACACAAGCCATATCATATCCTTACACCCAACATACCAACGATATTGGGATTAATCATGGGATAGGACTGAAGATACTTTCCCGCCATGGCCCAATTAAAACCTGTATCCAAATTGTTGAGGGTGTATTTTCAGGATGCTCCAGGAAGCTCAGATAGTTCAGGAATCCTATTACAGTTTGGGAATCCCACTTGTCCAGGTATCCTGATTTATTTTATTCGACTAACCCTTATAACTGCCACATGTTTATTTGACCCAGGTACCGTTGAGTCATCAACTACTTCCGAGATTCAAGCTCCAGCTAAAGAAGATCGTGGACCAAATGGAAGAAAGAGGCCCTAAGAGTCAAGTTAGTTGGAAGATAGGATCCCGAGAATCCCGGATAGTTAGTTATTTTTGTAATCCTTATATAATTGAGGATTCGATCGATATAGGAACACACAACACCGATACACTCTAACTCTGATAGCATTTAATCATTGTAACACTTAGCATCGATCGATCAAACCTCCAAAACTCTTGTAATTTCCGGTTTCGTATCAATAAAATAGTGAGGAAGCAGGATCTTCAGGCCGGCTCCCGAGGTTTTTTTGCTAGGATTCCTAGAGGCAACTCGAAGGATCCTGGATTTTTCCCTCTTTACATCATTGTGTTCAACTTTACATTTTAAGCATATTAACAAGCACACTACCTCACATTCTAAGTTTGGAATACGAAATCACTTTGTTGATTTTTGACCAAAACAGTTTGGCGCCCACCGTGGGGCAAGTGGTGCTACATCCTACAAAAATTCAATTTTTCATTCACCCCATTTGATCTCCAATCCGAAAATGTCGACTCAACAAAAGTCTGTTTCGGCCTCTGTGTCATCCTCAATTCCTCCTCTTCCTTCTGCTCCAAGAAGCCAGAAGAAGACCAATGATCGACTGAAGAAAGTGGATGAACAGCCGAGAAAAACTGATTATCCCGTGTTCACGGGATCCCAGGTTCAATTTGTTGATCCTGTTATTACTAACAACGATTTGTTTTCTTTGATTAAGCAGGTGAAAAATCAGATGGATCCCAATGATAATGGAGTCCAACGATTTGTTTTCTTTGATTAAGAAGTCTAAAAAACCTGTGGAGGAGCAAAGTCCTCTATTTCCCAGGCACCTTGACTTCAATGCCTTAGGATCCTCAGATCCGACTCGCTACAATTACAAATCGGCAGCATGCTTCACTACAACCTTACGTTGACTTCCCAAGGCGCTGGATATGCAAGGAGTACTGCTAGGTTCTCAGGATCCATCCCGCCAGAATCCTCGCAGCCACGCTCCAAAGATCCTTGGACTCCATTATCATTGGGATCCTTGGCTGCACCATCTTAAGGATATCCTTTTTCTGCTAGGAACTCAGGATAGAATTCCCAGGGATATCAATATTCTAATCCTTTTGTTTCTGCAGGAGCCTTTAGGACCAGCTCCTCAGAAGTGCATAATGGTGACTTCATTCCCATGCAAATAGCAGCCACTACGGAGCCGAGCATCGCAATAATTTATGGATATGGCCCCAGGATCCCAGACTAGAATCCTGGTCCAGGTAATGTGTCCAATTCACTTCCTATAGCTTCTAACCATGGTGCTCCTTATGATGCAGGTATTCATCCAAGTATCGCCAGGGAGCTCCAGAAGTTGAAAGAGATGATCTCAAGTGTTCCAGGAATCCTGAAGCCTATTTCTGAGGTCCCTTTAGAAATCCACAAGATTTCTAGGTTCACTTGGCCGATTTCTCAAGTTGAGATCTCGAAGCGTTTCCAGACTCCAAGCATGAAACTTTATGATGGAACCACGGATCCTGAAAAGCACGTGGCACATTATAGGGAGCGCATGGAGATCAACCCTATTCCAGTAGAAATCAAGGAAGCCTGTCTGTGTAAAGGCTTTGGTTCAACCTTAATAGGACCAACCATGAAATGGCTACTGAGCATCCCTCCTAATAGTATTACATCATTTTCCCATCTAGTTAACCTATTTAACAATCAGTTTTCTTGCAGCAGAACCTTTGAGAAGCTCACAGGCGACCTATATCGAGTAATTCAGAAGCCAGATGAGCCGCTCAGAGAATACATCGCTAGATTCGGACGAGAATCTCTCGAGATTCCCAAACTGGATATGGCAGCAGCCGTAGAAGCCTTTAAATGGGGCTCTCTAAGGATTCCCATTTTTATGATGACCTTGTCATGACTCCTTACAGGAATTTTGACGAAGTACGCAGCAGAGCCTTGAGATTTATCCTTCTGGAAGACGACAAGAAGATCCACCAAAGGCTGGATATTCCTAAAAATGATCCCAACACTAAGAAGTCGGAATCCCCCGGGAAGCCGTATAGATCCCGTCCATACTCCAAACCATATAATCACAAAGTCAATGTTGTGGATCAAGATGATGACGATGAGGACTATCCTAAGGTATCTGAGTATTTTTTTTCTCTGTTGATATTGGTGGCTTAATGTGTGCAATGTAGGATCTTGGTGAAAAGGCAAGATGGCCTAGAAAAAATGATAAGCAGGGATCCTGGAAAGACAAAACCAAATGGTGCGCCTTCCACGAAGACTTTGGCCACCTAACAGATGAATGCATAGCACTTCGGAAGGTAATCAGCTATCTACTCAGTAAGGGGCATCTTAAAGAGTTGATAGGCAAAAAGAAGATCAAAACTCAGGAAGCCGACAAGGTGCCTCAGAGAGAAGATTCTCCGCCTCAGGATGCTCAAATAATCAACTTCATATCAGGAGTTGTAAGGATTGATAATGGAAGCTCAGTAAACATAATCCGTCTTGATGTGCTAAAAAAGATGGGGATTCCGGAAACTGAAATAGTTGCCAGATCCTTAGTCTTGGTTGGCTTTAGTGGTGAAACTAAAAGCACCGTGGGGATATCAGGTTACCAGTATATATAGAGGGGGTAAACTCTATGCAAAAAAATTTGTGTTATAGATTCTCTGTCTTGTTGCAATATAATTCTTGGCAGGCCACGGATACACGAAATTAAAGCGGTCCTTTTAACTTATCATCAATGCATCAAGCTTCCCACACCTTGGGGGAGTTGTAAGGATTGAAAGCGACCAGCAGGAAGCCAAGAACTGTTACTCAACTTCAATGAAGAACACCACCAAGATGACAAAGGGATAGCAATTACAGAAAAGAGCACTTGAAGTACAGGAGGACATGGAGCTTGATGTCAAAGAAGTCCATCTAGATCCTGAGAATCCTGAAATCAAGGTGCTCGTAGGCACAGGCATCCCAGAAAATGTTGAACAAGAATTAGTTCAGCTTCAGAAGGCCAGAACCTCAACTTTCGCCTAGAAGCATGAGGACATGACAGGTATCCCTAAACATGTTATTACTCATAAACTTGGTTTAGATCCTTCTTTCAGGCCCATACAGCAAAAAAGGAGAAAGTTCGCTCCCGAAAAGAATATTATCATACAGGAGGAAGTTAACAAGCTTCTCAAAACCAAGATGATCAGAAAAGTCAAATATCCCAAGTGGCTAGCAAATGTGGTGGTGGTCCAGAAGAAGAACGGAAAGTGGAGAGTTTGTGTTGATTACACGGACTTGAATAAGGCATGTCCTAAGGATCCTTTGCCACTTCCCTATATTGATGCAATGGTGGATGCCACGGCTGGTCATGAGATGCTCACCTTCATGGATGCCTCAGCAGGTTTTCAACAAATTCAGATGGAACCATGTGACCATGAGCATACAACTTTTATGACTCCGACAGGTATCTATTGTTATACTGCTATGCCTTTTGGTTTAAGAAATACAGGTGCCACCTACCAGAAGCTCGTCGATATGATGTTTAAAGAGCAACTGGGGGACACGATGGAAGTCTACATAGACGATATAGTGGTGAAATCCAAGGCACAAGATCACGTCAAGGATCTCCAAAATGCCTTTGACATCCTTGACCAATATAACATGAAGCTCAATCCCTCCAAGTGCCATTTTGGGGTGTGAGCTGGAAAATTCTTAGGCTACATGGTTACCGAACGAGGAATCGAAGCAAGCCCCGAGCAGATCAAAGCAATCTTAAATTTGAAGTCATCGTCAAATGTAAAAGAGGTGCAAAGGTTGACAGGAAGAATCGCAGCACTCAACAGCTTCATCTCAAGATCCTTAGATAAAGCAAGGATTTCTACGATATCCTGAGGAAAAACAAGAGGTTTGAATGGACTGAGAAGCACAAAGAAGCCTTGAGATGCCTAAAAGATTACCTGTCAGCAGCCCCATTGTTAATGAAACCCGAAGATGGGGAGCCGCTATATTTATATCTTGATGTATCCAGAAGCTCAGTCAGTGCAGTCTTAGTAAAAGACCACCAAGGTCAGCAGCATCCGGTATATTACGTAAGTAAAACTATGCTAGACGCAGAATCCAGGTATTCTCACCTTGAAAAATTAATTCTAGATCTTATAATGGCTTCCACTAAACTTAGACATTATTTTGAAACTCATACTATAATTATGAAATCTAACTATCCTATTAAGGCAGTTCTCAGGAAGCCAGAGATGTTAGGTAGGATGGCTAAATGGGCTGTCAAGTTGGGTGCCTATGATATCAAGTATGAGCCGAGGACAGCAATCAAATCCCAAGCCTTGGCTGAATTTTGGCTGATTTCAGCAGTGACATAGAACAAAAAGTTGAGAAGGAAGTCCAGCAGCTTGAGAAGCTCGAAGAAGACTGAATCCTTTACACTGATGGATCCTTAAATGTTAGAGGAACAAGGCTAGGCATCCTGCTAAAATTGCCACATGGGGACATAATACCACTATCCATATCTTGTGAATTCCAAGCTACCAACAACGAAGCTGAATAAGAAGCTTTGATTGCTGGGTTGCAATTGGCTAGAGATATGGGCATCCAGTGTATTCAAGTATTTGTTGATTCTCTTCTTTTGACTAACCACTTTAATGGCTCTTATGCAGTGAGAGGGGAGAATTTAATCAAATATCTTGATATCGTTAAAAAATTATCTTTTCTTTTCGAAAGTTTTAACATTTCACAGGTCCCAAGAGAAGACAACTCAGAAGCCGACGCTTTGGCAAACTTGGCTTCATCGCTCAGGATTCCTGAGGATATTAGGGTTCCTATAATGCATATCCTGAGGCCGGCAATAGCCCAGCAGGAAGCTCACGCAGTTAATGAAGATGAAGAAGCAGATGTTGGGAATCCCGAGGATACCCAAGAATCCTGGACCCATCCAATCATAAAATATCTCAAAGACGGAGAGATTCCTAAGGGTGAAAATCCTAGGGATTTTAGCGCCAAGGTAACACCTTATTTCATCTTAGATAACATATTATATAGAAAATCTATTGCAGGTGTCTATTTAAGGTGCCTAGAGAAATCAGAAGCTCTCGAGGTGCTTGAAGACATCCACAGTGGAGAATGTGGAAACCACACTGGGGGCAGAGCACTCTTCTCCAAGATTCTCAGATTCGGCTATTACTGGCCTACTATGAAGAAGGATGCCATGAGCTTCTCGCGAAAATGCGATGCCTGCCAAAGGGATGGCAATATTCTGCATCAACCAGCTGAGCATCTACATCCTATAGTATCCCCATGGCCGTTCATGAAGTGGGGCATGGATATTGTAGGTAAGCTGCCCAAGGCTCCTGGAGGAAAAGTAGTTATGCTTGCAATGATCGACTATTTCTCCAAATGGATCGAAGCAGAAGCCTATGTGCAAGTAAGAGAGAAAGAAGTGATATCCTTCATCAAGAGAAACATCCTTACCAGGTTTGGGATTCTGGTAGAAATCATATGTGACAACGACTCCCAATTTATCGGCAAAAGAACAACAAATTTTTGTGCAAGCTGGGGCATAAAGATGATTACATCAAGACTTGTCCATCCTCAAGCCAATGGACAGGCGGAATCCAGCAATAAGATCATTATCAACAATCTCAATAAAAAGTTGGGCTCTAAGAAAGGCAAATGGGCTGAAGAGCTACCATATGTTCTTTGGGAAGATAGGACAACACCCAAGAATGCAACATGCCAAACCCCATTTTCATTAGTGTTTGGAGCTGAGGCAGTGATTCCCACAGAAATGGTGTTACCCACTGCCAGGATCAACTGCCGTGATCCTGAAACCAACGGCCAGAATCTGCTTTAGGATCTCGAAATAGTTGTGGAGCTCAGAGATACGACCACAATCCGAATGGAATCCTATCAACAAAGGGTGGCAAAGTTTTATAACAGGAACACCAGGTTAAGAAGATTTCAAGTGGGAGACTTAGTACTGGGAAAAGCATTTCAAAATACTACCAACCCAGCCGATGGAAAATTGGCACCCAAGTGGGAAGGTCCATATTTGATAGATTCTGAAAACAGAAAAGGGTCGTATCATTTGGTAAACATGGAAGGAGAACCCCTACCAAGAGCCTGGAATGCCATCCATCTCAAAGCCTATTTCATGTGAGAATCCCATTGGAATCCCAAGGATCCTCACTGCCCAAATGCTGTAAGGTACGTGTACTAATCCAATTTTAATATTATTCTTATCATTTTTGTCACATGATATTGACTTAAGCATCGGAGTGGTGTTAGCTAAGGGAACACCCACCCCTCACCAAGTGTTGAGTGTTTTGCAGAATTTAAGAATCCTGAATATTTTAGGTATATCCCTAGTTAGAGGTTTGAGAGGCTGACTCCTCTCCTAAGTTGGGTAATCGCCAATAGCGCACGACCCTCGCCAGGAGCGCACGATGTCCACCAGTACGCTCAAGATGGCCGGACCAGTCCATCCCATGGGTGGCTGACGATCTTGTCATTGTAGGCTGCTGGACGGATTCTCAAGGAACCTTATTAAACTCTTTTCAATTTCCTAAGGCAGAATATCAAGATAAATTCGGGAATTTGTCTTTCAGGATTCCTGTTAGGATCCTGAATGAGATAAGGTAAGAAACAGCAGCTCGGATTAAGGAGCCGACTAAGGTAGAACTTGAAGGGCATGTGATTTATATTTTTATTATTTAAACTTTGGCCTATCCGATTATCAAGTCTTAAATGGTTTCCATATTGTTAGGGCTGATAATCCGGGATCCTGGCCGGAAGCTCAAATGGTTCAATATCCTTACGCAAGTTCAGGATCCTGGCAGGTTCGAGCATCCTGAATTACAGTTATCAACTAACCCGTTTGTTTTTCCCATGTGTCTTATTAATTGCAGGGTCAAAGAAACGTGTAGACAAGCCTAAAGACTCGGACAAATGATATAGAACGTGGACTAAGTGGTCCACAACGTTCATATTGGCTTAGTTGGGAGAATCCCTAAAATATAGGACAGTTGGTTATATTATTTCAAGATGCTCGCCAGAAGCTCAAAGGATCCTGAACTACAGTTATCGATTAACCGTTACAATTGTCCACGTGTCTTAATTAATTGCAGGTATTAAGGGACGTGTAAATGATGGCTAAAGACTCGGTCAAGTCTTTATGGGACGTGTTGTAACTGACTCCAACGTTCACAAAGACTTGAAGACTCAATCCCTAGTTTTTAGCCTAGTTAGTTAATGTATTTTTGACTATTTAAACGAGCTCTAGGTCATTCATTCAGGAGGACACACACACACACCTGATTTACGATTAGCATTCTCTGTAACACTTAGAACACGAGCTCATTTCACTTGTACTGAAAACTTCCATCATATAAAAGTTTTAGGAGGCAGGTACTTTGAACCGGCCCCCGAGGTTTTTTGCTAGGCTCCTTGAGGATACTCAAGGATTCCTGGATTTTTCCTCGTTACATCCTCGTGTCAACATCCAAACTTGCATTTTTCTTGCTAATTTCATCAAACACTCTACCTCACTTACAAAGTTTGATCAACTAATTGCTTAGGCAGTTTTTGACCAAAACAATTTGGCGCCCACCGTGGGGCAAACGGTGTTTGAATTCGATTAAGAGCCTTGATCTTCTTCGCATAACCGATTCTTGAAAATGTCGAGCCAACTAAAATTTACCTCAAAATCTATTTCATCCTCTAAGCCCACTGTCAGCACTGGTCTCCCCCCAATGACGAAGAAAGTGACTGATACCGATGCTAAAAGAGTGGAATACCCCACTTTTACTGGATATCAAGGTACGTCCACTAACTCTGCTATTTCTAATAACGATCTCTATGTTTTGATCAGGCAAATGAAGGCCCATGCGGATGAACAACCAAAACCAACGAGAAAATGATGAAGGAGATCATGGAATTGAAGAAATCAAAGAAACCAGTAGAGGAAATCAGTCCTTTGATGCCAAAATCATTCGGTTTTGACTCTCCGGAAATATCGGAGCAGCCAAAATAGAAAGCGAATTCCTCTACTGCCCCAAAATCAGGTATTGCAACGGCTATTACTGCAGGATTCTCAGGGTCTCAGCGTCAGAAGACTCCCAGGATGATAGATCTGGAGTACTCTGGATTCTACTCCGAGCAGCCCCCAGAATCTTACTACGGAGGATATGGAAGTCAGCAGCCGCCGAGATGCTCGAGCCAGCAACCAGCCGGGTTCTTAAGCCATCGGGTGCCGACAGTCTCGATACAACAACCTATATCTCAACCAAAGCGGTTTGCGACGACGAACCTTGATGAGCCTTGGAGTCAGCAGTCAGCAACACCTACTACTCAGATGTTACAGGGATCTTCATCTCAGCCATTCCAACAATATCGGAGCCGCTTCCGAGCTGCTCAAGATCCTCATGGATCCTTATTTTCTAACCCTACTGTCTCTGCAGGCACATTCCCAGGTTCATCTCAGGAGATGCATGAGGGAGACTTCATCCCTATGCAAGTGGGAATCACAACTGAGCCGACTATCCTTAGAGATGCTGAACATGGACCCCGAATCCCTCTCCAAAATTCCAGGGCTGGTAACGACTTTGATAATCTTTATGCTAACCCTAACCAAGGAACTGTGCAGGATGCAGGTATCAACCCAACTATTGCTAGGGAACTTCAGAGGTTAAAGGACATGATCTCAAGCGTCCCCGGTGTTATTCGTCCGATTCCTGAAGTGCCAGCAGGCAGCCACAGAGTTTCTAGGTTTGCATGGCCCATTTGTGACGTAGAGATACCAAAAAGATTCCAAACTCCCAACATGAAACTCTACGATGGAACCACGGACCCTGAGGAGCACGTGGCACAATACAGGGAACGGATGGAAATCAATCCCATTCCTATTAACATCAAAGAAGCTTGCTTATGCAAGGGATTCAGTTCAACACTAACAGGACCAGCCTGGAAATGGCTGCTCAGTATCCCTCCTAATACCATTACTTCTTTTCCCCATTTAGTTAACTTGTTTAATAACCAGTTTTCTTGCAGCAGAAGCTTTGAGAAGCTTACAGGTGACTTATACAGAATAGTTCAGAAGCCCAACGAATCCCTCAGGGATTACATGGCCAGATTTGGTCGAGAAGCTTTGGATATCCCCAACCTCGATATGGCAGATGCTGTAGAAGCTTTCAAAATGGGAATTAGAGGGGATTCCCGGTTTTATGATGACTTGGTCATGACCCCTTGCAGGAACCTTGATGAAGTCAGAACGAGGGCAATAAGGTTCATCAGGTTGGAAGATGATAAGAAGATCCAGAAAAGAGGTGATGAGTCGCTGGGCAAAAGAACAGATTCTCCCGGAAAGCAACAACGAACCAAACCCTATTACAGGAATGATAATCCCATGGTCAATGAAGTTGAAGAAGAAGACGATGAAGAAAGCTTCCCAAAGGTATCTGATTACTGCTTTTCAGTTGACATAAGTGGTTTGTTATGTGCCTTGCAGGATCTAGGTGATAAAGCCAGGTGGCCAAGAAAATCAAAGAAACAAGGATCATGGAAAGACAAGTCTAAGTGGTGTGCTTACCACGAAGACTTTGGGCACTTAACAGATGACTGCATAGCCCTTCGAAAAGAAATCAGTTACCTGCTCAGCAAGGGGCATCTCAAAGAATTGTTTGGCAGGAAGAAGAGTAAAACTCAAGAAGCTGCTGAGCTGCCCAAAAGAGCACCGTCGCCGCCAGCAGATGCTAAGGTGATCAACTTCATCTCTGGAGGATCTGACATATGTGGCACCTCTTTCTCATCAGCAAAGAGACATGCCAAGGAGGCCAAGATGGATCAAGGCAGTCGGCCAAAGAAGAACGCGATATTGACTGAAGATAAAGTCACCTCTTTTGACGAAACTGATAAGCTGGGTATCCAGGATCCTCACCACGACAGTCTGTTAATTACATTATGTATTGCTAACCATTATGTTCGCAGGATCCTGATAGACAACGGTAGTTCAGTCAACATCATCCAATTGGACGTGCTTAAAAAGATGAGCATTCCAGAAGAAGAGATAATTCCAAGATCCTCGGTGTTAGTAGGATTCAGCGGAGAAACCAAGCATACGGTTGGAGACATCAGACTTCCTGTTTACATTGAAGGAGTCAACTCCATGCAGAAATTCTGCGTAATTGACTCCCTTCCTTGTTGCAATGTAATCTTGGGAAGGCCATGGATCCATGATATGAAAGCAGTTCCATCTACCTATCATCAATGTGTGAAGCTTCCCACACCTTGGGGAGTTGTAAGGATACTAAGTGATCAACAAGAAGCCAAGGATTGCTACACTTCTGCTATGAAGAACACCATCAAGTCCAAGCCAGCATAGCAATTAAAGAAACCAGCACGAAGAATTCAGATGACAAAGGAATCGGAAATCAAAGAAGTTCAACTTAATACTGAAGATCCTGAAATCAAAGTGCTGGTAGGAACCAATATTCCTGAGGATATTGAGGAGCAGCTCGTGAACCTCTTAAAATCCAGAATCACAACGTTTGCATGGAAACATGAAGACATGACAGGTATATCTAAAGATATTATTACTCATAAACTTGGTATAGATGAATCTTTCAAGCCAATACATCAGAAAAGAAGAAAGTTCGCTCCTGAGAGAAACATCATAATCCAAGAAGAAGTTGACAGGCTGCTCAAGTCAAAAATGATTAGAGAAGTTAAATATCCTCGATGGCTGGCCAACGTGGTGGTAGTCCAGAAGAAAAACGGTAAGTGGAGGGTATGTGTAGATTACACAGACCTAAACAAGGCCTGCCCGAAAGATCCGTTCCCTCTGCCACACATCGATTCTATGGTGGACGCAACTGCCGGACACGAGATGCTAACTTTTATGGACGCATCTTCGGGTTTTCAACAAATACAAATGGAACCATCAGATCAGGAGGATACAGCCTTCATGACACCCACAGGTATTTATTGTTATATTGCAATGCCTTTTGGTTTACGAAATGCAGGTGCCACATACCAGAGGCTAGTCAACATGATGTTTAAAGACAAACTGGGGGACACCATGGAGGTATACATAGATGATATGGTGGTAAAGTCGAAAAAAGCAAAGGACCATCCTAGAGATCTCGAAGTTGCTCTTGATATCTTGGACCAGTTCAACATGAAATTGAATCCTTCCAAGTGCCATTTTGGAGTAAGAGCCGGCAAGTTCTTGGGCTTCATGGTTACCGAAAGAGGAATAGAGGCCAGCCCTGAACAGATCCAAGCAATCATAAATTTGAAATCTCCAACAAATGTTAAGGAAGTTCAAAGATTAACTGGAAGAGTAGTAGCACTTAACAGGTTCATATCAAGATCATCCGAGAAGAGCAAAGAGTTCTATGACATATTGAAAAAGAACAAAAAGTTCGAATGGGGTGAGAAGCATGAAGCAGCTTTGAGCTCGCTGAAAGAATATTTATCATCTGCTCCACTTCTTATGCAACCAGTCAAGGGCGAACCACTATCTCTCTATCTAGCAGTTTCAGGCAGCTCAGTAAGTGATGTGCTTGTGAAAGATTGTGAGGGACAACATCATCCGGTATACTATGTAAGCAAGACATTATTAGACGCTGAAACTAGGTATTCTTATTTAGAAAAATTGATTTTAGCTCTTGTCATGGCTTCTCAAAAATTAAGACATTACTTTGAAACTCATGTTATTTATGTGAAAACTAACTATCCTGTTAAGTGTGTCTTAAGAAAACCAGAGATGTCAGGAAGAATGGCGAAATGGGCAGTCAAATTAAGTGCCTATGACATCATATATGAGCCAAGAACAGTAATCAAGTCACAAGCCCTTGCTGACTTTGTGGCTGATTTCAGCAGCACATACTGCCAGAAGTTGAACTAGAGGTCAAGCAGCTCGAAGAAGCTTCAGGCAGCTGGACCTTGTACACAGATGGAGCATCTAACGTTAGAGGAACAGGATTGGGTGCGCTACTGAAATCGCCACAGGGGGACATTATCCCTCTATCTATCCATTGTGAATTCAAGGCTACTAATAATGAAGCCGAATATGAAGCTTTAATTGCAGGATTACAACTTGCTAAAGATATGGGTATCCAACACATTCAAGTTTTTATTGACTCCTTGTTATTGACTAACCAATTTAATGGATCTTATACAGTGAAAGGCGAAAGGCTAACCAAATACCTAGACCTTGTAAAACAATTAGCATTATCTTTTGAAAATTACAGCATATAATAGGTACCTAGAGAAGAAAACGCAGAAGCTGATGCTTTGGCAAATTTAGCATCATCTTTAAGGATCCCAGAAGGTGTCAAGATTCCCATAACTCACATCCTGACCCCAGCAATAGAAAAACAGGAGGTCAATGACGTCACAACAGATAAAGATCAAGAAATGATAAACTCTCAGGATCCTCACGAATCCTGGACATACCCTATCAGGAGATTTATCCAAGAAGGAGAAATCCCCAAAAACGAGAACTCCAGACTTTTCCGAACAAAGGTAATCCCATATTCAATAATAAATGGTATCTTATATAAGAAATCTTTTGCAGGACCATACTTGAGATGTCTCGAGCAGCCTGAAGCACTTGCAGTACTCCAGGATATTCATGAAGGTGATTATGGCAATCACACTGGGGGCAGATCACTATTTTCCAAAGTATTGAGGACAGGATACTACTGGCCCACTATGAAGAAGGATGCAATGGCCTTTGTTCAAAAGTGTGATGCATTCCAGGGGCACGGCAATATCCTCCATCAGCCTGTTGAGCCGCTCCACTCAATATCATCTCCGTGGCCCTTCATGAAATGGGGCATGGATATAGTTGGTAAGCTGCCTGTAGCACCTGGAGGAAAAGTCTTCATGCTGGCCATGACGGGCTATTTTTCTAAGTGGATTGAAGCCGAAGCTTTTGTTCAAGTTAGAGAAAAGGAAGTGATTTCCTTCATTAAAAGGAATATTTTAACAAGATTTGGAATCCCATCGGAAATAGTTTGTGACAACGGGTCTCAGTTTATTGGAAAAAGAACGACTAGTTTTTGTAAGGCATGGGGCATCAAGATGGTAACTTCAACTCCCATACATCCACAAGCTAATGGCCAAGCGGAATCGAGCAATAAGATTATCATCAATAATCTTAAGAAGAAGCTAGGAGACAAGAAAGGGAAATGGGCTAAAGAACTACCTCTCGTATTGTGGGCTGACAGAACGACCTCCAAGAATGCTACTGGTCGAACACCATTTTCCTTAGTGTTTGGCTCAGAAGCTGTAATACCCACTGAAATGGTGATGCCAACTGCCAGAACAAGCTGCCGGGATTTTGAAGCAAATAGGCAGGAACTTCTTGAAGATCTTGAAAAAATCGATGAAATCCGGGACCTCGCAAAATTCAGGATGGCAGCATACCAGCAAAGGATAGCCAAGTCTTACAACAGAAATCTCAGGATCAGAAGATTTCAAGTAGGAGATCTGGTACTCAGGAAAGCTTTTCAAAATACTACCAATCCAGCACATGGAAAACTTGCACCTAAATGGGAAGGTCCTTACCTAATAGACTCAGAAGCTGGAAAAGGAGCATACAGGCTAGCTACTATGGAAGGTGAGCTGCTCCCAAGAGCTTGGAATGCAATTCACTTGAAGTTATATTTTATGTAAGTGCTCTCCGGATCCTCTAAGCATATCCAAAGATCCTTGTGTAAACTCCAAAAACATCAGGTATGATTTTTATTCTCATTTCAATTTCATATTATTATCCTTGTGAAATGATTACTGACTTAGGCATCGGAGGGGTGTTAGCCAAGCTAACACCCACCCCTCACCAAGCCTTGAAGTATTTTGCAGATGTTCTAAGCACCTTGTCATAAGCTAGAGGCTGATCACCTCTTCTAAGTATAAAGCATTCTGAATGCAATCAAAGGTTAAGGAGGTTTTCACCTTCTCGTTCACTAATGGGAATCGCCAGGAGCGCAAGACCCTCGCCAGGAGCGCACGGTGGTGGCCTATGGTTCAAGGTGGTGCGACCAGTCCATCTGAGGGTGGCTGATAATTTCATCACTGTTGGCCATAGAGTACACTTCAAAATGGGTGGCAGACGTGTCATCTCGTAAAGGTTCTAAGGTTTTTGACATTTTCATGTCAACTAAGGTTTAGGCACATTCGTGTCTCTCAAGTTTTGGGCTTGACCCCAGTTGGCTTGGTCCCAAGTATTTTTTGAGCTTGACCTCAGTTTAACAAAGGTTTTTAATGTTTTCACATTAACTAAGGTTTGGACATATTCATGTCTCGAAAGTTTTATGGGCTTGTCCCCAGTTTGGCTTAGTCCCAAGTTTATCGGGCTTGTCCCCAGAATTGGCTTAGTCCTAAGAATCCCGGGTTTATCCCCAACACATTAACAAATTCTTTTCAGGATCCCTCCGCTTGGGAAGCTCAGAGGTCAAAAGTTAATTCAGGAATCGGGGTTTCGTCTTGTAAACTACAAGATCCCTCCACCCGGATCCCCGATCATTATCTGTTACACTAACATTGTTTGCAGGAAATACAAAAAGAGCAATCGACAGGGTTCTGACTGATGTATGGGGAAGACAACAACTTGGAGTTATTTATGGGGAAATCACATGAGAAGTTGCGTTGCTATCAAATCAGGAGCTAACGAATCACCTTCGTAATTATTTCAAGAGATGACGTTGAGTTTGAATTTTTACAGCCGTCTTCTTGGTCGACAACTGTTAAAATTCAGGGGCAATTGTTAGGGCTGATAATCCGGGATCCTGGCCGGAAGCTCAAATGGTTCAATATCCTTACGCAAGTTCAGGATCCTGGCAGGTTCGAGCATCCTGAATTACAGTTATCAACTAACCCGTTTGTTTCTCCCATGTGTCTTATTAATTGCAGGGTCAAAGAAACGTGTAGACAAGCCTAAAGACTCGGACAAATGATATAGAACGTGGACTAAGTGGTCCACAACGTTCATATTGGCTTACTTGGGAGAATCCCTAAAATATAGGACAGTTGGTTATATTATTTCAGGATGCTCGCCAGAAGCTCAAATGATCCTGAACTACAGTTATCGATTAACCGTTACAATTGTCCACGTGTCTTAATTGATTGCAGGTATTAAGGGACGTGTAAATGATGGCTAAAGACTCGGTCAAGTCTTTATGGGACGTGTTGTAACTGACTCCAACGTTCACAAAGACTTGAAGACTCAATCCCTAGTTTTTAGCCTAGTTAGTTAATGTATTTTTGACTATTTAAACGAGCTCTAGGTCATTCATTCAGGAGGACACACACACACACACACCTGATTTACGATTAGCATTCTCTGTAACACTTAGAACACGAGCTCATTTCACTTGTACTGAAAACTTCCATCATATAAAAGTTTTAGGAGGCAGGTACTTTGAACCGGCCCCCGAGGTTTTTTGCTATAGGCTCCTTGAGGATACTCAAGGATTCCTGGATTTTCCCTCGTTACATCCTCGTGTCAACATCCAAGCTTGCATTTTTCTTGCTAATTTCATCAAACACTCTACCTCACTTACAAAGTTTGATCAACTAATTGTGTTGATACATAGTCCTGATCGTCATGTGAAGTATCGTATACAAGACGAATCACACAAGAATGCTGAGGTCCGAACTCAGGCCGAACCTGGAGTTCGGACATGGCCGAACGTGTGGCCGAACTTGAGGTTCGGCCAGTCGTATTTCAGCCTTATAAATAGTTGTGTCTTGTGTTGTATTTAGTAACAGTCTATGCTTCCGTGTTATACATTTACTCTGATTGTACTCTGTGGTCTCTGTGGTTAATACAAAGCTCATTTGTATTTACTCTTTGTGTTTCATCTCGTTTATATTGATTTCGTTACGACTAAGTAGAAGATCCATACGCTCACGCACTTTCAAGTGGTATCAGAGCATTAGGTTTTCTCTACTAGTCGGAAATCAGTGTTTTCCAGAATTGTTGAGTTCAAATTCACGTGTTTGACTTTCTAAGCTCATTTTTCATCTTCATTTCTCAAATTCTTCGTTCAAAACTTCATGATTTATGTCAAATATGTCTGTGTTTGTTCGTTCTCAGTTGATTGAGTGTTCACAGCTTGAGAGGTGTCGATTACAGTGAGTCTTTCCGAAATTGTTGAGTTTTTCGCGTTTGGCCGAACCTCAGATTCGGTATAACCGCTCCGAACATCAGGTTCGGAGTAAGCTCGGTCATTTTTCTGTTTCGGTGAGTGTTCGGAGTTCATTCGGAGAGAGTTCGGTGGTTATTCTGTCTCGGAGGGAGTTCGGACTAGGATCGGAGATAGATCGGAGTGTCTGAGTTCGGTGATACGTTCGTTGAGAGTTCGGAGCAGCCTCGGAGGGTATTGTAGGTTCGGACGAAGTTCGGGGTGAACAGTGTTCAGTTTTTCGAAGATGTCCGATTTTCAAGCATTTGTAGCTATTCAAAATTCGGTTCAAGCTACGATGCAAACAATGATGAATTATGATAATGAAATTGGAACAAGTCAGAAAGTTCCCAAATTGTTAAAATTGGAAGATTATCATAGTTGGGTTAAACGATTTGAAGCGTTTGTCGATACGAATGACATTGATATGTGGTTAGCGTTCACTGAGCAATATGTTTATCCTAAAGATGAAACTGGTGAACCTATTCTTCAAAGAAAAATGTCTTCTGAACAAAAGAAAGCTTATCAAGCTGAAAAAAAGGCGTATGGTACGTTAACGATGGCATTGCCTAAAGAGTTACTTCATCAATTTGCTGGTAACTACACATCAAAAAGTCTATGGGATGCATTGGAAAAACGATGTGAAGGCAATGATCAGTACAAGAAAAGTCGCCAAAAGGTTTTGAAGAAAGAGTTTGATAGTTTTAAGCATTATCAAAATGAAACGATTCCCAATCTAATTGCAAGATTCGCTCATCTGATGAGTGAAATGCGTTTGGTGAATCTTACTAAAGAAGAGGTTGATATGAAAGAAAAGATTTTGGAAGCATTGCCTGAAAAATGGGAAAATTATGTGATGATGATTACTCATGATAAAGATTTTTTTGGATTGTCTTTCAATGATTTGGTTCAAAGACTTCAGGCTTGGGATATGGAATTAATGGTGAATAAATCACTTCCTACACAAATTCAGAATCCTGCAGTGTATCATGGTGAAAATGACTCTACAATGAATGCTGGGAAGTCTAATATTCTTAGTTCTGCTCCTTCTACAGCATTTCTAGCAGGTAAATCTGAAATTCCAAGTTATTCTTCTGCTGGTTGTAATGTGTCCATTCCAAGTTCTTCGACTCATAGTGCATTGTCTGTTCAAACTGTTGATGATTATAATGCATTGATGTCTGCATTAGTATCTTCATACTTTGGTGTTATCACTGGTTCTGTGAGTAATGCTGAGTTAGCAAATGAAGATTATGATTAGATTGATTATGATCATTTGGAGGAAATGGATCTCAATTGGCAATATGCTATGTTGGTTCGTCGAACAAAGAAGTTTTTTAATAGAACTGGCAAGAAGAGACTTAATCAGGAAGGAAGGATTGGATTGGACAAATCTAAAGTGAAATGTTATAAGTGTTCAGTTTATGGTCACTTTGCTCGAGAATGTCCAAGTTCTACAGAAAGTAAATTGAAGACTGGTCAACATGCACATTTAGTTTTTCATCCATCAAATGAAGCTGAGAAGGTTGAAAAGAAAGCAGTTCCATCTACCTATCATCAATGTGTGAAGCTTCCCACACCTTGGGGAGTTGTAAGGATACTAAGTGATCAACAAGAAGCCAAGGATTGCTACACTTCTGCTATGAAGAACACCATCAAGTCCAAGCCAGCATAGCAATTAAAGAAACCAGCACGAAGAATTCAGATGACAAAGGAATCGGAAATCAAAGAAGTTCAACTTAATACTGAAGATCCTGAAATCAAAGTGCTGGTAGGAACCAATATTCCTGAGGATATTGAGGAGCAGCTCGTGAACCTCTTAAAATCCAGAATCACAACGTTTGCATGGAAACATGAAGACATGACAGGTATATCTAAAGATATTATTACTCATAAACTTGGTATAGATGAATCTTTCAAGCCAATACATCAGAAAAGAAGAAAGTTCGCTCCTGAGAGAAACATCATAATCCAAGAAGAAGTTGACAGGCTGCTCAAGTAAAAAATGATTAGAGAAGTTAAATATCCTCGATGGCTGGCCAACGTGGTGGTAGTCCAGAAGAAAAACGGTAAGTGGAGGGTATGTGTAGATTACACAGACCTAAACAAGGCCTGCCCGAAAGATCCGTTCCCTCTGCCACACATCGATTCTATGGTGGACGCAACTGCCGGACACGAGATGCTAACTTTTATGGACGCATCTTCGGGTTTTCAACAAATACAAATGGAACCATCAGATCAGGAGGATACAGCCTTCATGACACCCACAGGTATTTATTGTTATATTTGCAATGCCTTTTGGTTTACGAAATGCAGGTGCCACATACCAGAGGCTAGTCAACATGATGTTTAAAGACAAACTGGGGGACACCATGGAGGTATACATAGATGATATGGTGGTAAAGTCGAAAAAAGCAAAGGACCATCCTAGAGATCTCGAAGTTGCTCTTGATATCTTGGACCAGTTCAACATGAAATTGAATCCTTCCAAGTGCCATTTTGGAGTAAGAGCCGGCAAGTTCTTGGGCTTCATGGTTACCGAAAGAGGAATAGAGGCCAGCCCTGAACAGATCCAAGCAATCATAAATTTGAAATCTCCAACAAATGTTAAGGAAGTTCAAAGATTAACTGGAAGAGTAGTAGCACTTAACAGGTTCATATCAAGATCATCCGAGAAGAGCAAAGAGTTCTATGACATATTGAAAAAGAACAAAAAGTTCGAATGGGGTGAGAAGCATGAAGCAGCTTTGAGCTCGCTGAAAGAATATTTATCATCTGCTCCACTTCTTATGCAACCAGTCAAGGGCGAACCACTATCTCTCTATCTAGCAGTTTCAGGCAGCTCAGTAAGTGATGTGCTTGTGAAAGATTGTGAGGGACAACATCATCCGGTATACTATGTAAGCAAGACATTATTAGACGCTGAAACTAGGTATTCTTATTTAGAAAAATTGATTTTAGCTCTTGTCATGGCTTCTCAAAAATTAAGACATTACTTTGAAACTCATGTTATTTATGTGAAAACTAACTATCCTGTTAAGTGTGTCTTAAGAAAACCAGAGATGTCAGGAAGAATGGCGAAATGGGCAGTCAAATTAAGTGCCTATGACATCATATATGAGCCAAGAACAGTAATCAAGTCACAAGCCCTTGCTGACTTTGTGGCTGATTTCAGCAGCACATACTGCCAGAAGTTGAACTAGAGGTCAAGCAGCTCGAAGAAGCTTCAGGCAGCTGGACCTTGTACACAGATGGAGCATCTAACGTTAGAGGAACAGGATTGGGTGCGCTACTGAAATCGCCACAGGGGGACATTATCCCTCTATCTATCCATTGTGAATTCAAGGCTACTAATAATGAAGCCGAATATGAAGCTTTAATTGCAGGATTACAACTTGCTAAAGATATGGGTATCCAACACATTCAAGTTTTTATTGACTCCTTGTTATTGACTAACCAATTTAATGGATCTTATACAGTGAAAGGCGAAAGGCTAACCAAATACCTAGACCTTGTAAAACAATTAGCATTATCTTTTGAAAATTACAGCATATAATAGGTACCTAGAGAAGAAAACGCAGAAGCTGATGCTTTGGCAAATTTAGCATCATCTTTAAGGATCCCAGAAGGTGTCAAGATTCCCATAACTCACATCCTGACCCCAGCAATAGAAAAACAGGAGGTCAATGACGTCACAACAGATAAAGATCAAGAAATGATAAACTCTCAGGATCCTCACGAATCCTGGACATACCCTATCAGGAGATTTATCCAAGAAGGAGAAATCCCCAAAAACGAGAACTCCAGACTTTTCCGAACAAAGGTAATCCCATATTCAATAATAAATGGTATCTTATATAAGAAATCTTTTGCAGGACCATACTTGAGATGTCTCGAGCAGCCTGAAGCACTTGCAGTACTCCAGGATATTCATGAAGGTGATTATGGCAATCACACTGGGGGCAGATCACTATTTTCCAAAGTATTGAGGACAGGATACTACTGGCCCACTATGAAGAAGGATGCAATGGCCTTTGTTCAAAAGTGTGATGCATTCCAGGGGCACGGCAATATCCTCCATCAGCCTGTTGAGCCGCTCCACTCAATATCATCTCCGTGGCCCTTCATGAAATGGGGCATGGATATAGTTGGTAAGCTGCCTGTAGCACCTGGAGGAAAAGTCTTCATGCTGGCCATGACGGGCTATTTTTCTAAGTGGATTGAAGCCGAAGCTTTTGTTCAAGTTAGAGAAAAGGAAGTGATTTCCTTCATTAAAAGGAATATTTTAACAAGATTTGGAATCCCATCGGAAATAGTTTGTGACAACGGGTCTCAGTTTATTGGAAAAAGAACGACTAGTTTTTGTAAGGCATGGGGCATCAAGATGGTAACTTCAACTCCCATACATCCACAAGCTAATGGCCAAGCGGAATCGAGCAATAAGATTATCATCAATAATCTTAAGAAGAAGCTAGGAGACAAGAAAGGGAAATGGGCTAAAGAACTACCTCTCGTATTGTGGGCTGACAGAACGACCTCCAAGAATGCTACTGGTCGAACACCATTTTCCTTAGTGTTTGGCTCAGAAGCTGTAATACCCACTGAAATGGTGATGCCAACTGCCAGAACAAGCTGCCGGGATTTTGAAGCAAATAGGCAGGAACTTCTTGAAGATCTTGAAAAAATCGATGAAATCCGGGACCTCGCAAAATTCAGGATGGCAGCATACCAGCAAAGGATAGCCAAGTCTTACAACAGAAATCTCAGGATCAGAAGATTTCAAGTAGGAGATCTGGTACTCAGGAAAGCTTTTCAAAATACTACCAATCCAGCACATGGAAAACTTGCACCTAAATGGGAAGGTCCTTACCTAATAGACTCAGAAGCTGGAAAAGGAGCATACAGGCTAGCTACTATGGAAGGTGAGCTGCTCCCAAGAGCTTGGAATGCAATTCACTTGAAGTTATATTTTATGTAAGTGCTCTCCGGATCCTCTAAGCATATCCAAAGATCCTTGTGTAAACTCCAAAAACATCAGGTATGATTTTTATTCTCATTTCAATTTCATATTATTATCCTTGTGAAATGATTACTGACTTAGGCATCGGAGGGGTGTTAGCCAAGCTAACACCCACCCCTCACCAAGCCTTGAAGTATTTTGCAGATGTTCTAAGCACCTTGTCATAAGCTAGAGGCTGATCACCTCTTCTAAGTATAAAGCATTCTGAATGCAATCAAAGGTTAAGGAGGTTTTCACCTTCTCGTTCACTAATGGGAATCGCCAGGAGCGCAAGACCCTCGCCAGGAGCGCACGGTGGTGGCCTATGGTTCAAGGTGGTGCGACCAGTCCATCTGAGGGTGGCTGATAATTTCATCACTGTTGGCCATAGAGTACACTTCAAAATGGGTGGCAGACGTGTCATCTCGTAAAGGTTCTAAGGTTTTTGACATTTTCATGTCAACTAAGGTTTAGGCACATTCGTGTCTCTCAAGTTTTGGGCTTGACCCCAGTTGGCTTGGTCCCAAGTATTTTTTGAGCTTGACCTCAGTTTAACAAAGGTTTTTAATGTTTTCACATTAACTAAGGTTTGGACATATTCATGTCTCGAAAGTTTTATGGGCTTGTCCCCAGTTTGGCTTAGTCCCAAGTTTATCGGGCTTGTCCCCAGAATTGGCTTAGTCCTAAGAATCCCGGGTTTATCCCCAACACATTAACAAATTCTTTTCAGGATCCCTCCGCTTGGGAAGCTCAGAGGTCAAAAGTTAATTCAGGAATCGGGGTTTCGTCTTGTAAACTACAAGATCCCTCCACCCGGATCCCCGATCATTATCTGTTACACTAACATTGTTTGCAGGAAATACAAAAAGAGCAATCGACAGGGTTCTGACTGATGTATGGGGAAGACAACAACTTGGAGTTATTTATGGGGAAATCACATGAGAAGTTGCGTTGCTATCAAATCAGGAGCTAACGAATCACCTTCGTAATTATTTCAAGAGATGACGTTGAGTTTGAATTTTTACAGCCGTCTTCTTGGTCGACAACTGTTAAAATTCAGGGGCAATTGTTAGGGCTGATAATCCGGGATCCTGGCCGGAAGCTCAAATGGTTCAATATCCTTACGCAAGTTCAGGATCCTGGCAGGTTCGAGCATCCTGAATTACAGTTATCAACTAACCCGTTTGTTTTTCCCATGTGTCTTATTAATTGCAGGGTCAAAGAAACGTGTAGACAAGCCTAAAGACTCGGACAAATGATATAGAACGTGGACTAAGTGGTCCACAACGTTCAGATTGGCTTACTTGGAGAATCCCTAAAATATAGGACAGTTGGTTATATTATTTTAGGATGCTCGCCAGAAGCTCAAATGATCCTGAACTACAGTTATCGATTAACCGTTACAATTGTCCACGTGTCTTAATTGATTGCAGGTATTAAGGGACGTGTAAATGATGGCTAAAGACTCGGTCAAGTCTTTATGGGACGTGTTGTAACTGACTCCAACGTTCACAAAGACTTGAAGACTCAATCCCTAGTTTTTAGCCTAGTTAGTTAATGTATTTTTGACTATTTAAACGAGCTCTAGGTCATTCATTCAGGAGGACACACACACACACACACACACCTGATTTACGATTAGCATTCTCTGTAACACTTAGAACACGAGCTCATTTCACTTGTACTTAAAACTTCCATCATATAAAAGTTTTAGGAGGCAGGTACTTTGAACCGGCCCCCGAGGTTTTTTGCTATAGGCTCCTTGAGGATACTCAAGGATTCCTGGATTTTCCCTCGTTACATCCTCGTGTCAACATCCAAGCTTGCATTTTTCTTGCTAATTTCATCAAACACTCTACCTCACTTACAAAGTTTGATCAACTAATTGTGTTGATACATAGTCCTGATCGTCATGTGAAGTATCGTATACAAGACGAATCACACAAGAATGCTGAGGTCCGAACTCAGGCCGAACCTGGAGTTCGAACATGGCCGAATGTGTGGCCGAACTTGAGGTTCGGCCAGTCGTATTTCAGCCTTATAAATAGTTGTGTCTTGTGTTGTATTTAGTAACAGTCTATGCTTCCGTGTTATACATTTACTCTGATTGTACTATGTGGTCTCTGTGGTTAATACAAAGCTCATTTGTATTTACTCTTTGTGTTTCATCTCGTTTATATTGATTTCGTTACGACTAAGTAGAAGATCCATACGCTCACGCACTTTCAAGTGGTATCAGAGCATTAGGTTTTCTCTACTAGTCGGAAATCAGTGTTTTCCAGAATTGTTGAGTTCAAATTCACGTGTTTGACTTTCTAAGCTCATTTTTCATCTTCATTTCTCAAATTCTTCGTTCAAAACTTCATGATTTATGTCAAATATGTCTGTGTTTGTTCGTTCTCAGTTGATTGAGTGTTCACAGCTTGAGAGGTGTCGATTACAGTGAGTCTTTCCGAAATTGTTGAGTTTTTCGCGTTTGGCCGAACCTCAGATTCGGTATAACCGCTCCGAACATCAGGTTCGGAGTAAGCTCGGTCATTTTTCTGTTTCGGTGAGTGTTCGGAGTTCATTCGGAGAGAGTTCGGTGGTTATTCTGTCTCGGAAGGAGTTCGGACTAGGATCGGAGATAGATCGGAGTGTCTGAGTTCGGTGATACGTTCGTTGAGAGTTCGGAGCAGCCTCGGAGGGTATTGTAGGTTCGGACGAAGTTCGGGGTGAACAGTGTTCAGTTTTTCGAAGATGTCCGATTTTCAAGCATTTGCAGCTATTCAAAATTCGGTTCAAGCTACGATGCAAACAATGATGAATTATGATAATGAAATTGGAACAAGTCAGAAAGTTCCCAAATTGTTAAAATTGGAAGATTATCATAGTTGGGTTAAACGATTTGAAGCGTTTGTCGATACGAATGACATTGATATGTGGTTAGCGTTCACTGAGCAATATGTTTATCCTAAAGATGAAACTGGTGAACCTATTCTTCAAAGAAAAATGTCTTCTGAACAAAACAAAGCTTATCAAGCTGAAAAAAAGGCGTATGGTACGTTAACGATGGCATTGCCTAAAGAGTTACTTCATCAATTTGCTGGTAACTACACATCAAAAAGTCTATGGGATGCATTGGAAAAACGATGTGAAGGCAATGATCAGTACAAGAAAAGTCGCCAAAAGGTTTTGAAGAAAGAGTTTGATAGTTTTAAGCATTATCAAAATGAAACGATTCCCAATCTAATTGCAAGATTCGCTCATCTGATGAGTGAAATGCGTTTGGTGAATCTTACTAAAGAAGAGGTTGATATGAAAGAAAAGATTTTGGAAGCATTGCCTGAAAAATGGGAAAATTATGTGATGATGATTACTCATGATAAAGATTTTTCTGGATTGTCTTTCAATGATTTGGTTCAAAGACTTCAGGCTCGGGATATGGAATTAATGGTGAATAAATCACTTCCTACACAAATTCAGAATCCTGCAGTGTATCATGGTGAAAATGACTCTACAATGAATGCTGGGAAGTCTAATATTCTTAGTTCTGCTCCTTCTACAGCATTTCTAGCAGGTAAATCTGAAATTCCAAGTTATTCTTCTGCTGGTTGTAATGTGTCCATTCCAAGTTCTTCGACTCATAGTGCATTGTCTGTTCAAACTGTTGATGATTATAATGCATTGATGTCTGCATTAGTATCTTCATACTTTGGTGTTATCACTGGTTCTGTGAGTAATGCTGAGTTAGCAAATGAAGATTATGATTAGATTGATTATGATCATTTGGAGGAAATGGATCTCAATTGGCAATATGCTATGTTGGTTCGTCGAACAAAGAAGTTTTTTAATAGAACTGGCAAGAAGAGACTTAATCAGGAAGGAAGGATTGGATTGGACAAATCTAAAGTGAAATGTTATAAGTGTTCAGTTTATGGTCACTTTGCTCGAGAATGTCCAAGTTCTACAGAAAGTAAATTGAAGACTGGTCAACATGCACATTTAGTTTTTCATCCATCAAATGAAGCTGAGAAGGTTGAAAAGAAATCTGCTACTCTTGTTCATGATTGGACCAATACTTTTCCACATTCAAGTGAATTTGCATGGAATGCAGATACTGAAGCTAAGAAGAATCATACTCCAATTGCCATTGCTTTAACTGTTCGTCATGATGATGATGATAGTCTTCTGACTGATTCTGATTCTTATTCAAGTGCATCTTTGGTACAAGAAGAATTATCTAAAGTTTCTCCAAGTTCAAAGGTTGAAGAGTTTGAATGTTTCAAATGTAAGAAATTGCTCCAGGAGATTGCAAGTTTTGAACAATGTTGTCAAATTTCAACTGAAGAGATTGTGGTGTTAAAGAAAGAGTTAGAGGATTTTCAAAAGAAATATTATGAGTTGGTTCATGTTCATGAAGATGTTTTGAAAGAGAAAGCAAAATTGGCTGAAGAGTGTGAGAAAGCAAAAGCTGAGGTTTTAGACGTAGCTCAAGATTTTGAAAATTTGTTTGAGAAGAGTTATCCGGTTCAGCAAAAATATGAAGAGGCTACTGCTCTTATTGCAAAAACTGCTGTTACTGTTGAGAAACTTCAAAATAAGATTTCTATGCTTCAAGATGAGAATGTTCTGTACCGGGACAAGAATGAAGTCTTAACTAAAGATGTTGAAATCTATAAACAAAAGAGAGAAAGTGTTCTTCAAGAACTATTTGCAGAATGTGAGATCAGAAAGTTACAGACGTATGAATATGATGATCTCAATGCAAAGTTCATCAAGTCACAACAAGAGGTGTTTGATGGTAAACAGAAAATTAATGGCTTGAAACTGGAGATTTTGGAATTGAAAAGACAAGTTAAGAATTGCAATTTGTCACCGACAATGCTCAACTTCCTATACAAGCAGGATCTGAGTTCAGAAAGTTCTAAGAAGGATGATGTTCATTTGGTTCCTCAACCAGTGGATTTGGTTGAAGTTACTTCTGCTCCGATTGATCCAAAAGTTGAAGTGCCTGATTATTCCAAGTTTTCTACTCCATCCAAGAAGAACAAGTCCAAGTCTAAGAAGAAGGAGAAGCCTTTGGGTGATGCTCCTAAATTTGTTACTAAGTCTGTTCTGTTGGAGAATGAAAAAGTTTTTGATAAGGTTGCTTCAAGTTCTTCTTCCACATCTGAAGAAGAAAAAGTTTTGATTGAAAAGAACAAGCTCAAGGATATTAAAGCCAAATTCACTAGTGCAGCTAAGGCAAGAGAAGCTTCAGGTTCTTCTTCTTCTAATTCTTCAAAGGTCTCAGGTTCCAAACACAAAGGTTTGGGGTATGAAGTGAAAGAAGATCCAGTTCACGTAAAGAAACCGGTGAAAGCTGACAAGGTTGTTACAGCTAACGTTGCAAAGAAATCACCATCTCAGAAAGATTTTTCTTATTATTCTGGAAGATCATCATCGTCAAGGAGTCCGTCTCCTAGGTATGATTCTTCTGATGGTTTCTTTGATAACTTTGATTCTGAAAATTCATCTGGTCTTTCAAACTCAAAACAATTTTCAAATGTGTTTAGAGAAAGACTTTGTTATGTATGTCGTCAGCCAGGACATCTAGCTGCTGATTGTCCGACGACTGCATATATCCACAAAACTGCCAAATATGTGGATAACAAAGGTCAAATTTTTAATGAACCATGGTCTCCAAAGATTAAATCAACTCGTAAATCGTCTTGGTCTAAACCAAGTAAGTCGGTTGAATCTGATTCTGGTTCTGATCAAAAATTAAAAATTTTACAAATCTGGAAACCAAAAGTTGTTTCCAAGGCCAACAAGGACATTGTGGAAGACACCGGGCGACCCGACGATATTGAATCGGGTCGATCCCAGCACAACTAATGTTTTATTTGGTGTCAGGCAGGTGTTTCAGGAAGACCTTCGGTGATTGATAAATTGTTGATTGTGAAATATCTGTTATAATTATATTGAATTTCAAAATCATTTTTGTTTTTCAAAAGGCTACTCTGTGAGTATTCGTGTTGGTTGATCAATTTTTCTTGTTTTTCACTTCGTCTCATTCTGAGGGGGAGTTTGTTTTTGCAAAAATACACAAATAGTGTGTTGTTTTTCAAATCGTAAAAATGAAAATCTATAAATAGAGTTGTCATTTTTAGGGGGAGAAATTTGGAAAAGACAAAAACAATGAAAAATGCAAAAATCCAAAAACATTGTAAAATGAGAAATTGTATCCGACATGTTTGGGAAATGATGGTACATTGGCTGACATTGTCTGACTCATGGATAAAGTAGACGAACAAGCCATAAGACCATTTGATCGATGTGTAAGGTAGGCTCGGCAAATCAGAAAGTATACAAATGTGATATTCACTAAATCTGATGCTTGACCTAGTGGACAACATCTTGATGCATATCTCATGATATATCAAGAAAAAGATATGTGAAAAATAAAATGAGAAGTCACTGTGTATACATGTGTTCATTTTGCAAAGATTTAAACTTGTTTGATTTTCTTTATTTTGTCAAACGCTCGGACTTTCTTTGCGTGTCGAAAGACCAACCTGATCGTTGTTCGTTTGACGTTCTGCTTTATTTTCTTTGGTGTTTCGTATAACTCATTGGACTTTCTCTGCGTGTACGGGAGTACCGACCTGATTGTTGTTGAGTTATACAATTTCAACTTGTTTTATCTTCTTATTTTGTTAAATCCGAGGCCTTATCTGCGTATCGAAAGATCGACCTTAAGGTAGACGATTTAACGTTCTTATTTCTTTTTGCATGAAACACAGTTGACTATATCATGGTTACAATCATTGTGTGTTTAAAATCACAAATGAGATCACAAAATGTGATAAGCAAAGCATATCTGAGTATGTTTGATAGTGTGGGGTACACTGGTCAATGCAAATCTAACAAATACCTTAACATATCCAGATGTTATGAGTATGATTTTGCCAGAGTTTAAAGTTGGACAAATTATATCTGCAATCGGCATGGCTTATATGCTTCAATAATCGAAATTGAAATGTAGCTCAGCATGTTATGACCAATATGATCCCAAGTTGTGATCTTTCTCACAAAAGACAAAAATAGTGTTTAATTCTGTAATGTCTTTACTTTTCTTATCAGAAAATACCAAAAAGATTTTAGGTGTGTTTTGATATAAAGTTATTAAAAGCCAAAAAGATTTTGTTTCTGATTTGTTTTCGATTGATCAACACGAAATACGAAATCAATTTCAAAATCAAAATATCTTGGAGTCTCGAAGAGACGTTTTGCACCAAGATTATTTATGTTGGCAGGTTTCTTAGTGGGAAGAGAACATCACAACTTCAAGTCTTCTGAAGTTTATTGATAAAGAGATTACACACGATGCAATATCAAGTAT
Organism: Deinandra increscens subsp. villosa; assembly: GCA_039602395.1. Taxonomy (NCBI): domain Eukaryota; kingdom Viridiplantae; phylum Streptophyta; class Magnoliopsida; order Asterales; family Asteraceae; genus Deinandra; species Deinandra increscens. Next base: position 23,185,767 of record JBCNJP010000007.1, read on the forward strand.
TCAAGATTGAACTCATCGTCAAGATCGAGGAAGAGTTTGATTGAAGATACATGATACAAGTTTGAATAGAGAAGATGATACTGCACATGCCGAGGGGGAGTTTGTTGATACATAGTCCTGATCGTCATGTGAAGTATCGTATACAAGATGAATCACACAAGAATGCTGAGGTCCGAACTCAGGCCGAACCTGGAGTTCGGACATGGCCGAACGTGTGGCCGAACTTGAGGTTCGGCCAGTCGTATTTCAGCCTTATAAATAGTTGCGTCTTGTGTTGTATTCAGTAACAGTCTATGCTTCCGTGTTATACATTTACTCTGATTATACTCTGTTGTCTCTGTGGTTAATACAAAGCTCATTTGTATTTACTCTTTGTGTTTCATCTCGTTTATATTGATTTCGTTACGACTAAGTAGAAGATCCATACGCTCACGCACTTTCAAATTGCTTAGGCAGTTTTTGACCAAAACACATATATATGAGTACTTTTTTAAGATTCTTAACAAAATTTGATAGCGAGTCTTAGATACAAAATTTTAAACAAAAACATGAGAAGTCAAAAGATAATCATATTATTAACATACGAAAACGAGTTTTGAGCTCCCCAAGTTTCGTCCTGAAAACCGCAGAATCCCTCCACTTGGGAAGCTCAAAGGTCAAAAGTTCTTAGGAATCCAGGTTTTCTCTTGCAAAATACAAGACCCCTCCACGAGGATCCCTACCATTGTTTGTTGTTTGTTACTTGTCTCTTACAGGAACCACAAATTGTTTCACAAAAAACCACCAAACATTAAAACCTAAAAAATGGGCTCAGACCGTTACATTATCCTCATCGCCCATTTCCTTCCCTTCTTACACTAGCTTCTCCACCTCCTCATGTTTCTTACCCTCGCCCAGCTCCAGCACATAAGCCCTAGTCATTGCCACCGAGGATTCCGGAACCGTCTTCGAGGAGTCACCATCATTCCCATCTTTCCCTGTTTCGGCCACTTCTCCATCACCTCCTCCCAATGATTCCAGAACCAGCTTCCAGCCTGTAACATCCCATCCAGGCACCTTGAAACCAGCCACGTCAACCTCACCCACCATTTGATTTTGCATTCTAGGACGCTCCGGGCAGCCGAAAGTTGGCCTATTTCAGCATCAGCGGCCATCTTGGCTTCCAAGGTCAGACGCTGCTCAGTGAGCTTATGCTCATAGAACATGGTCTTACCCAATGTCAGCTTGGGCGCGGATCTTCTCCTCAGCCTCAGCCAGCTTCTTCTCCATTTCCATGGCTTGGGTGCTCAGCTTCTCGATGCCCTACACAAGGAAACAGGAAATCTGATCAGCAGCTGAAACTAATATACATGTTTGTTAAAGCTTCTTACCAGGTTGACCATGGTCTACATCGAGAGCACCTTGTTGCTGACCTCGGAGGGAGCGAGATCCTCAAAAGTTTCCAGATACACAAGGGCCTCAACAACCTTTCACTTCTTGGAAGCCGAGGCCTTCGGCCGGCTGATAGGTGCCTTGGAGGTGGCAGGCTGCTCCATCTGCTCCTTCTTGACTTTGAGAAGGTTATCAAGATCCTTCAGGGAGAATGAATAGCTGGACTTGGGGGCTACAAAGAAAAACTGATTGTCAATATTCAGGATGCTCGAATAAGCATACAGCTCAGGATCCTATAAAAAACTTACCAGACATCTCGGGAATGTGATCGGCTGAGTAGCTGTGTTCGCTGGCAGTTGCTTCAAGGATCAGGGCTCTTTCAGTGGTAGGAATCTGGTAGAGTGCTTCATGCTTCCTGGGATCCGGCTGTGCCTTGATGAGATTCTCGAATTTAGGTGCTGCAAAAAACAATAAAAAGTTAAACATATATTCAGAATATCGTGACGAAAAAGAAGTCAATATCCTACCCTTATCAACCCACTTCAACGGCAACTCCATACCCCCGGGAATCAAGTCTCGCTTAACAAAGAAGAAACGTTTCTTCCAGTCATGATCGTTGTGGGAAGCTCGGGAATCAACTGAGAGGTGGACGTGCGAGCCTTCAGAACAAACATGCTGCATCCATGGGTTCGGAGTTGGTAGGCTTCACAAATTTCAGGAATCCCAATTTTTAGGTTCCGAGTTTGGTTTAACTGGTCAAGGGAGTACAGGATTCTCCAAACGATAGGCATGGTTTGGGCATAAGAGAGTCGGGTGGTCTTGAAGAATTGAGTGACAAGCTCCGGGAAAGGGAATGTCATGCCAAGCAGAAAAGGATAGTACATGAAGCATACCCAGGTGGTAAAAGTGAAGTCGGATTTGGTCCGAGAATCATAGGGACGAAAAACCGTTCCTGGCGGAAAGATACCAGAATTCCTCAGGTCATGAATGTCGCCATCATCGAACGAATAGGCTTCCTCCGTGCTGGGGACGATATATCTCTGATCATGGAAATCCTCGATCGTCGGAGAGTTCAGCGAAGAGGATGAGCGAGTATTTTTCTTGGCCATGGCCAAAAAATCGAAAGAAAATCGGAAGGGAGAAAAGAAACTGACCTGGAATATCGGAGAAGCTCGAGAGGGTTTGTGGAAGAAGATGTAGATAAATGATATGGAATCTCTTATTTAAAGAAAAAGTAATGATGAAGGTCCCTGTTTTGGTCAAAAACTGCCTAAGCAATTAGTTGATCAAACTTCGTATGTGAGGTAGCGTGTTTGATGTAAATAAAGATAGAAATGTAACTTTGAAGATTGACACGAGGATGTAACGAGGGAAAATCCAGGAATCCTTGAGTATCCTCAAGGAGCCTAGCAAAAAACCTCGGGGGCCGGTTCAAAGTACCTGCCTCCTAAAACTTTTATATGATGAAAGTATTTGATACAAGTGAAATGAGCTCGTATTCTAAGTGTTACAGAGAGTTTTGATAGCGAGTACTGTCACCATCACCATCATCGAACCCCCACCACCCTCGTCATCAACCGACGCCAACCGCACCACCACCCTCGACGCCGGCGACCTCTTGCTGCCGCCACAGTCCCGTCGCCGACCCCCAGCTCGCGCCGCCGCTGAGCCACCGGTTCACAACCAACCTCCACCATCGTCACCATCGTCGTTCACCGCCACGACCTCCTCCATTTCTTTCTGTCTGTTCAAACACAAACACGCATATACACAAATATGTATATATATATATATAACTATATATATATATATATATATATATAATAAATAAAGAAAAACATGAAACAGTCGCGATTTCTAATTAAACAGAAAAGAAGATGTTGAGAATTCTATTGTTTTATGTTCAAAACAGCCCCTTGAGTCATCTTTGCACCACCGTTTCGCCACCATCGGACCACCGTCGAGCCACCCAATCACCACCGATAGAAAGTACACCCGGCCACCTTTCAAACGGCCTCAACGTTTGTCCCTAACGATCACCGTAAACCACCGAAAACTAGCCCGCAAAATGGCGCTTTACCCTTCGGGCCAACACGGTTAAAGTCGATATTCTTCGATCGAGTCTACGGAGATATTCTCGCCTCTTTCGGTTCGTCACCTAGCCTAGTGCTAGAGGTAAAGTCTATACTTTTCAATTTAATCATTTTTATTATTCGTTTTTAATATTTATAATCACCCCAAAACGAGTCTTGACACTCAACCCACTAAATATATAAACTGAACGAATCGTACTAAATATTAAACTAACGTTAATATTTCAGAAGTTGTGTCACAATATATATTTAACAATCGTTGAGAGGACTAAAAAGATTATAGATCGAACGATATAAAAACTGACTCAGGGACCCTCAAAGTGAGACGTTGGACTAAAAATATATAAACAAATATATATTTGGACATAAAATATAAAGAAATATATTTTGACTATGTGTTATAAAAATAGGTTCATTTTTATAGAACGTATGTAATTCTAAATAACCGAGCACTTTGACTCATTATTGACATTTAAAGTGTTCCTATTTTTAGATCTCATTTTATTAACTTGAAATATTTATTTAAAGTTATTACAACCTATTAATATTTAAGAGATTTAAATATTAGTTTTTCATATCATATTATTTGTCAAATATATATATTATAAACAATATATATTGTATAAATTCTAAACGTTGGACTGAAAAATATAAAATGTTATATTTTCAACTTATGCGACGAAATATATTTATGACAAATATATCAACACCTCTTCACACAAATATCTCGTCTTAATATCTTATTATTAAATATTATTTTCTAAATATAATTTAGAAAAACTATTTGAGAGATATCATCAACATAATAATATTTACGGAGCTAAATATTTATTATCATTTCGGCCAATTATCGGATATTTGTATCGTATCGCGGCAAAGCCAACGACTAATTTCTTAACATACAAATGTTTATATTTTCTTCTAAAATCTTGAGAATATTGAAACATATAAGTTATATCTATTTATTTGCATAAATATTTCTATAACTTATGTATAATTATTTGTCTATAATTATAAACTCGGACTTAAATATATAGCGTGAACTTCAAATAATAAATACTTTATTATTTATCTCGATGTTCAAAACTTGATTGAATATATATCTTTCGTAATCTTAATATAATTATTTGATTATAATTATTTCTTCAAAGCTATATATATTTATTTGACTATAAATATATCCATTAACTTGAATATTTGTTTAAACGATAAATATTACGAACGGGCTTTCCAAACAATACAAACGGGAATATTATGTCAAGACTCGACCAGGATCATTTGGGTAACTGAACATTATCCAACTGAAACAATACCTTAAAACCGTCTTATTAATTATTATTAGGACACGGTTTACTTGCTACGTCCAGCGCGATACAGCTTTCATCATCACCTTAATCAGGTGAGTTTCACGGCCCCTTTCCTTTATCAACTGTTTTATACTTTTGGGGGAGAAATCATGATCAAACAAATCTTTCAACTTGATATTATGGTATTACTGTTACGCTATTGATTATCTGTTCTTTCATACCCCTTCATAGTAATTTGCTAATAACATATTGCTACAAATCCCATCATCAATTGATTTCAATTAGTTCCGTAACGAAACGATGACTAGTGAATAGATCTATTTGGGTTGACAACCCTGCCCTATCTGGTCGCTCCAGTTCTGACACACGCGTAACAAGTCTGGGGGTACATGTCAGTTATTCTTTGCCATTGGTATTTCTTAGGGGAAGTTACCATAGGTGGGTAAATCTGTTAGTGTTTGAAATCAAGGAACAAGTAGATCAATGCAACAACGAGTAACCTTTATAATATCTTGTATATCATCAAACATTTTACAAATACATTTTGTAAAGACTCAAACCTGTGAACTCACCAACATTATGTTGACCTTTCTTTTCAAACTCATGTATTTCTCAGGTAACTAAGATCGCTCTCGGTGTGCAAATGGGAAGTCTGTCAAACAAAAGGGCCTGCAATAGGAATGGAGTCATGGTCACCTTTTACTGTCTAAATAAATCATGAACAATTGTATTTCTTATCATAACGTTCTCGATTCAGTATTGTAAAACAATGTTATCTTTTATATAATCCGCTGCAACTTTGATAACATACTTGGTTTTCAAACGTAAACGAAACTAATTAGACGTCGTTCTTTGTATCCACGACTATGACCCCATGACGTCATATGCCCACGTAATCATAAACATCGGGG
>JBCNJP010000007.1:23191948-23396027 GCA_039602395.1 Deinandra increscens subsp. villosa
AGTCCCATCACTTGAAAGTCGTAAAAAACATCCCATCCTAACCATATTTACCGTGATAACGTCGTGGTTTAAGCATCTTTTTGAATTTTGACAGCTGTTAAACTTATCTACATCTGTCGAAATTCAAGGGGCAATTGTTAAGAGTGTATTTTCAGCATGCTCCAGGAAGCTCAGATAGTTCAGGAATCCTACTACAGTTTGGCAATCCCACTTGTCCAGGTATCCTGATTTATTTTATTCGACTAACCATTATAATTGCCACTTGTTTATTTGACCCAGGTACCGTTGAGTCATCAACTACTTCCGAGATTTAAGCTCCAGCTAAAGAAGATCGTGGACCAAATGGACGAAAGAGGCCCTAACGGTCAAGTTAGTTGGACGATAGGATCCCGGGAACCCCGGATAGTTAGTTATTTTTGTAATCCTTTATAATCGAGGATTCGATCGATTTAGGAACACACAACACTGATACACTCTAACTCTGATAGCATTTAATCATTGTAACACTTAGCATCGATTGATCAAACCTCCAAAACTCTTGTAATTTTTGGTTTCTTATCAATAAAATAGTGAGGAAGCAGGCACTTCAGGCCGGCTCCCGAGGTGTTTTTTTGCTAGGATTCCTAGAGGCAACTCGAAGGATCCTGGATTTTTCCCTCGTTACATCCTTGTGTTCAACTTTACATTTCTAGCATATTAACAAGCACACTACCTCACATTCTATGTTTGGAATATGAAATCACTTTGTTGATTTTTGACCAAAACACAAACCATCATGTTGGCCAAGAGCATTAGCAGCTTATGAATACTTTTGCATCAATGTCTTGAGGGTGTCATTAGTTATCTATATGTTGTGAGCGCACTCTACCCCTCCTCCAGCAAACATTTATTTTCTTCCCTTAAGTGGGAAACAGTTCAAGTTTTGCAGCCACCTAGGTCCCCAGATGAGTCGTGGCCTCAGCCTTAACTTCATTCAGTCCCATCTCCCATCCTACACATGATTTAAGAGCGGCCTGCTACTCCGCATAACTCCGCATTCCTCACCAACTCATCAGTAAGTTTCTTGCTTTATGATCAGACTTGGATAGATCACTTGAAAGGGGTTCACCAGTTTCTCCTTCTCCCTGCTCGCCAACTTTAAGGCCTTTGTCTCTTCCTTCACCCATTTTATCTGTAGCCTTAGGCATCCAACTCCGCATTCCTCATTTCACTTATCTTGTAATGCTTCCAGCCCTCCTCACGCAGAGCCGGCAAGGCACCTCTAGCAGTGCTTCTCCTCATCAGGCTTCTCCCCCGCAATCTCCCTATCCAACCGCGTAGCTTCAAACCTAACTCTTCTCTCCGCCATCTGTAAAGTCTTCTTCTTTTTGACATGAAGATCTAGTTCGTACTCCCCCATAACCGAGGTGGCTGGCCTTAACCAAAGCTTATCTGTATCAGCTTGGTATATATACTCGGGAACGCCATTAAGGCTAGTCAAGAGCCCGGTTAATATTTTAATCGGAAGGTTAGGGGATGACAAGCTTTGTACCTTTTCTTACACGGCAGGTGGAAAGACATGTTTTAAAAACTTCTAGCACATGGCTAACCTATCAAACATAGCCCCTTGTATGATTATCAGTTAGGATGATGCAATTATTGGCCATGTAAGTTATCAGGGTTGATATGACCGGGGGGGGGGGGGGAGGATACTTGAAAGGAATTCCGAATGTACCAATCTTCCACGCACCAGAGAAGCTGGCCCATGTAGCGGTGATCTCCGCAAAATGTGTATCTTGTGCAGTAGTAGCATCAACCGCCGCCTTGGCTTCTTTGTCTTGGTGCTTCTTCTCCGGCAACTTGTTCCTCTAGGATGTCGCCTCCACAGCCTTCTTCAGTGATGTTTCGTGGGTGATAGTAGCCTCCTTCTGTGCATGCTTAGTTTGTGATAGCAGCCTCCGTTAGGTATGGGGGCTTATTGACATGTGTCGGTTAATGGGCTTGGGCCCAACACCATTTTTAACCTAGTACAGTCTCTCTCTCTCTCTCTCTCTCTCTCTATATATATATATATATATATATATATATATATATGTTATGTAACTGATATCCTTAAACACAAAGAAATATATTACTAATTGTATAGTGGACGCATGTCAGTTTAGACCGAACCACTCTATATCGAGTGTCTCCGTTTATCTGTGTTTTCTCTCGTGAGTTCGAGCGTGTGCATGATAGGGTGTTGTGAGTGTGATTTTTAGTACCCGGTTGTCCCTTGACAACTGGTATCAGAGCCGTGTTCTCGGTTCTTGGTTGTTCTTCGTTTGACCTATTTTTGTTCTATCTGCCATCGCTGGTTCAGGCGACTGTTTTGAAATCAGGTGTCGTTCGAGAGGTGGTTAGAGTGTTCTATTTTTTTGAGCTACTTACCAGTGCTTATTGATGTCGGTTGTGTCATTGGTTTGCTGCTGGTTGATCGGATTTTTCTCATTCGGTTCTTCGTTGTCACCGTCACCGGATTTCTCCGAGAGGGAGAAGTATTGTTATCTGTTTCATTAGCCATTGTTTAATGGCGGAAGTGTGGTGGTGGCTATAAGCGACAAAAGAAGAAGGGTCGCTCGGTCGGTGCGGTATGTTCGGTGTGTCGTCGGAACTTGAGAAGAAGAAAGGATCGTCGTCGTTTGGTTGATTCTCGGCGCTGTGCGGTGAAGAAGAAGACCGATCTGGTTGCCTGATCTCTTGCCGTGGTGCGACCGGAGTGGCTTGTGGCTGGGCCGCTAGCTTTTTTCCGAATGGTTCGCCAGCTGTTCACGCGTGAAGAAGAAAGAAGTAAATTTCTTCCTTTTTTTTTGGTGCCAACCATAATTCGCAGAGCAGCACAAAAGCTTTAAATATTTTGGACGTAAAGTCCATGGGAAGCACCAGGAGCATTTAAGCTCATTTAATTAACTTTGGGTTAATTACAGAACAACCCCTCAGGTTTGCCATTATTTCAGCTTACACCCTTTAGTTTGTATTGTTACAAATCAGCCCCTACAGTTTAAGTTTGATAGTTTATCAACTGTAGCACATGCGGTTTAATTTTGATAGTTTGTCAAATTTGGTCCATGTAGTTTGTAAAGTGATAGTTTAGTCACAGTTTTACAAACATTTTCAAGTGGGAGTTCGGGCTTGGATATTTTAAGATCTTGTAATTTTAAAATTACGCTCGGGTTATTTGGGTATTTGTGAAATGGCTGAAGACAAACTTAAGATTGTTAAACTTTATGGACAAGATATCGGGTTTTGGAAGATGCAAATCGAAATGGTCTTTATCAGAATGACTTGTATAAGGAGATATCAGGAGAGAAACAAGATAAAATGTCACATGCATATTGGGCTATATTAGACAGAAAGGCTTTAGGAGTTGTCAGGCTTTCGTTAACGAGGAGTGTTGAATTCAACATTGTTGATGAAACGAAACGACCGGGTTGATAAAAGTTTTGTCTAATATGTATGAGAAACCCTCGGCGTTAAACAAAGTGTTCTTAATTCGTCACATAGCAAACGATAAGACGAATGAGTGTGCCTTGGTTACTACTCACATCAACGAGTTTAATTCGATTTTGACTCAGTTAAAATCAGTCAGAGTTAAATTTGATGATGAGATTCAGGCATTGTTCCATTTAACTTCTTTTCCCGACAGTTGGTCAGGCACAGTGACGGTTGTTAGTAGTGCACCAGGTATTACTAAGTTTACATTAGAAGGTATTCGTGATTTGATTGTGGGCGAAGACATTCTACGTAGGAATTCAGGGGGTTCTTCGGGTTCAGGGTCAGGTTCACTATTGCATACTAGGGGTAGAGGGAGAGATAATGCTAGAGGGAATAACCGAAGTAGAGGCAGAACTAAGTCAAAGCATAAAAAGGAAGTTACTTGCTAGGGTTGCAAACAGCTGGGACACTTTAGAAGTCAATGTCTGAAAGAAGCTAACTTTGTCGGTGACTCTACGGATGATGATATACTATTGTGCAATGTAGAGGGTAATTTTAATTCCTGGATTATGGATTATGGTGTATCGTTTCATGCAACGCACATTGTGAACAAATTAAAGAATCTAAAAGTTGGTGACTTTGAGAATGAACGACTAGCAAACAATGTTGTTCTTGACATAACGGGCATGGGTGATGTTGACTTGAAGACTTCAGTCAGATCCATGTAGACTCTGAATTATGTGGGGTTTATTCCAGGCTTGAAGAAAGAGTTGATTTATGTCGGGAAATTGGATGACTAGGGTCATGGTGTTAAGTTTGGTGGTGGACAGTGGAAGGTAGTCAAGGGGAACCTGGTAGTTGCTCATGGTTAGAAGACAGGTTCATTGTACATGATCGAGATACCACCGGAGGGAGATTTCCCAGTCCCGGTAAACAACCAGAAAGTCCGTTTCACGAAGTCTTGTGAACAGAAGAGGGTGACCTTTGCAAGTGGGAGACCCAGAGTTCAAGCGAAGACTCAGGTTAACATGCAAGAAAATGTTTAGTCAGGCCAGTTAGAGGATCTTGTGACAGTGGGAGCACTAGGGGTGTTTCAGTTGCAGTTCAGAGAAGCCAGTGGGTCGTGAAAACTAGTGTTCCTACGATAAAAGTCTCTTCCATCAGTTACTAGATGATGGAGAGTGAAAGGAGTTCTCAGTTAGTCTTAGTGTCCAGCATTGTATGTGATGCTATACTCAGGAAGCAGGAAGAGACAGTGAACGGGTCACTTGCTGTTATTGCCAGGTCTGACGTGTTGGGTCTCTGGGGAGCTTCAACGAGCCTTCAGGTTATCTGATGCGAAGGTCGGAGCAGCTAGTGATGAAGTAAATGAAGTTACAGATATGCACGTTATGGATTGGCAGAGTTTGAAGATTGTAAAACGCCACCAAGTGGGAGATTGTTGGGTATGGTGGCCTTATTGACATGGGCCGGTTAATGGGCTTGGTCCCATCACCATTGTTAACCTAGTTCCGTCTCTCTATATATGTATGTCATATAATCGATATCCTCGAGCACCAAGATATATATTACTAATTATATGTCTCCGTTTATTTATGTTTTCTCTCTTGACTTCGAGTGTGTGCGTGATAGCGTGTTGTGAGTGTGATTTGCAGTCCATAGAGACCCGCTTGTCCCCCGACATCGTCTTCCTGCATAGGCTACTTTAACCCTATTACACCGCCAAGAAACTATTGAAACAATCAAAAAATAAATGTCGTTTGGTGAAAATTTGTTACATTTTTCTAAGGGATTGGTGGAGAATTTTCTGGTTTATTATTAAACTACCTTTTATTATTTTTAGAGCATTTACTTCTTTATATTGCATCTTATCTTTAAGTTCTAAAGTAAATATAATAAATAATTCATATATCAATATCTTTATATTTAAACCTTATATTGAAATATTAAAGGATAAATCCATTACACATATATGAGTTTTTGAAGATAAGAATTGCGATGTATAGTGTTTTTTAAAAATCTGAAAATTTTATGGATCAATGTGTTATTTTTGATAAATTATAAAGATAAAAATAAAACCCTGTGAATGCTCTTAGAACTTATTTGAACTATAAATACAATCATAACCTACGACAATTATGTATTTTTATATATATCTAAAAATTTCTCAGTAATTATAGGTGTGTCATAGGTTTTACGACAGTGGACATTTAGGTGGTGAGTTTCCTCTGGGTTGGATGTGCAACACAGAGTGTCTTGGTTACTCGCACGGAATAAGGTTGTAACATGTCGTGGGTAACATCGTTTGCGATGCTGAGACCCCCGGGTAACCGGGTATTTTCAGTTAAAAGAATATAGTCACGGAAAATAAGGATTTTGTTTATTATATTGAAATGAAATACTTGGTAAATTTGAATTAAACTTAATTAAAGTAAAAAATATATAAAATTAAATAGAATAAAATATTTTATATTACATGTATAATATTTAATTTTATATTAATATAAATAAAGTATTATAAGCATTATATATATTGAAGTATTAAAGTATATGTAATAAAATATATTATTTTAAAAAAATATAATATATTTGTGATAAAATATTAACCTTAATATTAAAATTTAGTATTTGAAAAAATACTAACCTTAATATTAAAATTTTCTTATATTTGAATAATTACTTATTAAAAGTTTAAACTAAATAAACTCTAATATGAAAATTTAGTATTTGGATAATTATTTACTAAAAGTTTGACTTAATTCAAAATTTTATGGTGATGACAAGTGTTTATTATATAGTATAAAATAGAATATAGAATATTGAATTATAAGCATTATATATATATATCGAAGTATTAAAGTATATATAATAAAATATAAAATATATATATATATAATAATAATAATATATTAACCTCAATAATAAAATTTAGTATTTGAAAAATTACTAACCTTAATATAAAAAGCTTTCTTATATTTGAATAACGAGACGGATGACCCCCCCCCCCCCCCCGGCACGTTGCGGCGTGGTTGAATTTTTACATTTAGTTTTTTGTAAAAAAGCTAAGTGACTATGAAATGTAGACATGGCAAAGATAAAAGTTAATTTGTACACTAAGTTAAAGCAACTACTCATAAGTAGCTACTCAAGTTCGAATTTCATACAAACCTTATTCCTCCGATACTTTTTCCACCACTGTTCTCTTCGGGATCCTAATCACCGGACACAACCTGAAAATATCCATCATGCAAGTGTGAATGGAGAGTCGGAGACTAACCAAGAAAATGAGAAAAAAAATTATGTTAACTCCAAGATTTATATCAGCTATAACTTGAGGTATAACCTGCAAAAAAGAAGCTAAAACACAACACATGTATTCATTAATAGTAAGCGATGGAATTTGACTTAGATCTGTATGGAAATAGAAGAACAAACATTTCATGAAGAAACTTTTCATGGCTGCAAAAGCTACTACCCCGCCATAGAAAGAGGAAACTTCCATGGCTGCAGAAGCTATTACAACGCCAAACAGTAAGTTTCATTGATCCAATTTGTACAGATTAAACATCATAGCCAAGGAACAAAAGGATGTGCACACGTCCTATAAAAGGTTGTAGGATCAGATCCAAACAAATACCAACTGAATTAGCATAGCAAGCCACGAAATTTTACTTTACCAAAATGATTCCATCAGTTGACTAAATGAAAAGACATCATAGCAACATTTAAGTAATGAGAATAGAATTGTTGTAACCACCCTCGACCATCATACCCACACTTTTCTGCTCAACAGAAGTGGTGGCGACGTACCACAAGCCGGTAGCCACAAAGGCACCAAACGACGACAACCATAATGTAACTATCACCATATATATTCATATTAACAGCAACCATGAAGCATTCACAAATCCAGAAAGACCATATCAGGCAAGGCGCCCCCCAAGTAATCAAATAACCATCCATTATCCACTGATTAGCCATCCATAAGTCATTGCTCATCATGAAAAAATGTTAGTTGAAACTTTATAGGCTCAGATTCAAAATCATCACAGGCCCATTGTAATCAAGTAAGCCATCGTATGTAACAAATTCATGTCCGATATCACACCAACAAAAACGTCGCAACCTCAAGGTCACAGAAGCAACTATGGTCTTAATAAGTATTAAGCAACCACTGAATAATTATTGGGCTCAGATCATCATAGAAGTTCATAATAAAGAACGAATTAATGGTCCTATGGCTGCATAAGTTATTGCCACGCCAAAATAAACCAAAACATCGTTTGAACTCCAACTCAAATTAATCATCATGGCACCATTCAGGAAGTTGGAGTCATCAAATGGTCATTATAGCCAGATCATGCTTAGAGCAAGCAAAAAGAACAATCACAATGAAAAAAATAGCTCAGATTCAGGGACCAACATAATACAAAAATAGAATTATATCAAAAGCATAGATTTAAGCTTAGGTAAAATACCATCCTAGCCAATATCGATAAACCATCACTACAATGCAGAAAGATTCTTAAACAACAATGGGTCCAAAGGCACCGATGGATGAAGCCATAGCGACACCAATTGACAAAACCATTCACAAATCGGGAAAATATAAACAAAATCAGGTAAAGTACCAGCACCATGAAGAACTCGTGTCAGTTCCGGAAAGCAACCGGAGAGCCAAACTAATCTTCACTTTTTGTGTTCAGATCCAACAAAACGCACACAACCCCAGATCAGAGAAGGCGTAAACATCCAGGCAACAACGGAATACCGCTATATCCTTATAGGGTACGGCGTAGAAAGATCCGAGGCATCCAACTCCGGCAGCAAATCGTGCCGCAACCGGATCTTTTCTACGCGATTAAAGAGAGAGAAAGAGAGCGAAGCCGAAAGCCACACACGTGGCCGTAGACGTAGTTTCCTCAACGGTAACAGAGCAACCGCATGGTCGCTTCGACGTTACCGGAGTCCTACATCGGAGAAAGATACCAGAAGAAGGAACCCTCCTTCAAGGGACCAGAAACCCTAGATAGAAGAAAGAGTTCTCTGCAACTTTCTTCAAGATTGTCTTTGAGGAGAGAGATAGTAATTTTGAGCAATTATCAAGAGAAGCACACAGAAAAAGGAAAACAGGATGCCATTGGCATAGACGGCCACAAATACCACGCATCACATGGATTAAAACTGTCAAGCAAAGTGTTAATAAAGGACTAAAATTGTTAATAAAAACAAAAAAAACGGTATATAAAAGTTTAAAAGAAACGAAAACATCACTATTCAACTCCCAATTTATATTGTTATATATATAAATTAGTTATTAAAAGTTTAAACTAAATAAACCCTAATATAGAAATTTAGTATTTAGATAATTATTTATTAAAATTTTGACTTGATTTAAAAATTAATGATGATGTCTGTTTTTACTAATTAAAGTATGAAAAAACTTTTTGTTTATTATATAGAAGATAGATGTGGATTTTATTCAAATATTTTAATTACTTTGTAATTATATCTTTCCAGATTTTGCAATAAATTTGTTGACTTTTTATTGTTAATTATTGCGTATTCTTTAATTTTACAACAGATTTTATTTAATTTTTTAATATTTATTGTATTTCTTTTCTAATAGACCGTTTTTAGTTTCTTTATAATTTTTTATTCAGTGATTTTGCTATAGATTTTTTCAACAATAAATTTGTTTGTATGCTATTTGGATGTGCACGTACTAAGCTAGCCCACAATGACAGGTTACCCGTTCACATCCAGTACGTTGACGACGCAATATATAAACTAAATATATTTAAATGGTTAATCAAATTATATGTTTCATCTTGAGGATCAAGAATATGCTTAATTAGTCCAAATTTTTTATGAGAAAATTATATAAAAAATTGTAATTTTGGTCAAAGGATTGAAAAATAATACAAATTTAGTACCAACAGTTTGAAAAGGTTGCACATATAGACTTTAATCCACATAAAAAATTATTGTTAACGTTAGGGTTAAGTAACCTGAGTGAGGTTATTATGAGAAGTTTAGTTTGGATAAGAAGGAATCATAGCTATTAAATCTTAAATTAAATGAAGATCAATGGTCCCAAATTTTCCTATGTAGAATTATAGAGAAAGACTAAAGAAAACAAAAGATAGAAAGACATATTGACTTTTTATCAAATTCTTCCCATTTTTTAAACCTTAATAACTCTTAGATACGACATTATTTTTAAAAAAGTTATACCATAAAAACGAGCGTTTTTTAATCTTTAAAACACGTATGGTGTTGTTATATATAAAATTAAAAAAGTTTTTCACTCTTTCAAATGTTCAGATCATTGAGTCATTGTGTCAAAATGTTCAGATCATTGTGTCATATTGTGTCAAAAATGTTCAGATCATTGTGTCATATTGTGTCAAAATGTTCAGATCATTGTGTCATATGGTGTCAAAAACCGAAGGAGCATTTAATTTTATATATAGCAACACTATATATATAATTTTGACACAATGATCTGAACATTTTGACACATAATCTGAACATTTTGACACAATGACACAATGATCTGAACATTGTGTCAAAAATCAAAGGAGTATTTTTTTATATAGCAACACTATACGCGTTTTAATGATAAAAAATGCTCGCTTTTATGGTATAAATTTTTTTATAAAAATAATGTCGTATGTGAAAGTTATGAATGTTTTAAAAAATGGGGGATGTAGGTAAAATGTCAACAAAGATGGCTAAGACTATAATACACCTTCCTTTTTTATTAGATCAAGATCCAATTACTGAAATTTCTTCTTATCTTCTTATTTAAACCAAACTTCTCATTTGAACCTCTAAGTATAGTTACATACATTTAATTAATGTGAGGGCATATTTGTAATGCTATATTTTTTTACATTATTAGTCACTCTATAACACAAAAGAAAACACTTATATTTTTCTTTCTCATTACCTATATTTCATTTATTATTCACTATCTTCAGTGTTTTTTGTTACATACCCAAAGCTCACCAGAGTGAGTTTTGGTGTTAAAACCTAATTATCACGTCTTATAGTGCCCCCAACACCGCCTTTGGGGGGAACTATGGGTAAAAAAAAAACTAACTAGGCGTTTTCTTAATGGCGCCTCTCCTCCCCCAATGGGAAGCTGGGCAACGAGTACAACAAGAAACACAAACACAAAAACAACAACGAACATACAAACAATAAAAAAAAAGAAAACAGAAGCATAACAACATCTAAACCAACACGAAACGATCAAGAACAAAATAGAGCTGAACAGCACCAAGCGAACCACACCCAACACCGGTAAAGGCAAGGAGAACGGATCAGCTGCCGGAATCAACGTTCAAGAAAAACACCAGCATCAACGCACCATCCCAACAAAACCACCAATCTGGCATAACAAACAGCAACAACCCAGCCAACCCGATGACAAAAAAAAAACAGAGTCACCCCAACACCGCAGCAGACGAAACCCCGAAG
This sequence comes from Deinandra increscens subsp. villosa, assembly GCA_039602395.1. NCBI lineage: Eukaryota > Viridiplantae > Streptophyta > Magnoliopsida > Asterales > Asteraceae > Deinandra > Deinandra increscens. The sequence continues at coordinate 23,202,890 of JBCNJP010000007.1, forward strand.
CAAAACACCAAGGGGGACAAACCAAGGCCAACCATGCCTACATTGAACTTGAGAGAGAAAAACCAAACTCGTCAATCCCATTACATTAACCAATGCAGGCGAGAACCAGAAGCCCATAAAAAAACCAAAACCGGAAGAAGAAAGAAACCATGAGCCAAGGCAACACTCAAAACAAAAGGCATCACACATACAAGATGCTGACACAAGAAACAGAAGGAGCCAAGGGGAATCCCATCGACGATCCACACAGACTGGTCAAGATCCCAAACCCCATCACATATATGAATTGAGAGGGATCGACTCGAGCATGGACCCCACCAGAGCATACAAGGCGAAAAAACACCGAAACATCACCCCCCCCCCCCCATAGGGAGACAGAACCCAGAAAAGAAGAAAACACACACACCCAAAAAGAAAAAACCTCACGAAACGAAGGAGCATAACAACCGTTTACCCAATGCCACACACACCACAACGATATATCACTAAAAGACCCACATCCCCAATATCACGCACGTAAAAACACATGAACCAACACCCAAAAACGGTTGTTAGTCCAGACCAAACACACCCACACCAAAGATATATCAATAAAACCACAACCCCCCACCCATAGACTATCAACAAGAACAAGAAGGATAAGTAAGATAAAGAAATCCACAACACCAGACTTAACCCCACAAAAACCAACATTCTGACATTCAAGAACTGCATCGAATCCATAACAAATGCTCAAATCATTATGCACCAACCCGGATCAGCCCATCAACCATGCGCCAGAACCCAACCAAAGCAATCTTCAACTTTTTCCAATATTTCTCTTATTCTTTTTTTCTCATAATTTTTTACCTTTTTTTCTTTATTCCAATTTTTTTTAATAACCAACTTCCTATTCCTTTTTTCCAACACATTACTTTTCACTAGCAATCTTAATAGATCACCAAACACCCAGAGCCCACCTTGCAGCATAAACTGCATTTATGTACAAAGAGGAGAGCAGCACACTGAAGCCGAGAAAAAATTTTCGATTCAATAGAACTAAGAGCCCCAACAAACAACAGCAGGAAAGTTGGAATTATATAGTCACATATATTAATGTTTTAGCCACGTGTAATCGAAAAAAAAAACGTGGCTAAAGGGTTGTTGCAATTAGGCATTTTGTCTCATTAAGTGTGGCTAAAGGGTGGCAACGGCCACGTTAAAATATCAAAAGTGTGGCCGTTGGTATTATATAGTCACATATATTTGTGTTTTAGCCACGTGTATTAGAAAAACGTGGCTAAAGGGTTGTTGCAATCAGACATTTTGTCCCAATAAGCGTGGCTAAAGGGAGGCAACGACCACATTAAAATATCAAAAGTGTGGTCGTTGGTATTATATAGTCGCATATATTTGTGTTTTAGCCACATGTATTAGAAAAAAAAACGTAACCAAAGCGTTGTTACAATCATGCATTTTGTCCCAATAAGTGTGGCTAAAGGATTGCAAAGATCATGTTAAAATATCAAAAGTGTGGCCGTTGGTATTATATAGTCACATATATTTGTGTTTTAGCCACGTGTATTAGAAAAAAATATGGCTAAAGGGTTGTTGCAATCAGACATTTTGTCCCAATAAGTGTGGCTAAAGGGTGGCAACGGTCACGTTAAAATATCAAAAGTGTGGTCGTTGGTATTATATAGTCACATAATTATTGTGATTTTACGAGGCCATTCTGTCCCAATAAGTGTGCCTAAAAATTATCCTTTAGTCACGCATATTCACATTGGTTGTATGTGGCCATTCTATACCAATAAGTGTGATCGTTGGTACCCTTTAGGCACAATAATTTGGACAAAATGCAAATTAAGCATCATTTTAAATATTCAATTTTTAGTTAGATTACAAATTTATACTGCATATTAAAATCATAAACCTAAAAATCAAATGATATATTAACAATAATAAATCAAAGTAAGTACATACAATTTATAATACAAATCAAAATTAAACAAAATTACACTATAAACAAGCATTATTCTTAATTTAATTTTCAATAAACCAACAAAACTACCACGTGATCTTCATCTTTAATCGTTTTGATTTGAGCTGCATGTTTTATTTTCTTCCTATAAAATTGATTTGAGCCAACAAAACCACCACGTGATTAGGTTATGGAAATTGATCAGAATATATAAAGCATTTTCAAATAGTTACCACCAATTTAGATATGGACTGAGTGGCACCTCATTGCAGTACTTTGGGTGATCATGTCCTACAATTCAATTAATTTTCGGATGAACATTAAATATCTGGATGAACATTAAATATCCGGATAAACATCTGGATGATCACATTAAGTTTCAGATCAACTTCAAAGTCAGCTGTACTTAATTTGCTAATTCGTTTTTTGCCATTTTCTCCAACAATCTCTAGTTGGCCCAATAGTTAGAGGTGTCAAAAGACATTAAAAATGGGAGTAGATCACCTTCCCAACAGATTAATGTGAAACTATAAAACAGAATGAAACTGGAAAATACTTACCTTTTTATTTTTCCCCCGTTTAAGATGAGCTTGATCGGCCACTGATTTCACGCCCTACAATTTAATTAATTAGTTTATGGAAATCAGAAATCACATGGAAGAGTATATATAGAAGATAATGAAAAGTGTGGCCATACTAACCGTCAGTGGCGAAACCAGAAACTTCTATTCGGAGGGTCCATCTTTAATGTAATTCTTCTTACATAAATCGATGTCAATGATAGAACCTATTATTAATTTGATTTGTATTTGAACGTAACCATTTTACCGGTATAAAATCTACCGGTTCTATTATAAGGGACCAAATTTATACTCGAGTTAATGAGAGGACCAAAATATCTATAAGAACATTTGAAGGTAATCATATAGAATAAAAATGTGGATTTAAATTATTTTAACAATTTACATATGATAAAAATATTATCCAAATAGCCAAACCAAATATATATCTGACATGAACCAAAAAAATTATTGAAAAAAAGCTTAAACAAAATAATAAATCCTAAATAAACATGTGATAAATAACGAACTTGTAAATCAATATATGGGTGTTCAAAATATAAAGGAACTAGTTAAATCAATTAAAATTTGTTTTTTGATAAAAAAACAATCAAATTTTATAAAACATTATTAATAAAATAAGAAAATAAGAATAAAAAAACATATAAATTAATTTACTCAGAGTCATAATTGTTTGATGAGATTTTTATCCTTATTAAGTCAAAAGCCAACTATGAACTATAAAATTGATTAAGTTTAAAAAGTCTAAATTGCCCCCAAAAGTTAAAAGTAAGTACATCTTCTCCTTCATTTGAAAACATAGTAGCAACGTCTTCTTCCACCGTAAAACGATGACCGGGAACATTTTCAGACCGTATTTTTTCTCTCTGCTTCTTTCGTTTCTAGTATTCCAAGTTTTTAAAAACATCAGTGTGAAGGGTCAAACTACAGGAATATAATCACATCAGATTGCACTGTTAGTCGGAAATTTGGTCGGCCAGAGGGTAAATGGACCCTCCTGACCCCCCCTGTGGTTCCGCCCATGCTAACTGTTGTATGTATGTCAGCGTGATTACTACTGTGGCTAGATCCAACACATTTCTCCACAGAATTTACCTATAAAAATATTTTTGAAATGGTAATAAGTATATGTTAATAGGTAGTTGCTAACATTAGAATTAAGTTGTAATGTACAGAATTTACCACTGTAGATACCGGATCATTAAGTTCTTGTGGTAACGGTGTTCCAAGTGTAGCCAGATGAGCTATAAGTAGATCAAGTCTTTTTCCGATTCCGTCATCTTCAAGGATAGTGCCTTAAGTTCTAAATTTTTTTTTATTACGCAGAAATCTCTCTTTTTTAAGATCCAACTCAAGTTTTTCCAAGTGATCAAGGTTCATGGATCCATCCTTGATATTTAGTAAAATTGAGAGAATGTAGTTAGATTGTTTTTTTTTTCAAAGTAAATAAAGAAGAAAGCAGGAAATAAATTTGAAATTCACAGAATGTATCAGATGCTTTTTATCTTTTATGACCTTGACCTAAACATTCTTGTAATTCCCCCTTCGTCATCCCTTTGTTTCCTCCAGATAGAAGAATAAGAGGGGGTTTCAAAAAGTGAAATTTCTTTAATTAATTTGTATCCTTCTAACATGCTCCTACAAACATGTAACAAAGTAGATAAATAATAAAGAATAAAATGAATAAGTTGAAGATCCCAGAATGTAGTAGATTTCGGTAGTTGCAAACGTGTTATCAAATGAAATTCCCACAATCTAGAGGGATTTCACTAATTAAACGTATATCAATAATATGAGATGGAAATAATGAGATGGAATAAGTGTCGACAGTTACTAATTTCTGGTCAGATTGGTCTCCCAACAAACATGCAAATTCCAAGAAATCACAACCACTGTCATATTGATGGTCTGCTGAACCTCCTTTTTGCGTCACTATTCGGCCGTCAACGTCCATGAGATAAATTGATTAATGCAAGATGAGATTGAGAGGGATTGTAAGGGAATAATTGGTGGCTTTGTGTATTAAATCATCTGTTGGCGGACTATTTTGAAGGCCTATGCATTAGAATAGGTGAAAAATAGTTGGGTTATTGTTATATTGAGTCATTTGGGCCATTTTAGATGTATTTGGGCTCAAATAGAAAGTGTTTAGGGGGATTTTAGTGGGCTTATGAGGTCAAATACGGGAATTAGAGGGCTTTTAGGGTTTTCCGGGTGGCTTGTTCTCCAAGTTGGGGAATCCTTATAAATAGGACCCTCATAACTATAGAAATGGTTGTTGAAAGTGTGCACATGGTGTGGGTAACAAGGTGTAATCCGAAATCTATAGGGTTTCGGTTCTTTCAAGTGTTTGCAACCAATTTGTTTCAAGTATTCAAGTGTTCAATCAATCGGTTTGTGTTCTTAATTTACTTTTCTCAATCGTTCTTTAGTTTATCGTTTATATTTCTTGAATCACCTCTAATCACCGGATTTCGCACGGTGATTATAGGAATTGATATCGCGTGAGGGACTAGATTGATACTTACAATTGGTATCAGAGCCAAGAAACTTCGTTTCGAGGCTCTCGCGATATCGGATTCAAGCTTTATTGAACTAACGGTTTGAGGTTTTGTGTGTTTTCAGTTCTTTAGCTCGAAAAAGGAGGATTCTGTGCGGTTTTTGCAGGTTTCAAGCAAGTCAAAAGAAGGATTTTCATTGTTCTAAAGCTTTTCGGTTGAAATCTATGGCTTAGTCCCTGTTTCAATCGAATTTTATAGCTTTTCGATCGATTATAGTACTTTTTGATCAGCTTTCTAATCAGTCTTTAAGGCTTTTCGATTCGATTCAAAGTTTTTCGATCAAAAAATAGTTGTTGATCCTGTCCAGCTTTTCGAGCAGCCTCTACTTTTCAACCAAGGGGTTTCGATCAGATACTGTGGCTAGTCCCTGTTTCAATCTGATCGAAAAGTATAATTTTCGATCCGTCATAAGCTTTTTGATCGAGCAATCACTCTGCCTGACTTTTCGATCGAAAACCCAACTTTTTGATCGAAAACCCAACTTTTTGATCAAAAATCCTCTTTTCGATCGAAAGCCTCCTTTCCGAACCTACCAGGTTCTCAAGCAAGCTCTAACAACAATGAGATATGCTTAAACCCTAAGTGTCAGGTTATTCTTAAAGAACGTAAAGAATGGGAACATAAGTTCATAAATGAAACTTTAAATCATGAATCTACTGCTAGATACGTTAGGGAATACTAAGATAATGCAAGAATTTTTAGAGAGAAACTAGAGGCTATCAAATTAGACGTTAGGAGCCTAGAACATCAGCTAAGTGATAAGAGCACATATCTTAGGCTTGCTAACACTAAGGTTGAAGAGCTAACCAAGGAGGTTGAGGAACTGAGAGCAAAACTAGGAACATCTCAAACCAAAATAGAGCGTAATGATAAAATTGTTTCTAAAATGTTAGAAGCTAGATCATTATTCTATAACACTGATGTTCGAATGAGGCATGTTAAAGATAACTTAGGTTTAGGATTTGGAATAGATGAAAAAGATCCAAAATCTACACACACTGTCCCAATGCCATTAATGCATGAAATCATACCTGAACACCAGACTTCTCAAACCACATTAGAAGTCAAAGCTGAAATTGATAAGAAACTTGCCTCATGTCCCATTAGAATTTCTGCTCCTGTTTCCAACTCTACTAACAAATCTACCTGTTGTGTAGATAAATTTAGCAATGAGGCAGGGGTAAAGGATGAAAAGCAAAGTCTTAAGAGTCAAACAACGTCTCCTTTTGAAAATTTTGATTGGGACAAACTTAAATTTCCAGTGGTTGAGTATGGTTTAAAACTGTCTGAGTCTGATGTTTTAAACAAAACTTCTGTGTGTGGTGATTTTGCCAAGTGTGATGCAAAAACCTTTGAAACCTTTGAGAACTGTCAAAATTTTAAGAAGAGGAAAGGAACCACAGGTTGCTGGTCCTAAACCCTCAAATGCTTGTGTGTTTGGTGTGGAAAATTGTGAATATGAGAATGAAAATGTTGTAAAAAATGTGTAGAAAGTTCGGGACGCCAAACCTCATGATTTTGCCCCGTACCCTGAAGTAATTTCTGCATATGACCAATATGAACCGATATAGCGGGAGTTCATTCTAACCACCAAACCTAAAGGTCAAACCCATTGGATACATAAAAATTGTTCAAAACCTTCTTGGATATCCACTGGGCGAAACTATTCCCAAGCTCCCGCGTATCCTAAGAAGCAATCTTGCCATGTGTGTGGTAAGCCGGGACACTTGGCAAGAAATTGCTTACACAGACCATATGAGCCCTACTATCCTAAATAGTTCTTGCAGGGCCAAACACATGGTGATTCAAATAAAAAACATGCACCTTCAAACCCTAAGGTGCAGAAGTCTGTACGTAACCAACCTAAACAATCAAAGGTACAGAAGGGGAACCAAAAGCCCAAGTCACTTCAAAAACCAACAAAAACTGATTTTAAAACTGATAAAGTATGTCATTTTTTTTTGCAAAATCAGTTAGTTCTCCAAAACCCGCCAGGTTTATAAAACAAGTTGGTTTTCCTAAAACAAAAGTGAGGTGTGAGGAGGAGAGGTGGAATGTGTCAAAGGTGGTAAACTAGTTTTACCAGCCTAAATGGGTGTATAAAAAACACTCTAACCAGTTTCAAAATGTTAAAATTGAGAATAAGAGTGTTAAGACAAATCCACCTAAAGGTCCTCAAGTAAAGGGGAAATTGAACCACCAAACCTGGAAGGTCAAGAACAAAGATGTTCCCAAAGATGACCAGGTAAAACCCAAAACCAACCCTAATGTACAAAGGGAATGTGCTTAAAAGATATAACTTTCACTGACTCTTCATGTATACCCAGAACAACAATGGCTTTGGTACTAATGGCTAACTAATCTCTCACTGTGTGCAGGAATAATCAAGGAGGACTTTCATTAACCATTGTGTTGTTTGTGATAGTGATTGTTTCAGGCACATGATAGAAGGCATCTCTCCATTACATGACATGCAAATTCTCAATAGTAGGGTTGGCGTCGCAGCTTGTTGCCTGCCTTCCCGGCATTACGACTTGATGTCGTGTGTATTTCCTTTTCGTGGTGTACTAGCTCTTGTTAATTAATGAAAAAATTAATAGTAGGGATGTTCTTCTGGTGAGAGGTAACTCTAACAAATTAGCAAGGTACTGTCCAGATTGGTTGTTTCTTGACTAAAGTGCTGTGAGGTATGGTTCTGCATAAAACAAAAACCCAGTTCTGAAAAATTTTCAAAAGAAAAACTTAAAGGTTAGCTTGGCCAGTTTTAGTAGATATTTAGTGATGTGTCAGTGTGTTCATAAAATATAGAAAAAGAAAAGGAGTGTGTTGTTATTAAAAATCAGAAAGCAAGGGGAAGAATAGAAAAGATGAAAGAAAAGTTGAAAAGGTTGACCCCTAAAAAAATATTGTGGTTTTTAATTTTTAACTGTGTGCTTGTTTGAGAAGTCGAGAAGTGATATAAATTTCTTGGTTTTTATTGACTGACACGTGTAAGGCGGATACGAAAAGTAGTGATTCACGGTTGATATGCTTGGTAGGCTCTGCTGTTAATCAGTCAAAAGGTATGTTTTGTCACAACACTTGATATAAAATATGATGCTTGATAGGAAACACACACTTAGGTTGGTACAACCTCTATTTGACTGTGTACTAGGGATCCTGAGGCACACGCCCGATTCTGAGTTCTTTGATGTCATGCTAAAAAAATCTCATCCCCTCTGCTTTGCGAGAGCAATGACCTGGGGATGTTGTACGTGAGTCAGGCCTCCTCTGTTCTGCGATAGCAGAGACCTGGAGCCTCCCTGGTCCACGTACATCTAAGATCACATTGTACAATATTCATAAACCTAAAAGATGCCTTAGAGCACAACTAAAAGAGACCCTCAAGAATCCAAAACCCTCATCCTTTGTCACTGATGAGAGCATTAAAAATATTTCAGATTTTTAGTTGACTTATATATTATCCCTAAAAATCTCCGTGATCTATTCTTTCTTTTCTTAACCAAGTCTGGAGCATGATGTTAGGCTTAAGAAAAGGTGTCGTGAAAATATGTGGTAGGGAAAACATGTACACTTGATATAATGTACAAAATATACATAGCACTTATGTGTGTAACCTGGATAGATGTTCATAAATAATAAACCTTAAAAGATAAATTATGTGACAATCTGCCTGAGTAAGTGAAAGTAGCAAGAGCTTAAACTGGACAAAAATACCGGCAATCACCTGAACGTGTGAAGTTGCAGAAGCTAAAAATGGTTCCGCAGTCATAGAATGTCTTGTATGATCCCTAATTTACCTTCTCATGTGTGAATTGTTTTATATTTGTTTGATCTTAATTTTTCTGGTGTGAATGTTTCAATTTTCTTTTTTAAGTTTATGAATTGGCCAGGTTGATTTGAGAAGTTTAAATAAGTTTTTATGGGTTTTATGCAAGAAAGTATGACCCCCCCCCCCCCCAGAATCTTAAGGGAGATAATGTGAAGAGTCCTTGGGTTCAGGGGAAGTATTTATAGAAAATCTGTAACCTATGTTAGGGTTTTTGGTTAAATAATTCTAACCCGATAACCATGTTGGGTTTTACAATGGATATCCAGGTTGCCCGTTTTAATTTATTACCAACTAAATTAACGGGTTAATTAATCAGAATTAATTGCGCAACAGAAAAAAGTTTTACAACGCGAATTTTAGTAAAACCGTAGACAGGATCTGATCACCGTGTACGCGTAAATACAGAAAATTAATTAAATTAATTTAATTATCTAAACAATTTAGATATACCTTGGCGGAGTCCGAACAACCGTTCGAGACACGGGGGTTCGGCGAACTGGCGCTAGGATCAATGGTAACGCCCGACTCGAACCGGCAAGTCAAGTCTTCAACCGAATTTGAAGACAGGGCCTCAGGCACCATGGGCGGGTTCATCTCAAGAACCGGCGGTGGTGGCGGTAACGAAACCATGCTATGCAACATAGCATTCCAGTCGAAAGGTTCCGTCGTGCTTGACGACGAAACCGTTATAGAAATGATCACGTCCGTCGCGCGTGGAGGTGGCGGAGGAAGTGGTATAACAGCGACGTCATACAATGGCGCCAGCCACATCGAGATCGCTTATGAACTTCTTAATCCACATGGTTTCTTTAGCAGCTTCTAAAGCGGCTATGTATTCGGATTTAATAGTGGAATCGGCAACTACTGGCTGTTTGGAACTTCTCCACGAAGCAGCCCCGCCATTTAGAGTGAATGCAAATTCCGACTGTGAGCGAGAGTCATCTCGGTCATTCTGAAAACTAGCATCGGTGTAACATTTTACAGCGAGCTCCTCATCAGTTCCACCATATACTAGAAACATTTCACTTGTGTTTCTTGAGTATTTCAGGATGTTCTTCACAGTTTCTAGTGAGCTAGCCCTGGACTTTGTTGGTATCGACTAGTCATGCTTAGTGCAAATGAGACATCCGGTCATGTGCAGAGCACGACATACATAATTGAGCCTATAGCAGAAGCAAATGGGATTGAAGCCATTTGGTTGATCTCCTTCTCCGTTTTAGGAGATTGTTATTTGTCCAAGACAGCACCCTTTGTCATAGGGACGACTCCTTTCTTGGAGTTGCTCATGTTGAACCGTGCTATAATCTTGTCAATGTATGTACTTTGACTGAGACCTAGAAATCGCTTAGATTGATCTTTGTGAATTTTAATTCCCAGAATAAAAGTGGCTTCTCCAAGATCCTTCATAGCGAAACAAGATAAAAGCCACTTCTTAACTTCGTTAAGCATGGCTACGTTGTTTCCTATGATCAGTATATCGTCCACATACAAGATGAGGAATGATATAGTGCTCCCACTTGCCTTTCTGTAAACACAAGGATCATCTTCGTTTTGAGCAAAGCCAAATTCTTTAACTTTCTGGTCGAAGCGAAGATTTCCACCTTCGAGATCCTTGTTTAAGTCCAAAGATGGACTTATTCAGTTTGCAATCCCTATTTGGATATTTTGGATCGACAAAACCATCAGGCTGAACCATGTAGACACCTCAATGAATTGTTCGTTCAGGGAATGCGGTTTTGACATCCATTTGCCATATCTCATAGTTATAGTATACGGCTATGGCAAGCAATATCCTGATCGATTTGATCATGGCCACGGGCGAGAAGGTTTCTTCATAGTCAATCCCATGGGTTTGAGTGAAACATTTTGCAACAAGTCGTGCCTTATAGGTTTGGACGTTTCCATGCATGTCAGTTTTTCTTTTAAAGATCCACTTGCTCCCTACTACCCGAGAACCAGGGGGTAGCTCAATCAAGTCCCATACTTGATTATCACGCATGGATTGCATCTCGGCGTTCATGGCTTCAAGCCATTTGTCAGATTCAGGATCTGATACAGCAACTTTGTAATTAGTAGGTTCATCTTTAGAATCAACTACTAACAGGACATCGGAAACTTCTAGATGACCGAGGTATCTATCAGGTTCCTTGCGTTTCCTTTCACTCCTGCGAACGCTTGTGTTTGGGTCTGATTATGCGACAACCAATTATCGGTTAAACACAATGATCGTCTCAGGGTTTTGTGTATCTAGAACTTCTTCGAGATCCACTGGATCACTATTTGTTCCTCTGTTGAGAAACTCCTTCTCAAGGAACTTACCCTTCCTTTTGATGGAAACCAAGTCTCCATCAGGATGGTAAAAGTAATAGCTGATATTACTATAGTATCTGATGAAAATCACCTTTTCACCTCGAGGATCAAGCTTGTTGTCAGATTCGCTAGTGACATAAGCTTCGTATCCCCACGCCCTAAGGTAAGAAAGATTAGGAGAAGAATTATGCCATATCTCATATGGGGTTCTTATCCACTTTCTTGGTCGGTGCCAGATTTATTAGGCGAGCGGCGGTTAAGAGAGCATAACCCCAAAAGGAGTGGGACAAGGTAGTCCTACACATCATCGATCGAACCATGTTCAACAAGGTTCGATTCCTCCTTTCACTAACACCATTCAACTGCGGTGTACCGGGAGGAATGGGTTGTGAAATAATTCCACAAGCCTTGAGATGATCTAGGAACTCGTTGCTAAGATACTCATCACCTCTATCTGATCGAAGTATCTTAATAGTTCGACTTAGTTGATTCTCTACTTCCTTTTGAAACTCCTTGAACTTGTAAAAAGTTCCGTGCTTATGTTTCATCAGATAGACATAAACATATCTGCTATAGTCATCTATGAATGATACGAAGTAGCGTTCATGATTTTTTGTTTCGGTCCGAAAGGGTCCACACACATCAGTGTGTATCAAACCTAACAGACCTTCAGCCCGTTCACCGACATGTGTGAAGGGTGACTTGGTCAGTTTATCAGATAAGCATGATTCGTATTCGCCGAAGGTATCTGCATCAGTGGATTCGAGAATCCCTGCAGTTTGTAGCTTTTTTATGCGAGCCTTGCTTTTGTGACCTAGTCGATGATGCCATAACGAAGAAACGTTATCAAATTTGTTTCGTTTAGAAACATGATAGAGTTGATCATGTGTTTGAACAATTATCTCATTTATACAATGTAGAGGTTTAGCCTCGAAATAAAAGATGTCGTTAAAGTAGGGAAAAATGGAATTGCCATTAAACTTGTACTTAAAACCTTGTCCAAACAGGGAAGAGACATAAATAATGTTTCTGGACAATCCAGGAGCATATAAACAGTTATCTAAAGTAACTACAAGGTCGGTTGGACATGTAAGAGAATATATGCCGGTGGCCATGACTGGGTATCTTTTGCCATCACCCACGATGAGCTCCATACCGCCTTGTTCTATCTTCTTCCACTTCTCAGGTTCCTGCAAAACATTAACAATGTGGAAACCACATCCGGTATCAAATACCCATGTATTGGAGGAAACAGTGAAAAGTTCAATAAGATTCATTGACATACCTGATGAGGAACCCTTTCCGGAGTTTCTAGTCATCTTAATCTTAGCCAGGTAGATGGGGCAGTTGCGCTTCTAGTGGCCCATCTGATTACATTCAAAGCATTGACGTTCCTGAGGAGGAGGCACCAATGGTTTCTTGCCCTTAGTCTCTTTAACCTTGTTATTGGACTTGGTTATACCTGTATCAGCAACCCTGAGCACAGCCGGTGTGGTCCTGATCTTGACATTTGGAAATAATGTCAGAACCTCATCTAATGTCTGATTCGATCAGTTTACCGCATGTAAGCGATAATGCTCGGGTAAAGATCCAAGGACTACATCCAAAGCCATCCCTTCCGGAATGGAGTAGCCGAGGTCGATCACTCTGTCGTGATACCCTTTCATCATCATGATATGATCACAGGTAGAGGAATTAGGCGACATATGGCAGTTACAAAATGTTAAAGTGCCTTACATCGTTCACCTCTCTGGCTCAACTCAAATAAATCTTTGAGTTTTCTCATGATCTCATACGCTCTCATGTCGGTAAAGTTATACCGAAAATCCGGTGTCATGCTAGATAACATAAGCTCAGTGACTTCTCGAGAGTCATCACTGTGCTTATGGATTTCCATCCGCGAGCGGTCGTTTAGCAAGTAAGCCGACAACCTCGGGATGGATCGGTCAAGAACATACAGCTTTCCAAAAAGCCTCAAGATGTTCCTCATGAGAGTTTGCCATGACAAGAAGTTCGTCTCAGTGAATGGGTTGAGAGATACCATTGAACTTAGAGGAACTGTGTTTTTAATAGCCTTCTGAAATAATGCAAAGTAATTTCAAATTAGTATTTTCGGTGTAAACCATTTTCTTATATAAATTGGTAAGATTAATTAAATAAGAAAATTGAGAATTCGATTAGACGACTTTACTTGAGACCGCCAAATGAGCCTCAGGAGCAAACTTGTGTAACCAAACTGATAACGGTTGTCAATCGCGACTCTCGTTTATGAGGCCGCATAATACAATAGATTACACACATACATAAAGAAAGCGATAGTAATCCCAAATGGTCAATGTGGCTGGCACGGTGTTGAAATAATCCAATGCCCCCACCCTGTAAGGTACCCTCGGCACCAAGTGCGGTGTTGAAATACTCCAACACTGATGCTTCGGTCAATATGTTCCAAGTTAGACTTGATTTTGGATGACATGAACTATCAATTTTTATTTACGAGATAGGGATATTAAAACCAATTTTAACATTTAGTGATCGTTAGACACAAACGATAAACCCTATCATCACTCGAGACAATTATTTTAAATCACCTATTAAAAATATCTAAGTGTCGTGAATGGTTAATTGTGTGTTACCGGCATAATGGCATGGTCTTTCTAGAGCCAATTAGCAAGACCATTAGGAACATGACAATTAAAAGTGAACAACCACAAGGAAGGCAACTCTGTGCGTTTGTGGATCCGGTTCAGCTCCCACTAGCCTTCAGACTCCTTTTGGCGAGTGTCCGATCTTTGGTCTTGGTTTTATAAAATTAAAATTTACTAACAACTTAGTAAACCAAGCTCTAATTTACAATGTTGAAACCCGAAAACTAGCGGGTCCACCAAAACCAAATAAAGATACAATTGGGCCAATCAGAGAAAACCAAAACGCGCCAAACATACAATCATGTATTAAAAATAAAAGGGTCGACTGTAACACACAATTAATTTAAAAAAAATTAAACAAGTAATTCCGTTCGCAATTTGTAAACGAATCACCGGTTACGAAAAGACTGGTTCCCATTTACGCGCGGTGATCGTGGCTCTGATACCACTATTGGGTTTTACAGTGGGTATCCGGGTTGTCCGTTTTAATTTATTACCAACACGATTGGATCACCATGTACGCGTAAATACAAAAAATTAATTAAATTAATGTAATTATCTAAACAATTTAAATATACCTTGGTGGAGTCCGAACAACCGTCCGAGACACCGGGGTTCGACGAACTGGCGCTAGGATCAACGGTAACGCTCGACTCGAACCGGCGAGTCAAGTCTTCAACCGACTTTGAAGACGGGGCCTCAGGCACCACGGGCGGGTTCATCTCATGAACCGGCCGTGGTGGCGGTAACGAACCCATGCTATGCAACATAGCATTCCAGTCGAAAGGTTCCGCCGTGCTTGACAACGAAACCGTTGTAGAAACGATTTTGTCCTTCGCGCGTGGAGGCGGCAGAGGAAGTGGCGTAACAATGGCAGCATATAATGCCGCCGGCCACTTAGGGTTTTCAACCAATTTGACAGTGGCGGCATGCAAGGGCTCAAACATGGGCCTCGGTGGCGCGGGTCATTCTCGCCAAAAACATCAACGGCAACGGCGGCGCGTGCCGCTACGGTGGCCCGCTCTTGGGCGGTGGCGGCCCTTGCGACGGTGGCGGTGTTCTCCAACTTCATGGCGGCGGCGATGAGACGGGGATCTCTCTTCACCATAGCAGTGGCGGCAAGCGACGGTGGTGGTGGCGGTTTGTGGTGGTGCCGAAAGGAGAAGGAGAGGGGAGGGGGCGGCGATCGAAAAAGAAAGGGAGTGGGAGGAGAGTTTTCGAGAGCCTTAGGGTTCTCCTCCCTAATCCCTCCTTTTAATTCCTTGCGATGGGCTTTAGCTAGGCTAAGCCCATCTTGTGGTCCGTTGCTCCCAAACCACTTAAGCTTGCGATATTATTAGTCCGTTAACCCGGTAACGACTAGACAATATCCCGTCGATTTTTCTTGTAAACACTTTTACCATAATTTTTGTTTCGTTACTTTTAATTTTAAATAAATAACAAGTATTTATATATTTTAACCATTTAAATTAATTAATCAGCAAGTAATTAAATTATTTAGTTTGTTGACTCCGGTGTAACTCTTCCGGTCGAAACCGGGTCGGTTACGTTAAATGTCGGGTCAGGACATCTAATATCAAACAAACCAGTCATCATTGTCTAGTTAGTGTCCGTTCCATGTTGTGCTTGACAGGTTAAGTAAGAAGAAGACAGCTCAAGGACAAGAAAGTCAAGGAATCAGTTGATCAAAGCACTAATGCTGCTACTTACATAGTTGAAGAACCAGCCGGAAAAGGACTTACTCTATGTTCAGGGGAAGTTTGTTGGTATAAGAAAAGCTTCCAAAGATTTGAGAAGATACCGTTCACATGTTGAGGGGAAGCAATAGGCATCATTGCAGTTAATGAAGAAAAGATGTAGAGCAGTCAGAAAAAGAAAATTTTCAAGCCAAGAAATTCAAGAATGTCAAGACAGGGGTTTTAAAAGTTTTACCCTCTGAAGTCACAAGAAAGTCAAGAAAACTACTGATGATTCAGTAAGGAATCAACATGTTTCAAGAAGGAGCAAGTATTTAAGAATCATCCTCTCATTATTTGTTCATCATTTGCAGTTCAAGCTGATGCTGATAAAGAGAAAGAGCCATTGAACATCTCTCATGCTGCACAATGAAGATTGTCCATTATAAAGAATCTTCATCAACCCATGTTCAAGCCAAGGAGAAGACTGCAAGTCTGAAGATTGAAAGTAGAAGATGATTAATATCACAAAGCTAAGGGGAAGATTGTAAGGGAATAACTTGTGGCTTGTGTATTAAATCATCTGTTGGCGGACTATTTTGAAGGCCTATGCATTAGAATAGGTGAAAAATAGCTGGGTTATTATTATATTGGGTCATTGAGCCATTTTAGATGTGTTTGGGCTCAATTAAAAAGTGTTTAGAGGGAGTTTAGTGGGCTTATGAGGTCAAATACGGGAATTAGAGGGCTTTTAGGATTTTTAGGGTGGCTTGTTCTCCAAGTTGGAGATTCTCTATAAATAGGATCCTCATAACTATAAAAAAGGTTGTTGAAAGTGTGCAAAAGGTGTGGGTAACAAGGTGTAATCCGAAATCTATAGGGTTTCGGTTCTTTCAAGTGTTTAAAACCAATTTGTTTCAAGTATTCAAGTGTTCAATCAATTGGTTTGTGTTCTTAATTTACTTTTCTCAATCATTCTTTAGTTTATCGTTTATATTTCTTAAATCTCCTCTAGTCACCGGATTTCGCATGGTGACTATAGGATTTGATATCGCGTGAGGGACTAGATTGATCCTTACAAGGATGAAAAAGACCTAGTTATTCGATGATGGTAGCGATAGAGAAGTTGAATTGGAAATTTTGGTGAAAGTGAGAGGGAAAAGTATGTGATTAATCAATAATAACTAGATTTAGGGGTGATAAAAAAAGTCGGGATCCCAAAAGATCCCGAGATCCTGAACTAAAAAATCCCGAAAACCGTACCAAGTTTACGTAGCTACTTTTTATCTCGGTGCCTAAATAAGTCTAAACTCGGTCTCGGTCTCGGTAATAACTGAGAAAATCCCGAGAATCCCGAACCCGATCGAGAGTTTGTAAGTTTGTACTTTTACATATGTTTGAATCTTGGTTTTTTACATTAACTTCTTGCACACTATGTGGCCGATGCAAGATGCATATTATCCGGTCCTATATGATAGCAAAGTATTGATGCACAAAACAAACCCAAATGAATCGCACGTTTGATTTCTCATAATGTTAGCGATGCAATAGTTTGTGTAGTACACACCCTCTTTTAGGTATATATGTGAACTTTAACTTCTCATAATGTTTAACAATGGAATACCATTATCTTGATATTTAGATTATCATAGTAATACCATTATTTAAAATCTCGATAAGATGATAAACACTCAGATCATAAGTTTTTCTTTATTTTCATGCATTGATTTATATTCATAATACTCAAATGTGCTTTTTTTTCCAGCTCCAATGTGAAAATATTTTCATTGATAAGAGCAAGAAAGTATTGATATCAGTGTCAAGAAGAATGTCAAAGAAAAATTGGAGCTGGCAAACCAAGCACATTGATCCTTGCTTATATGCAATCAAATACAACCTAAAAAGCATCTCTCTGAACATATTAAGTACCATTTCAAACAAGCTCTAAGTACTTATATTTTTGATCGGGATTAAGGAGACCCGATACCCGATCAAGAACTTTCGGTCGAGAGACCAATACCCGAAATAGGTATTCAGTCCGGGACTTGGTCACAATACTTCTCAAAAGTCGGTCTCGGTCTCAAGTCGGTACTAAAAAGTCGGTTTCCCGACTTTGATCACCCTTAACTAGATTTAATTTGAAATTGGCTAAAATTTGAGAAAATGGTGGGAAATTTGAACTTTGGGTGAAATTTTTTAAAATGGTGGAAAATTTGAGTTAATTGACTTTAGACATAATAAAACCCAAACTTAATGTAACAATTAATAAATAGAACATGATTGAACATAAATAAACCAAACAGAACACAATTAAACATAAAACTAAGCATAAACATAATTAATTAAAAATCTTGACGTGGCCGGGTATCTTCCGGGGGGTTATGATCCACAAGAGTGGTCTCAATTCATCCAATAAGATCTTCATCCATCGGATCTTCTTCTTCAAGCTGGACTTGATTATCCAATTCGTAAAAGTCGTGAAGTGGCTCTTCTAGTATGTTTTCGGGCAAGTAGTGATCGAACGCCCAATTCCAGAAGGCTTCATCCTCCCAAAGGTCATCCACCTGAGTGTTTACATGAGGTTGAACAGGAGGTTCATTACTGGCCATCACATCCTCCGGATGTGTTGAAATTATTAGTTTGTGAAATTGAATGACTATATCGACTATGGTTGACATAGTTATAGGTTAATTGTGATGCTTTGAGTAGATCGAAAAAAAAACCTAAAAATGGACGATCGCTTCTCTGGGACTAACTTAACGGTGATCAAAAACTTATGAGACATGGTTTAATATTAATTTATTTCTTCTTTATAATCCAAACTTGTTCATTTTAAATATAATAAATAACAAGAATTTACTACCAAAAATAAAACGATAACATTACTAAAACACAACACAAAAACAAGAATTATAATATATTATGAAAACACAAAAATACAAAAAGACCGTCACGTCGCACTTACTATATAAGTTTTTAAAAAAATAATAAATTTCAAGGTGCCTAACGTGGCTATTAGGTTCAATTAGGTACAATGAGAGTCAATTAGGACTAATGAAAACCAATTAGGGTCAAATACAGTCAATTAGGACCAATGAAAACCAATTAGGGTTAATTAGTACCAATGAAAACCAATTAGGCTCAACTAGGACCGATGAAGACCAATGAGGACCAATTAGGTTCAACTTGGGACAATTATGAACAGTGAAGATCAACTAGGTTCTATTAGGACCAATGAAGACCAATTAGGATCAATTAGGACCAATGAACACAAATTAGGATCAAATAGGGTCAATTAGGTACAATGAGAGTCAATTCGGACGAATGAAGACCAACTAGGGTCAATTAGGACCAATAAAGACCAATTAGGGTTAACTAGGACCAATGAAGACCAATTACGGTCAATTAAGACCGATGAAGACTAGTTAGGGTCAATTAGGACCATGAGGACCAATTAGCTTCAACTTGGGTCAACTAGGATAAATGAAGATTAACATTAGGGTCAATTAGGACCAAGGAAGACCAATTGGGATCAATTAGAAGCAACGGATACCAATTAGTACCAATGAAGACCAATTAGGATCAGTTAGGACCTATGAACACCAATTAGGGTCAAATAGGGTCAATTAGGATCAATGAAGACCAATTAGGGTCAATTAGTACCAATGAAGACCAATTAGGGTCAATTAGTACCAATGAAGACCAATTAGGATCAAATAGGAATAATGAAGACCAATTAGGGTTAAATAGGCTCAATTTGGACCAATAAAGACCAAATAGGGTTAATTAGGACCAATGAAAACCAATTAGGGGCAATTAAGACCGATAAATACCAATTAGGGGCAATTAGGATCAATGAGGACCAATTAGGTTCAACTTGGGTCAACTAGGATCAATGAAGATAAACTTGGGTCAATTAGGACCCATGGAGACCAATTAGGATCAATTAGGACCAATGAACTCAATTAGGATCAAATAGGGTCAACTAGGATCACTGAAGACCAATTACGATCAATTAAGACCAATTAGGATCAAATAGGGTCAATTAGGACCAATGAAGACCAATTAGGACCAATGAATACCAACTAGGACCAATGAAGACCAATTAGGGTCAACTAGGACCAACGAAGACCAATTAGGGTCAAATTGTCACACCCCCAATTTCCACTAATGGAGTTTTACCGTGTGGGTGTGATCTAGACCAGGACCCGAGTCATTAGTTACCTCAAACATAAGTTAAGGATTCAAAATGTAAATATATCTCCAAACGAAAATACCAAAACCATAGTTTAAAGTTTAGCGGAAGCACATAAAAGTAATGTCACGCAAATCAAGCGCCCGGTAAGTAAACAACCAATTCAAGTTGAAAAGATTTAAAAACAAGTTCCCAAAATAAGATGTTTTAACCAACGTACGTGCCCAAATATCAGATACTCCTAGCGATCTGCAAAGCATGCACAAGAAGCATGTGTCAACTAATGTTGGTGAGTTCACATAAGCACATAAGTATATCTAATATAAATATGCAGTACGAATATAACAGTCTTTATTCGTATGTAAGTATGTATATTACAAGTAGAATCCATATCGTACGTAGCGAGCCTAAGTTCATGTCACCAAAACGTTCGCAACCGAAGCTAACTGAAAAGTTTAGGATTTCATCCTTACGTGTATTTGCCTTCCCCATGTCTACTCGATCACGGTAAGTTTAGGCTGACATTATCCTCAGTCTGACCGCCAGTCGGGTGGTGCATCTCGTGCCCGCTGAGTGGGGTTTGTCAGACCCCAGTAGTACTACCCAATGTCCCCTCGCTATTTGCTACTAACGGTTCGATTTAGTAAGGACTTAAAAGATAAAGCATTTTACGTGAACATGTGATATATACTTGATTTCTACTTTAACCATACATCAAAAGTTGTCGTGTTATCACCCTAACTCGGGTGTAACGTGTTTGTGTGTGTGTTATCGTTTAAACCCGGACGTAACATAAGAGGTTGTGTAACTCACCTTAGGGTGCGTTGCTACAATTTAGCAAGACTTCGAGTCTTGTGTAACTACCAAGCACCTATTGATTTTACATACGTAAGTGTGTGTTTGAACATGCACGACATATCCTAGACGACGGTTCATTTGACAAATAAGCTCATATGTGACGTGTGTATTAACTTCCAAACTTGACACGTGACAAAAACCGTTCATCCAAATCGAGTTTATGATGACGTTTAACCGAAAATCACGAAAGACAACCAAAATGCAAATAAAAAATAAATATTATATCTTTAAAGAAATCAAGTAGTTGAAACGTACTATATATATATACATACATATATATATATATATATATATATTAAAACTTGGCTAAATGAAAATAACGGGGAAATAATTTTCAACACATTCTATGAGAACCTACGGGTCCTAAATATCGCGGGGAAACATTCGGGGTTGGTCCTCGAGTCAAACAATCTAAGGTGTAAGCAATCAAATCAAATAAATAAAAGAATAGTAGAAGAACCGGAGGTCACGAGATTAGAACCTGTGACCTCTGGTTGATGCAGCAACGACCCAATCACCCGGCCAGCAGTGCGTTTGTGTCTAATTTTGTGACCAACAATTTTTGTATTAAGCAGTTCAAGCCAAATAGGGTGAAAATAAGGATATTAAAGAAAAAAGGCGGCTGCTGGATTCGAACACACGATCTCCGCGTTACAGGCCGAAGGATCCAACCACTGGGACACCCGACCCAATTGCGTTTTGACCCAACCACTGGGACACCCGAAAGGGGTGTCCGAATGGTTGAGGGTGTACAAATGATCGGGTTTTTTTTGGTTAATCAGTCAAAGATGGATGGAATTGAATGTATCGATCGGTTACCGAAAGACTAAGAATCACCAGCGACGGTTACGGAGTGATACGGCCGTCGACGGTTTTTCGTTCTTTCCTAATCAAGTTTGGAGGAATGTCCATTTCAGTCCCTTACAACTTTCCACAATAATTTTTCAAGTTTGAGAAATCTCGCAACAGACCCTTCCATGTTGATTAAATAGAATACAAGTTTAGGAAATTACCAGTTGGGTCCCTCAACGTTTAAGAATATTAATGAACTCTCTAACGGGGTTAACGGAGGTAACTTGGCGATGGTTATTCGGGTGTACGTCAAAATGTATTTAATGAACGAAGTTTTATAAAAATATAACCTATATATATCTAGCATAAAATCATAGTTATAACCCCATAACTATATAAAATGATAGAACGTTTCGTGTAATTTACGTGACACATCGTCACATAAAATCATAAAGTGTAATGTGCATATATATATACTTATATGCCACATAAAATCATCGATTTTAAATCTATAACTTATATATATTTAAGTCACGTAAGGTCATGAAATATACTGTATACATACATTTCACATAAATTTTTAGATTATAATTTTCACATGGAATGATATAATTCATTGCAATTGATGTATATGTATTTAAATTGGTTAACCGACGTCTAGACTCATGTGCAGTGTTCATAACCATTCTAGTTAACTGATGTAATGGATGTTTACTAAAAGATAACACAAGTTAGTAATGGAGTTAACCTGGAGAATTGCCAGTTATCACACAAATAAAGATCAACTAGGTTTAGTTAGGGTCAATTAGGACCAATGAAGACTAATTATGACTAATTGGGGTCAATTAGGACCAATGATGACCAATTAGGATCAATTAGGACCAATTAGGATCAATTGAAGACCAATGTAATTAATAAAATTATTATTAAATCAAAATTTCGAAATTTTCCTTCCCGCCTACAACTCCCCCTCCCAATTTCTAGAAGAACTGCCTTCTGTCGAAACATTTACACTCTAATTTCTCTCCAGTATCATATTGGTGATTTAAACCTAAACCTTACCCTGTTCTATTTCCTCCAAAATCCCTCACAAATGACACCTAAAGTAAAGGGAAAGGCTGCTTCAAATGCCACTTAATTGTTCATCGCTGAGTACAATGTTGTGGGGTACTACGAGAAGTCTGAGAAGTTAAAGCCTATTGATAAAATGATCGATTTCCTCCTGGAATCCAACATTCATTTTGCTTAATTGTGGATTCGGTAATATGCAAGGAGAGAATTGCTGAATTTTGGGACTCAGCAAAAAAAATCTGTTGATAGCAACGGGATTCATAAAGTGGACGCCAAAGTCAATGGGAATAAGATTAGTGTTACTGAAGAAATGACCAGGAAGCATATGAAAATCAATGAAGAAGGAGGTGATCCAGAGTACAACATTAATGTGTTCATTAAGACTTATGAAGCAATTCGTTATGGAGGTGACTTAACTTGCAAGACCATCAAAAAGGGATAATTGCCCTATGTTTGGCGGTACCTTGGTCACACCATTCTCCAATGCCTGTATCCCAAGAAAACTGCGTGGGATGAACTTGTTGCACCTCAATCATCCGTTTAATGGGCTAAATTTTAACTTTTGAAAAATAATATTTGATGGAATGCTAGAAGATCTAAAACATAAAAGGATATTTTACATGTACCACCTAGAAGGATATTTTACATGTACCTCAGATTAATCCAATATATTTTGAATTGTAAATTTCCAAATCTACAAATTTAATGATCAACACCATGAACTTAAATCTTTTACAAGTAAAACATTTTCTAACATGGAAGTGAACAAAATTGTTTTTCTTGGTAAGGACACATCTCACCCTATTACTAAGGCTAGGTCTGCATAGGGGCTCCTGAACAAAGCGTTTCTGATCAATCTTTCGCTGAGCAAACTGCTCCTGGTGATAACCATGTTATACCAACAAGTGTTGAGCCCACACCAGACCGACCATCCTTTTCCACTAATATACAACTTCCCACCAAAAGGAAGAGGAGACCCACTTCAAAAACCACAGCAAAAAATACCACAGCCATTACAGAATCCTCACCCAAAAGGAAGAGGGCCATGTCTCCTTCACCTAGACCCTCCACAACCACCCGAGTCGTAGACCCTTCCTCATGCTCACGAAATCATAGGAAGAAGAAAACCAAAACTGGTCTCCACCTAATTGATGAATCACCAGATTTGGATGAACCTCAGAATGAGGGTGTTGTACCATCCAGGCCTTATGAATTAGATTCCCCAAGTACCCTCTTTGTAGGGGATGTACTGCTATACTTGGTTTATTCACCCAACCCACTTTCTGCTAGGAAGATGACTTGCAGGAGTGATGAAGCAAGTCATCTGGAAATGGATGACACTAATCTTGATGTCCTAATGGACTATGAGGACAATTCCAATGAAACATTTGCAAAATACCCGATTAAAAAACACGACACGTTTTGAACTTTCGCGGTTTACCGATTTCGCAAGTCATTACGAACCGGAAGAATTTTTGGGTATTTATACCCCAATTAATGAATCTAAATGATTTATAATCAATTTTCAAAACCAAATACTCTTTTACAATCATATGGAATCAAATTGGGTGTCTCGAATTGAAAATAAAGCAATTTCGGGTTTTTACGCGATTTCGGTACACGATCCGTCGTTTACCGGGAATCTTGAATTTGGTCATCATATATCAAATTCACCATTTTTATGAGTCTAATAATCAATTAACATGTCACGAGTCATCACACACTTGATCGAGTCGCAAATCGTTGGTGAATTGCCCAAAATCAATGTGTACGTCAAAACCGACCAAAAACGTGTTATGTTTGATTGACTGTGGATCATAATTCAATATATGGCATGTTTATATTCAAATTTATTGGCTTGAATGTGTTTGAGGAGATGGTAAATGAAAAGTGGTGAAAAACAAAAAAAACGGGACTCAAAAACGAAGAAAAACGAAGAAACTGGAGCGAATACGTTGAAGCAGCAAAATTCTGGTCGGGAGACTTGTAGGCGTATCGCCTGGAACTCCCAGGGGATGTAGGCGATATGCCTGGAAGTGAAAAATCAGCAAAACCCTAAAATTCGGGTATTTAAGCAACATTAGCCTCATTTCTCATCATTTTTAACCCCCATCACCTCTAGAACGGCCCTAAACTTCTATAAAACACATTTTCAAACCCTAATCATCATCTTGAAGACCAAAGCTTGTTTCCTCCCTCTTCATCCCTTTTCTTCATCTTTTCGGTTTACCGGTAAGTGATCTTCTTCTCCCTTTATGCTCAAGATCTGAGCTTTATGGGTTCTAGGGACTAGATCTAAACCCTAATTGATGATATCTTCTAGATCTATTCATTTTTCATGTAAAGATTAGAACTTTATCATGATTTTGGCTTGGATATATGTTCATGCATGCTTATGTGTTGTAGATCTAGGTTTTATTGAATCAAGACTTGATTTTTATGTTGGATTATGAGGAGATCTGATCATGTATGCTTCTAAGTACTAAGATCCATGTTATATGACATCAAGTTTGTATCTTTATGTTAGATCTAGGCTAGATCATCAATTAGGGTTTAGATCTAGTCCCTTTTTTTGGGTTATTCATATATCCGCCATCAACCCGCTGACCAACTAAGGTAGCAACAATTAAACAAAAACCGATTACCTGTTGACCTGCACAGTTGTTGACCCACTGACCCGAAAACCCGCTGACCCATTGACCTGCTCACTTGTTGACCCACTAACCCACTAGCCCCTTGACACGTTGACCTGCTCACTTGTTGACCCACTGACCCGCTAAACCGCTGACCCATTGAGCTGCTCACTTGCTGAGATACTAACCCACTAGCCGCTGACCCGTCGACCTGTTTTGTTGACCCACTAATAAAATAGCTCGCTGACCCATTTATGATCATAGTGGTAGGTTTCTTCTAGATTGATCATATAAAGATGATATGTTTGATATATGGTTTCTTCCAAACTAAGTTGTTTACATGATTATAATTGGCTGTTTTCCAATCTTTAGTTCACCAATAAGTTTTTACTTTGTTATTGTTTTATACTAGTTTTAATGCTAGTGTTTATGTTAATAGACAAATCCCGAGACTCAAATGCCGCCAAGTCCATTAGAAATGTACCACAGGTTGCATTCTAAGGCCGATAAGCAAGGGTGGTTAAACGATCAATCACGTATTGACTATGTAAGCATCTTATTCTTAAAACTTTTTTATTTTGTCAAGTCTTTATTTTAGGTTGTTATTGCTTTTAATTATTGTTCTCTTATATTATATTAGGAAAACATTGTTAAAAATAAGAGACGGACATGGCTCGATTGAAGTCTGAAGGAACCATCTGTACTACGGCTATCGAACATGAGATTGAGAAACAAGCAATCAAAAGTGTTTGTGGTAAGGAAAAATCACTTAAATCGGCATGGGAGTTTGGTGTCGGTCCAGTTTTGAAGAAAAAGGACAAGTTGATGCAAATGGTGGCTGAATCATCCAAGGATAATTCTACCGAGGATGAAGATGTAAGAAAGAAGCTTGAGGTACTTGAAAATGAAAATTCACTATTAAAAAGTTTCTTGAAAAGTAAATATCCAGATTTCAACATCACAAACCCACATGTGGGTTCTAGTTCTGGTGGTTCTGATGGAGGTGAAAGGGATTCGGATGAAGATGAAATGGATGTCTAAAACTCTAAGTTCTTTATTTTCATCGTTTATTATTTTTCATCTAGTACAATTTGAGACTTATGAATTGTTGTTTCGTTTATTACTTGGTGTTATCTACAACATTGTAAACTTTTGATTGGTTTAAGTTATCATTTTGTTTTCGTTGGTCAATATTAGTTATTGTATTTTAGTCCCTAAAAATATTAGTTATAAATTTGGACTGCATGCTTAGGACTAAATTTAATTGTAGCGTGGACTATTTTTCAGTACCTAATTGTACATACATTTGAATTTATAAACCTTATTAGTGACTAAAAACTAGTCACTAAAAATATAAAACGACTAGTTTTGAGACCGATTTTAAGACTTTAAATTAACATATTACAACTGAATATCAGTATTTGATATTGCATAATAGGGACAAAAATAACATTACATGCCATACTAATTTTCAGTACCTAAAAAAGCTTATTAAGTACTAAAATTAAATTACATTAGCGACTAATTGTCAGTCGTTAATATATATTATTGGAAACTGAATCAATATAGCATGTCAGTCCCAGAAAAGAGACTAATAGGGACAATGTAAACATTTTTACGGGAATGACTTTCAGTCCCTAAAAAATAATATTAGGGACCAAATTAACACAAGATATACGACTGATTATCAGATGCTAAAAACATATTTAAGGACTGAAATGACGTATCCCTGGGACAAGGCTTAAAGACTGATTTTTTATGTATAGGGGACTGACTGTGAGTCTCTTTTAATGCCACACAACGGGGACTGACTGACTGACTGACTATCAGTCACTAAAAACAGATTTAAGGACTGAAGCAACATACCCCTCGGACCAGGCTTAGAGACTGAACTTTTATGTATAGGGGACTGATTATGCGTCTCTGATGATGCCAAAAAACGGGGACTGATCGTCAGTCACTAACCACACTATCTAGGACTACGCATCCGTCACTGACGGTGACTGGCAAAATTCAGTCTCTAATCACAATTAGGAACTGATTACATCTTATCAGAGACTGATTTTTTAGTCCCTGATGGTCTCTTTTCTTGTAGTGTCAGGGAGACTATCCATTTGGAAGTTTATGAGTTTACAAGTCCACATGTTTACGGGATTGCATGTGTATGAGTTTATGATTTTACGACCTTTCGAGTAGATAACCTTACACACGTACCGGTATCAAATCTATTCATTTGAAGTTTGGTCTTCATGACCATTGAGTTATGTCTGCCTTGCGACCTAATTCTTTGATGTTCGTTCTTCAGCATTGTTCACCGTTAGCATCATCTGATCCTTTCCCCTCTCATCTCTGTGTACCCTCAAAGTTATATTTCAGTTACCATTATGCTTCAAGGAAATCATTCGTACCTCGCCGGACACTCAGATTCCGACAATCCTTGACGATAAACCAGTCTGTGGGCTCATGTCCACAATTACTTGCGTAAGGAGCGTATGCATTTAGGACCCAAAATTGTGGAAGTCCATCATAATGATATGGGAATCGGAGACATCCGAATATACATTGGGTCTTCCTCTCGTTCACCAAATCGACTTTCACATTGCCTTTATGCCCGTACGACTCCAGTTGCCAGTCACCTTATCGTCTCTAACCCTCAGAGAACTGTTCGCCTCCGCGCGACTATTTCTTCCTTATGGGTTTTTCCTTTTCCATTGTATTAACCCTCCTCAATTTGTGCCCTTCAGGCGTTTCAACTTTTGTTTATACCTGATTCGCGATAGTGTCTTGTTTCAAATTCTATGTTTTAACCGTCACTTCGCGCCACTTTTCCAAATTCGTGATCGCCCTCTTAGGCGATATATGAATTTGCTCATTTCTCATCATTCATCTCTATCGTGGGAAACTCGCTTGTATTCAGACCAAAAACTCCGGGGTGTTTCGACTTGTTAATTTCGTAATTTCGGCTCTTGAGTTACTCAATAGTCGATTCATGGAATCAATCCGTGTCGTTTCTGCCCCATATATGCCTGGCTTTGCTTTATCTTCAACTCATGAGTCTAATTTCAGACTCGATGTCCATCATTTCACGGATTCGATCCTTCGATTCGACTCTCGTTTGTTGCATAACCTTGATGATTGTTTCGGTTGTGGTTCAGTCTTTCTTCACGCTATCGTTATGTGATCATTTGTTGGTTCGTTAATCTATTTCTTCGGGTGTATCATTTAATTCTAAATCTTTGGCCTCATCGGAAGGGTAATATGGGTGGATGTGATCGGTAATCATTATTAATTAAGTTATTCTTTATTTCAAGATATGTTTATGTTATCAGATTTCTCGCATTTTAAGTTATGTTATTCAATTTATGTTATCTGGATTCTCGCATTTTAAGTTATGTTTTCGGTACATGTTATTGAGTTCATGTATTTCGAGTCATGATAGTCGGTTTACGTTATCGAACCCATGTACTTCGAGTCATGCTATTCGGTTCGTGTTATCGGGCTCATGTACTTCGAGCCATGCTATTCGATTCATGATTATCGGGCTCATGTATCTCATGTCATGTTATCCGGTCTATAACCTCGGGTACATGAATTTTAAGTCATGATGTTCGGTTCATGTTATCAACACATGTATCTCGAAGCATGTTGTTCGGTTCATTTTATCGGTACATGTATTTCGAGACATGTCGTTTGGTTCACGTTATCAATACATGTATTTTGGGACATGTTGTTCGACTCACGTTATCGAATTCATGCGCCTCGGATCATGTAATTCAATTCGTGTCACCAAATTCTTACACCACGAACCATGCGGTTTATTCCAAGTCAGCGGAGGCATGTTGTTCTGAAACGTACCGTTCGGATTACGCTAGTCGTGACACCCAGACGAGTACTAACCGGATCATGGCATCCAATGCGTGGTTTTCCGATCAGTTCGTGGTACTCAATTTCTTTTAGTATCATTGGTTTTAAGCCTTTTGGTGCTCATCACTTGAATTTTTCGGTTGCATATCATAAATTCGAGTGTTGATCATTACTCTACTCTTGCTAAATCAGGGACTCATACGCACTGCTACTGACGATTGTGTGTGATGCTAGCTTAGCATACGATCGATATTGGTTGTGGGGTATAGGTCTTATGTTTTAGCGAGGGTTGATTCAGATTCTGTCTAGGTATCGTGTCTTGTAAGGTAAACCGGATGTGGGTCGCTACCCATCTAGTTCACCAGAACTTGACACCTTGTTTGGATAAGATGTCTGAAGCTCCACATCTTTGTTTATCATTATTATCGATTTTGGTGTTGGTTCATTTTATGTGAATCTACGTGAATTTATGTGTTTGAGTTGGGATACTTTGAAGAAATTCATGTTGCACCTATTACTCACCTGAGTCTCCTAAACCCCCAGTCTCATCCCTAAAGTAGGGGAGACTATGGTCCTTTATCTTTGGTTAGTCTCTTTGTTGAGTTTGGACTGGTCGTGGTGTATTCTTTTGACCTATTTCAGTTTGTGTTGGTCGCCCTATGTTGTTGTATCATGTCGGATGTCGGATATTGGTTATGAAAAATAGGATGTTCCCCGAAGACAAACAGTACTCACTAAGGGTATTATAGATGTGGTGGGTTAGCTGCGGTACACCCTATATATAAGGTAATTCCTCTAGGGTGCATTAGGAGTCAGGCCGAGAATTGTGTGTGTGTGTGGGTTATATCTCTAATCATCGGTTATATCACAATCTATTCTCCTCAGTCACCATTCTAAACCTAACCCTTGCAGTCAGGTAAAGATTTTTGGGCCGATATAATTGATTCAGTAATCAGGAATGTATTTTTACCCTCGGTGAAGTCTCTTATGTCGACTCTATGATTGGTTTTCAATTTTAAATGTGTTGTTTTGGTAAAAATCTTTTAACTTTCTAAAAAATTTTAAAGTCTCTTCTAATTTCGGGACGAAATTCCCTAAAGTAGGGGAGACTGTAAAATTTGCAAAATACCCGATTGAGAAACACGACCTGTTTTGAACTTTCGCGGTTTACCGATTTGCAAATCATTGCGAACCGAAAGAATTATTGGGTATTTATACCCCAATTAATGAATTTAAATGATTTATAATCAATTTTCAAAACCAAATATTCTTTTACAATCAATTGGAATCAAATTGGGTGTCTCGAATTGAAAATAAAGCAATTTCGGGTTTTTACGTGATTTCGGTACACGATCCGTCATTTACCGGGAATCTCGAATTTGGTCATCATATATCAAATTCACAATATTTATGAGTCTAATAATCAAATAACATGTCACGAGTCATCACACACTTGATCGAGTCGCGAATCGTTGGTGAATTGCCCAAAATTGATGCGTATGTCAAAACCGACTAAAAACGTGTTATGTTTGATTCACTGTGGATCATAATTCAATATATGGAATGTTTATATTCAAATTTATTGGCTTGAATATGGTTGAGGAGATGGGAAATGAAAAATGGTGAAAAAAAAAAAAACGGGACTCAAAAACGACGAAAAACGAAGAAACTGAAGCGAAAACGGTGAAGCAGCAAAATTCTGGTCGGGAGACTTGTAGGCGTATCGCCTGGAACTCCCAGGGGCTGTAGGCTATACGCCTGGAAGTGAAAAATCAGCAAAACCCTAAAATTCGGGTATTTAAGCAACATTAGCCTCATTTCTCATCATTTTCAGCCCCCATCACCTCTAGAACGGCCCTAAACCTCTGTAAAACACATTTTCAAACCCTAATCATCATCTTGAAGACCAAAGCTTGTTTCCTCCCTCTTCATCCCTTTTCTTCATCTTTTCGGTTTACCGGTAAGTGATCTTCTTCCTCCTTTATGCTCAAGATCTGAGCTTTATGGGTTCTAGGGACTAGATCTAAACCCTAATTGTTGATATCTTCTAGATCTATTCATTTTTCATGTAAAGATTGGAACTTTATCATGATTTTGGCTTGGATCTATGTTCATGCATGCTTATGTGTTGTAGATCTAGGTTTTATTGAATCAAGACTTGATTTTTATGTTGGATTATGAGGAGATCTAATCATGTATGCTTCTAAGTACTAAGATCCATGTTATATGACATCAAGTTTGTATCTTTATGTTAGATCTAGGCTAGATCTATGTTTTGTATGATGGATATAACCTAGATCTAGGATTTGCTCATCTAAATTGTGAATTTTGTGCATTATATGACTATGATCTTCCACATGAACGGTATATTATGATAGATCTTCATGCTAGATCCATAAAAGTTGAAACTTCATGACATTAGGTTGCTAGATCTATAATCGGTATAATGTTTCGAGTCAGATATATACATGATAATCATTAAGGATGCATTCTTATATCTTAGTATGACTAGATTTCATGTTAGATCTATAATCCTTATTGACCAAGTTCACGTTTGCATTTTGAAAATGGGTAGATCTACTATTTTACATGTCATTTGGACTAGATCTAAACTCGTTACCCTCAAATATGTGTTGATTATGACAATATGAAACTAGATCCATGTTTAGGCCAAATATTCACCATGTTTGATGATAGATAAAATTAGGGATTCATGTATGACCATGTTTGACCATGTTGACTTATGTTTGATCATGTTGGCTTTTGTTTGACCATGTTGACTTATGTTTGACCATGCTGACTTTCGTTTGATCATGTTGACTTATGTTTGGCCATGTATGACCATGTTGACATCTGTTTGGCCATGTTGACTTCTGTTTGACCATGTTGACTTCTGTTTGACCATGATGATTTATGTTTGACCATGTTTGACTTTCATATAAATAGTCAAATTAGGACCCTTTGACCTTACCCTTAGCTTAGGACTGGACCTATCTACTATAACGTACGTATCACTTCACCAAATCACCATCGAGTCGTCGAGTCAGTCGTGTCGTGAAATTAAATTATTTATTTATTTAATTAATCATTTATTTATTTCTCTCCCTATCCCTTCTAGTCGTCGAGATTATCATCAGATCTATCTTTCCTCATTTTGTGGTGTCATTCTTTCAAGTTGTGTCACCGCATCAGGTGAGTATTGATAGCCCCTCTTTCATTTCAATGTTTTGGGGTGCAACATGTATCAGTATTCAAAAACCCCAAACTCTTTATTATGCAAAATTCTATGCGATTCTATGTGTGATATTCTATTGTGTGATACTTGTTGGATTCTATGTGTGGATACTCGCTAATCGCTAATCGCTAATCGCATGTGTACCATTAACCTTTGACCCGTGGCAACATTGATAGATCTATTGGCTGACGACCCACCCGAGGCTGCCTTGGCTTGGCCGCCGGGTGATTGATCCCTTACTGTCTAGGCTTGGTGCACATCATTAATATGACTTGTTGATCACGATTGAATATTATCGCTTGACTCATTGAATCGCAAACGTTTAATCTATGTAGTACACTAACCCTATATTTACTCACCAACTATTCGTAGTTGACCTTTATTTTATACATGTTGCAGGATTTGCTGGTAGTTGATGACTTCTTGCTGTTGACACCATAGGATCGCATGCGGACTTAGTGTGGCAAAATTAATTAAGTCTAATTGTTCATTATTGTTGTATTTATGTCATGTATTGTAATAAATCTCAAATTATCTTTGAAATGGGTTTATTAAGAATATCGCAACATTAATTAGTGTTGTGTGTATCTGGACAATCATCATGCCCCGACGTATTCCGCCGTCGGTTGGGGTGTGACAGCCAACATCCTTAAGACCCAATCCATGGAAAATGTATCAGTTAGGGAACCTGGGGAACCTATTCAAGAACCTATGGAACCTTTGATTGACAACAGGAATCCCAGGTGCCAAAAAGCCAGGGTGGTGAGCATGAACAAGGTCGGCTTGTTGGCTCATCTTTGCTCAAAGATACTGGCAACATACAAGTTGAGAGCAACCATAAAATAACTTAATTGACGGTTCACTATATCCAACTTGAATCTGAATTAGCAACTCTCCGTGCAATTATCAAAGCTCGGGGAGAAGAAATGAATGGTTGAAGGCAGGACAATATTTGAAACCCACTGATAGGTAATGTTGTCATTCTTTGAAGTGAAATTTACATTTCAAGCTAGATTTAATTCAAAATATAATATCATTCACCGAAATGAAGGCCACTTGGGTGAACAAGTTGATCCGGAGGAAGAAGGCCATCCTGGTGAACAACTTGATCAAGAGGAAGAAGGTCATCTGGGTGAACAAGTTGATCTGAAGAAGAAGGATGTTGGTACCGGATTTCAGGATATGCCTAGCAGCTCGCAAGCACTTCACTGTAAGGATCCTGAAACTTATTTTTAACTAAAAATGATTTCCTCTTTGTTTATTTTTGCAGATTATCTCCGAAATAATTCACGTGTCCTAAAGACCCGGTCAACTAACAAGAAACGTGGACCAGATGGACCTTAACGGCTAGTGGGAAGGCGTAGAGTTAGTTGCTAGTTTTAGGAAGATTAGTTGCGATGTAATCTTTATATATTGAGCTCTAGGCTCACACACTACACACGATACTTGCTACCAGAACTCTCTGTAAGACATAGAACTCGAGCTCACTTCATTTGTACTTGAATACTTTCCGATTATATAAAAGTTTCAGGCAGCGGGCACTTTAAGCCGGCTCCCGAGGTTTTTTTTGCTAGGATCCTTGAGGATACTCAGGGATTCCTGGATTTTTCCCTCGTTACGTCATTGTGTCAACATCCAAACTTGCATTTTCCTTGTTAACTTCATCAAACATGCTACCTCACTTACAAAGTTTGATCAACTAATTGCTTAGGCAGTTTTTGACCAAAACAATTTGGCGCCCACCATGGGGCAAGTGGTGTTTGTATTCGTTAAGAGCCTTGATCTCCTTCCTGCCGTTAGTTTCTGAAAATGTCGACTCAACCAAAGAATACTTCAAAATCTATTTCGCCCACCAAACCGACTGTTAGCACCGGTCTTCCTCCAATGTCAAAGAAAACACCTAACACCGTAGCTAAAAGAATGGAATATCCCACTCGTACTGGGTCTCAAGGTATGTCTATTGACCCTGCTATTTCTAATAACGATTTGTATGTTTTGATCAGGCAAATGAAGACTCACGTGGATGAGCAAGCCAAAACCAACGAGAAAATGATGAAAGATATCATAGAATTGAAGAAATCAAAGAAACCAGTGGAGGGAACTAGTCCTTTGATACCGAAATCACTCGGTTTTGACTCTCCGAAAATATCGGAGCAGCCAAAACAGAATGCAAATCCCTCTACTGCTCCAAAAGCAGGTGTTACAACGGCTACTACTGCAGGATTCTCGGACTCTTAGCATCAGAAGACTTCCAGGGTGATAGATCTGGAATACTCCGGATTCTACTCTGAGCAACCCCCAGAATCTTACTACAGAGGATATGGAAGTCAGCAGCCGCCAAGGTGCTCCAGCCAGCAACCGGCCGGATTTTCAAGTCCAAAGATGCCGAGAGTCTCAACACAACAACCTGTACCTCAACTTTAGAGGTTTAGGACGTCACGCTTTCAAGAGCCTCGGAGCCAACAGTCAGGGGCACCTACTACTGAAGTGATACGAGGATCTTCAAGTCAACCATTCCAGGAATATCCGAGCCGCTTCTGAGCTGCTCAGGATCCCCAAGGATCCCTATTTTCTAACCCTTCTGTCTCTACAGGCATGTTCCCAGGTTCATCTCAAAAGATGCATGAGGGGGATTTCATCCCCATGCAAGTGGAAACCACAACTGAGCCAACTATCCTTAGAGATACTGAATGTGGACCCCAGATCCATCCTCATAATCCCCGGGCTGGTAACAACCTTGATAATCTTTATGCTAACCCTAACCAAGGAGCTGTGCAGGATGCAGGTATCAACTCAGCTATAGATAGGGAGCTTCAAAGACTAAAGGACATGATCTCAAGTGTTCCCGGTGTAATCAGGCCAATTCCTGAAGTGCCAGCAGGCAGTCACAGAGTCTCTAGGTTTGCATGGCCCATTTGCGACGTAGAGATTCCGAAAAGATTCCAAACTCCCAACATGAAACTCTACGATGGGACTACAGACCCTGAGGAACATGTGGCACAATACAGGGAACGGATGGAAATCAACCCCATCGCAGTAAACATTAAAGAAGCCTGCCTTTGCAAGGGTTTCGGCTCAACGCTAACAGGGCCAGCCTTGAAATGGCTGCTCAGTATCCCTCCTAATACCATTACTTCTTTTCCGCACTTAGTTAACTAGTGTAATAACCAGTTTTGATTTTGCAGCAGAAGCTTTGAGAAGCTCACAGGCGACTTATACAGAATAATTCGGAAATCTGATGAATCCCTCAAGGACTATGTGGCCAGATTTGGTCGAGAAGTTTTGGATATCCCCAACTTGGACATGGCAGCTGCTGTAGAAGCTTTTAAAATAGGACTTAAAGGGGATTCCTGCTTTTATGAAGACTTAGTTATGACTCCTTGCAGGAACCTTGATGAAGTCAGAACAAGGGCATTGAGGTTCATCAGGTTGGAAGATGATAAGAAAGTCTAGAAAAGAAGTGACGAGTCCTTAGGCAGAAAGACAGATTCTCCCAGAAAGCAACAACGGCCCAAACCCTATTACAGGAATGATACTCCCAGGGTCAATGCAGTTGAGGATGAAGAGTGTTTTGGTCAAAAACTGCCTCAGCAATTAGTTGATCAAACTTTGTAAGTGAGGTAGAGTGTTTGATCAAATTAGCAAGAAAAATGTAAGTTTGAGTATTGACACGAGGATGTAACGAGGGAAAATCCAGGAATCCTTGAGTATCCTCAAGGAGCCTAGCAAAAAACCTCGGGGGCCGGTTCAAAGTACCTGTCTCCTAAAACTTTTATATAATGAATGTCTTTAGTACAAATGAAACGAGCTTCGTATTCTAAGTGTTGCAGAGAGTTGCGATTGCTGAAAAAAGGTGTGTGTGTGCAAACCTAGAGCTCGGTTTAAATAAAGATTACATTTCAACAACCTATCCTAAAAAGTAGCAACTAAGTCCACGTCTTCCATATAGCCATTGAGGTCCATTTGGTCCACGTTTCTGTTAGCTTGACCGAGTCTTTAGGACATGTGATTAATACTGGAGTCAACCTGCGAACAAACAAAAAAGGGAAAGACAATTGTTAGTAAATAAATGTAAATCAGGATCCTTACAGTGAAGTGCTTGCGAGCTGATCCGAGCTGCTCAGTATCTCCTGAATTCTAGTACCAACAATTGCCCCCAAATTTTTGGCGGTTGGCGCATGTAAGCCAGCTGTCGAAAATTTGAAACACTTGTACTCTTATCCGAAGTATAATGATGATAAAGCAAAAATTTAATCCGCTCAACTTCCAAGCAACATTTTCTCTTAATTTTTCGTTTATAACTCCTCTTCGGCCACATAATTTCGCACAGATTTTTCTTTCGGCGAAACCCTAGAGCATCTTTCATCTTCCACAGGTTAGTACTCTTTCTCTTTTTCTTCGTCTTCGCTGATCATGGGAAAGAAACTGCTCCGATATTCGGCCACCGTCTCCGACGAAGTGGCCGACGACTTCACCGACCAGGGACTCCTTCCGGCAACGGAGGAGGAGACCTGCAACTTTGATGATCGAAAGATCGTAATGTTGCAGCGATCTTCGAGCTTCCCTGCCGAAGCTGAATTCCGTCCATTCGACCCTTCTTTGAAAGCTGACCACATCTCCGACGACTGGGTTTGTTTTCTTTACTACCCTTTTCTGCTCGGAATGACATTCCCTTTTCCGGATTTGGTCACCGACTTCTTCTCAGTCACCAACCTTGCCTATTCCCAAGTAATGCCCATGGTGTGGCGAATCCTTCTTTCTCTCCATCATTTGAACCAGACCCGCAACTTGAACATTGGAGTTGCCGAAATCTGCAAGGTGTACCGATTAGCCACTCATGGCAACAGTAGATTTGTCTTGAAAATCAGAACCGGAGTAGCCTTGTTGGTTGCGAGAACCTTCCTACCCAATGGGTTGTCAAGGGTAGGAAGAGTTTTTGTAATATTTTGATTCCATATGCTCCTCAATTTTACATAATTGATATGCTTGCCTTCTTGTCTTTAGAACGCCCAAGTTTGAAGCTCTGATCAAGCCAACCCGTGAATCCTCCAAGAAGCTCAAGGATCTCTACAGCATCCCAGTGGCAGAAAGAAGCTGTCAACCCGAAGACGTTTCAAGTGCTAGAAGTATCTCCCAGCAACCTCTCAGCCCCTCGGGAACCATGTCTACAGCTTCCAACTTGTTCTCTCTTTGATTTAAATTACACCTTGCTATTTCTAGAAACTGATCCCTTTCTGTTTATGATGAAGCTCCAGGTTCAGCTTCCAACTTCTCCTTCAAGGATCTCAAACTGCTCATAGCCAAGAAAGAGAAGACTGAGGAAACCAGCGGCAAGGCTCCCACAGACGTTTCAGCCCCTAAGTTCCGGGCCCCCAGCACTCGATCCAAGACCTCTTCTGCCAAGAAGCGTAAGGCTCCAGACTCCACTATCAATGTGGATAGTTTTGATGATCTTCCTCCTGTCGCAGCTGCCAACAAGCTGCTCTCACTGCAAGCTGTGGTGAACATTGTAAGTATAATTTAATAATAGAGAAGTATGTTAAAGTTGTAGTTATAATACTTCCCTTGTTGATTCTGACGTGTTCTGCTTTGGTACAGGGCATTGATAAGCTGAGCCACGAGGTAATTGATCTTGAAGGCAAACTGGAGACAATGGAGCAGAAGCTTGAAGCAGCTGAGCAGAAGCTGGAGGCAGCTGAGCAGAAGCTTGAGGCCTCCGAACTTAAGCTTGACCAGGCCACGCTCCGTCTTGAGAAGATGGGCAAGGCAGTAGCCAGCAATGCACGCCACTATGAGAAGCAGCTCAAAGAAAGAGATGCTGCAGCTGCTGAAGCCCTAAATCTGGCTGAACAGAATGCTCAATCCTCAGCCGCCATCAGCGTGCTTGAGTGCATGATCGAGATGGCCACTGCTGCGCAGGCTGAAGGCTTCACTCCAGAGAGCTGGCCGGTCAAGGATTGGGAGGTGAGTCTCAAAAAGCTGATGGCCGAGAGGGGGGAAGCTTCTGAAAAAGCTGACAAGGAGGTTGAGCCGAAGGTCGAGAAGGAAGCTGGTAAGAAGGGAAAGGGCAAGGAGGTGGAGCAGGCAGAGGCTGCTGGTGATAAGCTGGGCGATGAAGGCAATCTTGACTAGGTCGGAGCCCGCTTTTTTAGGTCGTTTGGTTTGGTTGTTTGTGGTTCTTTTTAAACAATGGTTGTGGTAAAAACAAAATACTTTAACTTTTGGGGGCTTGGATGGAGGGACCTTGAGTTTCAAGGCGAAGTCCAAGCTCTTTAGACAATATGGTTGGCCTCAGGTGGAGGGATCTTGGGTTCCAAGACGAAGCTTGGGGTCAACTCCTTTAATTTCCTGTTCAAGAAAATTCCATTCGTTGAGACAGTCAAGATCCTTGAAGATCCTCAAGGATCCTTTAGGTAGATTTGGTGAAATCCTGAGGACAAAACTCAGGTACTTGGGAATGAGCCAAACAGGGGTCAAGCCCATCTTAATCCTTTTAGGCAAGAAATGCCTTGTAAATCTTGGGTCTAAGCCAACTGGGGTCAAGCCCAAAACTTGAGAGACACGAAAGCGCCTAAACCTTAGTTAATGTGAAAACATTAAAAACCTTTGTTAAACTGAGGTTGAGCTCAAAAAATACTTGGGACTAAGCCAACTGGGGTCAAGCCCAAAACTTGAGAGACACGAATGTGCCTAAACCTTTGTTGACATGAAAATGTCAAAAACCTTAGAACCTTTACGAGATGACACGTCTGCCACCCATTTTGAAGTGCACTCTATGGCCAACGGTGATGAAATTATCAGCCACCCTCAGATGGACTGGTCGCACCACCTTGAACCATAGGCCACCACCGTGCGCTCCTGGCGAGGGTCTTGCGCTCCTGGCGATTCCCATTAGTGAATGAGAAGGTGAAAACCTCCTAAACCTTTGATTGCATTCAGAATGCTTTATACTTAGAAGAGGTGATCAGCCTCTAGCTTATGACAAAGTGCTTAGAACATCTGCAAAATACTTCAAGGCTTGGTGAGGGGTGGGTGTTAGTTTGGCTAACACCCCTCCGATGCCTAAGTCAGTAATCATTTCACAAGATAATAATATGAAATTGAAATAAGAATAAAAATCATACCTGATGTTTTTGGAGTTTACACAAGGATCTCTGGATATGCTTAGAGGATCCGGAGAGCACTTACATAAAATATAACTTTAAGTGAATTGCATTCCAAGCTCTCGGGAGCAGCTGACCTTTCTTAGTAGCTAGCCTGTATGCTCCTTTTCCAGCTTCTGAGTTTATTAGGTAAGGACCTTCCCATTTAGGTGCAAGTTTTCCATGTGCTGGATTGGTAGTATTTTGAAAAGCTTTCCTGAGTACCAGATCTCCTACTTGAAATCTTCTGATCCTGAGATTTCTGTTGTAAGACTTGGCTATCCTTCGCTGGTATGCTGCCATCCTGAATTTTGCGAGGTCTCGGATTTCATCGATTGTTTCAAGATCTTCAAGAAGTTCCTGCCTATTTGCTTCAAAATCCCGGCAGCTTGTTCTGGCAGTTGGCATCACCATTTCAGTGGGTATTACAGCTTCTGAGCCAAACACTAAGGAAAATGGTGTTCGACCAGTAGCATTCTTGGAGGTCGTTCTGTCAGCCCACAATACAAGAGGTAGCTCTTCAGCCCATTTCCCTTTCTTGTCTCCTAGCTTCTTCTTAAGATTATTGATGATAATCTTATTGCTCGATTCCGCTTGGCCATTAGCTTGTGGATGTACGGGAGTTGAAGTTACCATCTTGATGCCCCATGCCTCACAAAAACTAGTCGTTCTTTTTCCAATAAACTGAGACCCGTTGTCACAAACTATTTCCGAAGGGATTCCAAATCTTGTTAAAATATTCCTTTTAATGAAGGAAATCACTTCCTTTTCTCTAACTTGAACAAAAGCTTCGGCTTCAATCCACTTAGAAAAATAGTCCATCATGGCCAGCATGAAGACTTTTCCTCCAGGTGCTACAGGCAGCTTACCAACTATATCCATGCCCCATTTCATGAACGGCCATGGGGATGATATTGAATGGAGCGGCTCAGCAGGCTGATGGAGGATATTGCCGTGCCGCTGGCATGCATCACACTTCTGAACAAAGGCCATTGCATCCTTCTTCATAGTAGGCCAGTAGTATCCTGTCCTCAATACTTTGGAAAATAGTGATCTGCCCCCAGTGTGATTGCCACAATCACCTTCATGAATATCCTGGAGTACTGCAAGTGCTTCAGGCTGCTCGAGACATCTCAAGTATGGTCCTGCAAAAGATTTCTTGTATAAGATACCATTTATTATTGAATATGGGATTACCTTTGTTCGGAAAAGTCTGGAGTTCTCGTTTTTGGGGATTTCTCCTTCCTGGATAAATCTCCTGATAGGGTATGTCCAGGATTCCTGAGGATCCTGAGAGTTTATCATTTCCTGATCTTTATCTGCTGTGACGTCATTGACCTCCTGTTCTTCTATTGCTGGGGTCAGGATGTGAGTTATGGGAATCTTGACACCTTCTGGGATCCTTAAAGATGATGCTAAATTTGCCAAAGCATCAGCTTCTGCGTTTTCTTCTCTAGGTACCTGTAATATGCTGCAATTTTCAAAAGATAATGCTAATTGTTTTACAAGGTCTAGATATTTGGTTAGCCTTTCGCCTTTCACTGCATAAGATCCATTAAATTGGTTAGTCAATAACAAGGAGTCAATAAAAACTTGAATGTGTTGGATACCCATATCTTTAGCGAGTTGTAATCCTGCAATTAAAGCTTCATATTCGGCTTCATAATTAGTAGCCTTGAATTCACAATGGATAGATAGAGGGATGATGCCCCCCTGTGGCGATTTCAGTAGCGCACCCAATCCTGTTCCTCTAACGTTAGATGCTCCGTCTGTGTACAAGGTCCAGCTGCCTGAAGCTTCTTCGAGCTGCTTGACCTCTAGTTCAACTTCTGGCAGTATGTCGCTGCTGAAATCAGCCACAAAGTGAGCAAGGGCTTGTGACTTGATTGCTGTT
This sequence comes from Deinandra increscens subsp. villosa, assembly GCA_039602395.1. Classification (NCBI taxonomy): domain Eukaryota; kingdom Viridiplantae; phylum Streptophyta; class Magnoliopsida; order Asterales; family Asteraceae; genus Deinandra; species Deinandra increscens. The sequence goes on from JBCNJP010000007.1 coordinate 23,244,142, forward strand.
CTTGGCTCATATATGATGTCATAGGCACTTAATTTGACTGCCCATTTCGCCATTCTTCCTGAAATCTTTGGTTTTCTGGTTTCAGCGTCTAATAATGTTTTACTTACATAGTATACCGGATGTTGTTGTCCCTCATGATCTTTCACAAGCACAACACTTACTGAGTTGCCTGAAACTGCTAGGTAGAGAGATAGTGGTTCGCCCTTGACTGGTTGCATTAGAAGTGGAGCAGATGATAAATATTCTTTCAAGGAGCTCAGAGCTGCTTCATGTTTCTCACCCCATTCGAACTTTTTGTTCTTCTTCAATATGTCATAGAATTCTTTGTTCTTCTCGGACGATCTTGATATGAATCTGTTGAGTGCTGCCACTCTTCCAGTTAATCTTTGAACTTCCTTGACATTTGTTGGAGATTTCAAATTTATGATTGCTTGGATCTGTTCAGGGCTGGCCTCTATTCCTCTTTCAGTAACCATGAAGCCTAAGAACTTGCCGGCTCTTACTCCAAAATGGCACTTGGAAGGATTCAATTTCATGTTGAACTGGTCCAAGATATCAAAAGCAGCTTCAAGATCTTTAGGATGGTCCTTTGCTCTTTTCGACTTACCACCATATCATCTATATATACCTCCATGGTGTCCCCCAGTTTGTCTTTAAACATCATGTTGACTAGCCTCTGGTATGTGGCACCTGCATTTCGTAAACCAAAAGGCATTGCAATATAACAATAAATACCTGTGGGTGTCATGAAGGCCGTATCCTCCTGATCTGATGGTTCCATTTGAATTTGTTGAAAGCCCGAAGATGTGTCCATAAAAGTTAGCATCTCATGTCCGGTAGTTGCGTCCACTATAGAATCGATGTGTGGCAGAGGGAATGGATCTTTCGGGCAAGCCTTGTTTAGGTCTGTGTAATCTACACATACCCTCCACTTACCGTTTTTCTTTTGGACTACCACCACGTTGGCCAGCCATCGAGGATATTTAACTTCTCTAATCATTTTTGACTTGAGCAGCCTGTCAACTTCTTCTTGGATTATGATGTTTCTCTCATGAGCGAACTTCCTTCTTTTCTGATGTATTGGCCTGAAAGATTCATCTATACCAAGTTTATGAGTAATAATATCTTTAGATATACTTGTCATGTCTTCATGTTTCCATGCAAACGTTGTAATTCTGGATTTTAAGAGGTTCGCGAGCTGCTCCTCAATATCCTCAGGAATATTGGTTCCTACCAGCACTTTGATTTCAGGATCTTCAGGATTAAGCTGAACTTCTTTGATTTCCGATTCCTTTGTCATCTGAATTCTTCGTGCTGGTTTCTTTAATTGCTATGCTGGCTTGGGCTTGATGGTGTTCTTCATAGCAGAAGTATAGCAGTCTTTGGCTTCTTGTTGATCACTTAGTATTCTTACAACTCCCCAAGGTGTGGGAAGCTTCACACATTGATCATAGGTAGATGGGACTGCTTTCATGTCATGGATCCATGGCCTTCCCAAGATTACATTGCAACAAGGAAGGGAGTCAATAACGCATAATTTCTGCATGGAGTTGACTCCTTCAATGTAAACAGGAAGTCTGATGTCTCCAACCGTATGCTTGGTTTCTCCACTGAATCCTACTAACACCGAGGATCTTGGAATTATCTCTTCTTCTGGAATGCTCATCTTTTTAAGCACGTCCAATTGAATGATGTTGACCGAACTGCCATTGTCTATCAGGATCCTACGAACATAATGGTTAGCAATACATAATGTAATTACCAGACTGTCGTGGTGAGGATCCTGGATATCCAGCTTATCAGTTTCGTCAAAAGAGATGACTTTGTCTTCAGTCAATATCGCGTTCTTCTTTGGCCGACTGCCTTGATCCATTTTGGCCTCTCTGGCATGTCTCTTTACTGATGAGAAAGAGGCTCCGCATATGTCAGATCCTCCTGAGATGAAGTTGATTACTTTAGCATCTGCCGGCGGTGACTGTGCACTTTTGGGCAGCTCAGCAACTTCTTGAGTTTTACTCTTCTTTCTGCCAAACAATTCTTTGAGATGCCCCTTGCTGAGTAGGTAACTGATTTCTTTCCGAAGGGCTATGCAGTCATCTGTTAGGTGCCCAAAGTCTTCGTGGTAGGCACACCATTTAGACTTATCTTTCCACGATCCTTGTTTTTCTGGTTTTCTTGGCCATCTGGCTTTATCACCTAGATCCTGCAAGGCACATAACAAACCACTTGTGTCAACCGAAAAACAATAATCAGATACCTTTGGGAAGTCTTCCTCATCGTCTTCATCTTCAATTGCATTGACCCTGGAATTATCATTCCTGTAATAGGGTTTGGTTCGTTGTTGCTTTCTGGGAGAATCTGTCCTTCTGCCTAATGATTCATCACCTCTTTTCTGGACCTTCGTATCATCTTCCAATCTGATGAATCTTAGTGCCCTTGTTCTGACTTCATCAAGGTTCCTGCAAGGGGTCATAACCAAGTCATCATAAAAGCGGGAATCCCCTCTAATTCCCATTTTGAAAGCTTCTACAGCAGCTGCCATATCTAGGTTGGGGATATCCAAAGCTTCTCGACCGAATCTGGCCACATAATCCCTCAGGGATTCGTTGGGCTTCTGAACTATTCTGTACAAGTCACCCGTGAGCTTCTCAAAGCTCCTGCTGCAAGAAAACTTGTTATTAAACAGGTTAACTAAATGGGGAAAAGAAGTAATGGTATTAGGAGGGATACCGAGTAGCCATTTCAAGGCTGGTCCTATTAACGTTGAGCCGAATCCCTTGCATAGGCAAGCTTCTTTGATGTTTACAGGAATGGGGTTGATTTCCATACGTTCCCTGTATTGTGCCACGTGCTCCTCAGGATCTGTGGTCCCATCGTAGAGTTTCATGTTGGGGGTTTGAAATCTTTTTGGTATCTCTACGTCACAAATGGGCCACGCAAACCTAGAAACTCTGTGGCTGCCCGCTGGCACTTCAGGAATTGGACGAATAACACCTGGGACACTTGAAATCATGTCCTTTAACCTCTGAAGTTCCCTAGCAATAGTCGGGTTGATACCTGCATCCTGCACAGTTCCTTGGTTAGGGTTTACATAAAAACTATCAAAGTTGTTACCAGCCCTGGAAGTTTGAAGATGGATCTGGGGTCCGTATTCAGCATCTCTAAGGATAGTCGGCTCAGTTGTGGTTCCCACTTGCATGGGGATGAAGTCTCCCTCATGCATCTCCTGAGATGAACCTGGGAATATGCCTGCAGAGACAGTAAGATTAGAAAATAAGGATCCTTGAGGATCCTGAGCAGCTCGGGAGCGGCCCCGATATTGTTGGAATGGCTGAGATGAAGGTCCCTGTAGCATCTGAGTAGTAGGTGCTGCTGACTGCTGACTCCAAGGATCGTGTAGGTTCGTCGTTGCAAACCGCTGTGGTTGAGATATAGGTTGTTGTATCGAGACTGTCGGCACATGATGGCTTAAAAATCCGGCTGGTTGCTGACTTGAGCATCTCGGCGGCTGCTGACTTCCATATCCACTGTAGTAAGATTCTGGGGGCTGCTCGGAGTAGAATCCAGAGTATTCCAGATCTATCACCCTGGAAGTCTTCTGATGCTGAGAGCCTGAGAATCCTGCAGTAGTAGCTGTTGCAATACCTGACTTTGGAGCAGTAGAGGGATTTACTTTCTGTTTTGGCTGCTCCGATATTTCCGGCGAGTCAAACCCGAATGATTTTGGCATCAAAGGGCTGATTTCCTCTACTGGTTTCTTTGATTTCTTCAATTCCATGATCTCCTTCATCATTTTCACGTTGGTTTGGGTTTGTTCATCCGCATGGGCCTTCATTTGCCTGATCAAAACATAGAGATCGTTATTAGAAATAGCAGAGTCAGTGGACGTACCTTGAGATCCAGTAAAAGTGGGGTCTTCCACTCTTCTAGCATCGGTATCAGTCACTTTCTTCGTCATTGGGGGGAGACCAGTGCTGACAGTGGGCTTAGAAGATGAAATAGATTTTGAGGTAAATTTTGGTTGGCTTGACATTTTCAAGAATCGGTTATGGGAAGAAGATTAAGGCTCTTAATCGAATTCAAACACCGTTTGCCCCACGGTGGGCGCCAAATTGTTTTGGTCAAAAACTGCCTAAGCAATTAGTTGATCAAACTTTGTAAGTGAGGTAGAGTGTTTGATGAAATTAGCAAGAAAAATGTAAGTTTGAGTATTGACATGAGGATGTAACGAGGGAAAATCCAGGAATCCTTGAGTATCCTCAAGGAGCCTAGCAAAAAACCTCGGGGGCCGTTTCAAAGTACCTGCCTCCTAAAACTTTTATATAATGAATGTCTTTAGTACAAATGAAACGAGCTTCGTATTCTAAGTGTTGCAGAGAGTTGCGATTGCTGAAAAAAGGTGTGTGTGTGCAAACCTAGAGCTCGGTTTAAATAAAGATTACATTTCAACAAAGTATCCTAAAAAGTAGCAACTAAGTCCACGTCTTCCATATAGCCGTTGAGGTCCATTTGGTCCACGTTTCTGTTAGCTTGACCGAGTCTTTAAGACATGTGACTAATACTGGAGTCAACCTGCGAACAAACAAAAAAGGGACAGACAATTGTTAGTAAATAAATGTAAATCATGATTCTTACAGTGAAGTGCTTGCGAGCTGATCCGAGCTGCTCAGTATCTCCTGAATTCTAGTACCAACAAAGAGGACGAAGAAGATTTCCCCAAGGTATCTGATTATTGTTTTTCAGTTGTTATAAGTGGTTTGTTATGTGCCTTGCAGGATCTAGGTGATAAAGCCAGGTGACCAAGGAAATCTGAGAAGCAGGGATCCTGGAAAGATAAGTCTAAGTGGTGTGCATACCATGAGGACTTTGGGCACTTAACAGAAAACTGCATAGCCCTCTGAAAAGAAATCAGTTACCTGCTCAACAAGGGGCATCTTAAAGAATTATTTGGCAGGAAGAAAAACAAAACTCAAGAAGCTGCTGAGCCGCCCAAAAGAGCACAGTTCACCACCAGCAAATGCTAAGGTGATCAACTTCATCTCGGGAGGATCTGATATATGTGGAGCTTCCTTCTCCTCAGCTAAAAGACACGCTAGAGAAGCCAAAATGGACCAAGGCAGCCGACTAAAGATGAACGCAATGTTGATTGAAGACAAAGTCATTTCCTTTTACGAAACTGATAAGCTGGATATCCAGGATCCTCACCAAGCCAATCTGGTAATTACCTTGTGTATTGCTAACAATTATGTTCGCAGGATCCTAATAGACAACGGCAGCTCGGTCAACATCATTCAGCTAGATGTGCTGAAGAAGATGAGCATTCCAGAAGAGGAAATTATCCCGAGATCATCGGTCTTAGTTGGATTCAGCGGAGAATCTAAACATACAGTTGGAGACATCAGGCTTCCTGTGCATCGAAGGGGTCAACTCAATGAAGAAATTTTGCGTAATAGATTCCCTCCCTTGTTGTAACGTTATCTTGGGAAGGCCATGGATCCATGATATTAAAGCAGTTCCGTCCACTTATCATCAGTGTATGAAACTTCCCACACCTTGGGGAGTTGTTCGAATTTTGAGTGATCAACAAGAAGCCAAAGATTGCTACACTTCGTCTATGAAGAATACCATTAAGCCCAGGCCGACATAGCAATTAAAGGGGCCAGCAGGAAGGATTCAAATGACAAAGGAATCAGAGATCAAAGAAGTTCAGCTAAACCTTGAGAATCCTGAAATCAAAGTGCTGGTAGGAACTAATATTCCTAAGGATACCGAAGAGCAGCTCGTGAGCCTCCTGAAATCCAGAATTACAACATTCACATGGAAACATGAGGACATGACATGTATATCTAAAGATATTATTACTCATAAACTTGGTATAGATGAATCTTTCAGGCCCATACATCAAAAAAGAAGAAAGTTCACTCCTGAGAGAAACATCATAATCCAAGAAGAAGTTGATAGGCTGCTCAAATCAAAGATGATCAGAGAAGTCCAATATCCTCGCTGGCTGGCTAATGTGGTGGTAGTTCAGAAAAAAAAGAATGGTAATAAGAGAGTATGTGTGGATTATACAGACCTGAATAAGGCCCGTCCCAAGGATCCATTCCCATTACCACACATTGATTCGATGGTAGATGCAACTCGTGGGCATGAGATGTTAACTTTTATGGATGCATCTACAGGTTTCCAACAGATTCAGATGGAGCCATCAGATTAAGAAGACACTGCCTTCATGACACCCACATGTATTTATTGTTATATTGCTATGCCCTTTGGTTTACGAAATGCATGTGCCACATACCAGAGACTTGTCAATATGATGTTCAAAGACCAGCTGGTGGACACCATAAAGGTATACATAGATGATATGGTGGTGAAATCCAAAAAAGCTAAGGATCATCCTAGGGACCTTGAAGCTGCTTTCGACATCCTGGACCAATTCAACATGAAGTTAAATCCTGTCAAATGCCATTTTGGTGTAAGAGCCAACAAGTTCTTAGGCTATATGGTTACTGAAAGAGGAATAGAAGCCAGCCCTGAGCAAATTCAAGCAATCATGAACTTGAAGTATCCAACAAATGTCAAAGAGGTTCAAAGACTAACTGGAAGAGTTGCAGCACTTAACAGATTTATACCAAGATCTTCTGAAAAACCTAAGAATTCTATGATATATTGAAGAAGAACAAAAAGTTTGAATGGGGAGAGAAACATGAAGCTGCTTTGAGTTCCTTGAAAGAATACTTGTCATCTGCTCCACTACTAATGCAGCCAGTCAAAGGGGAGCCACTCTCCTTATACTTAGCAGTCTCTGGCAGCTCAACAAGTGATGTACTCGTTATAGATCATGAAGGACAACAACATTCGGTACACTACGTAAGCAAAACATTATTAGATGCTGAAACCAGGCATTCCTATTTAGAAAAATTAGTCTTAGCTCTTGTTATGGCTTCCCAAAAGTTAAGGCATTATTTTGAAACTCATGTTATTTACGTAAAAACTAATTATCCTATTAAATGTGTCTTGAGAAAGCCAGAAATGTCAGGAAGAATGGCGAAATGGGCAGTTAAACTAAGTGCCTACGACATTATATATGAACCAAGAACAGCAATAAAGTCTCAAGCTCTTGCGGACTTTGTGGCTGATTTCAGTAGTGACATACTACCGGAGGTCAAACTAGAAGTCAAGAAGCTCCAGGAAGCTTCAGGCAGCTGGACACCATACGCAGACGGAGCTTCTAACTTCAGAGGAACAGGATTGGGTGCACTGCTAAAATCGCCACAGGGGGACATTATACCTCTATCTATACATTGCGAATTCAAGGCTACTAATAATGAAGCTGAGTATGAAGCTTTAATTGCAGGATTACAACTTGCTAAAGATATGGGTATCCAACACATTCAAGTTTTTATTGATTCCTTACTAATGACTAACCAATTTAATGGATCCTATGCAGTGAAAGGAGAAATACTAACCAAATATCTAGATCTTGTCAAAAAATTAGCATTATCTTTTGAAAATTGTAGCATATCACAGGTGCCTAGAGAAGAATATGCGGAAGCTGATGCTTTGGAAAACTTAGCATCATCTCTAAGGATCCCAGAAGGTGTCAGTATCCCCATAACTCATATCCTAACTCTGACAATTGAAGAATAGGAAGTTAATGATATTACAGCAGATCAAGTTCAAGAAATGATAGACTCTCAGGATCCTTAGGGATCCTGGACATACCCTATCAGGAGGTTTATCGAGGAAGGAGAAATCCCCAAGAACGAGAATCCCAGGCTTTTCCGAACAAAGGTAATCCCATATTCAATGATAAATGGTATCTTATACAAGAAATCTCTTGTAGGTCCATACTTGAGATGCCTCGAGCAGCCTGAAGCACTTGTAGTACTCCAGGATATTCATGAAGGAGATTGTGGCAATCATGCTGGGGGCAGATCACTGTTTTCCAAAGTATTGAGAACAGGATACTACTGGCCCACTATGAAAAAATATGCAATGGCTTATGTTTAAAAATGTGATGCATGTCAACGACATAGCAATATCCTCCATCAGCCTGCTGAGCCGTTCCACTCGATATCATCCCCATGCCCGTTTATGAAGTGGGGCATGGACATAGTTGGGAAGCTGCCTACAGCACCAGGAGGAAAGGTCTTTATGCTCGCAGTGATGGATTATTTCTCTAAATGGATTGAAGCTGAAGCATTTGCTCAAGTTAGAGAAAAGGAGGTGATCTCCTTCATTAAAAGGAATATCCTAACAAGATTTGGAATCCCATCAGAAATAGTATGCGACAATGGGTCTCAGTTTATCAGCAGAAGAACAACTGGTTTTTGCGAGGCATGGGGGACCAAGATGGTGACTTCAACTCATGTACATCCACAAGCTAATGGTAAAGCAGAATCAAATAATAAGATCATCATCAACAACCTTAAGAAGAAGCTAGGAGCTAATAAAGGAAAATGGGTTGAAGAGCTCCCATTCAAATTGTGGGCTGATAGAACAACTTCCAAAAGTGCCACTGGGTAGACACCATTCTCCTTGGTGTTTGGTTCAGAAGCTGTGATCCCTACTGAAATGGTGATGCCAACTGCTAGAACAAGCTGCCAACATCCTGAGGCTAATAATCAGAAGCTCCTTGAAGATCTTGAAATGGTTGACGAGATCAGAGATATTGCTAAGTTCGGAATGGCGGCATACCAACAAAGGATAGCTAAGTCTTACAATAAGAATCTCAGAATCATAAGGTTTCAAGTAGGAGACTTGGTACTAAGAAAAGCTTTTCAGAATACTACCAATCCAGCTGATGGGAAACTTACACCTAAGTGGGAGGGTCCTTACTTGATTGATTCAGAGGCTGGAAAGGGGCATATAGATTGGCTACTATGGAATGTGAGCTGCTGCCAAGAGCCTGGAATGCAATTCATCTAAAAGCGTATTTTATGTAAGTGCCCTCTGGATCCTCTAAGCATCTCCAAGAATCCTTGTTTAAGCTTTGAAAACCGCAGGTATGACTTTGATTCTTATTTTGATTTCATGTTATTATCTTTATGGAATGATTACTAACTTAGGCATCGGAGGGGTGTTAGCCAAGCTAACACCCACCCCTCACCAAGCCTTGAGTGTTTTGCAGAAGTTCCAAGCATCCTGTCATAAGCTAGAGGCTGATCACCTCTTCTAAGTCTAAAGCATTCTGAATGCAATCAGAGGTTTAGGAGGTTTTCACCTTCTCATTCACTAATGGGAATCGCCTGGAGCGCAAGACCCTCGCAAGGAGCGCATGTTGGTCGCCTATTCATGAAGGAGATTGTGGCAATCAGGCATTTTATACCTCAAAGGACTAAGATGGGCTTGACCCCCGTTTAACTCGTTCCTAAGTACTCAAGATTTATTCTCAGTTTTATCAGGATTTCACCAAGTCTATCTTAAGGATTCTTAAGGATCCTCAAGGATCTTGACTATCTCAGCGGTTGGAATATTCTAGAACAGGTGACATTGGTAATGCATATATTATATGTGTTTATTACTAACTGAGTATCGGCTAACATCATGGTTTGATAATGTTGGCAAGTTTTATAAACTTATAAGTTTTTAAACTGAGTTATGCTGTTGAGCATCCTACGGGATCCTCATTCAAATATTTTTCAGAATTTACTACAAGACCAAAATACGCACAACACACCATGATGATCTAAATACTGCTAGATTATATATATGCAGGTAATTAAAGAAGTTGACCCCAAGCTTCGTCTTGGAACCCAAGATCCCTCCACCTGAGGCCAACCATATTGTCTAAGGAGCTTGGACTTCGCCTTGAAACTCAAGGTCCCTCCATCCGAGCTCCCAAAGGTTCAAGTACCATTGTATCTGTTTCACCACAACCATTGTCTTAAAAACATCAACCACTAAACAGAACAACCAAAAAATGTGGGCTCCGACCTAGTCAAGATTGCCTTCATCGCCCACTTCCTTCTCACCATTTGCCACCTCCTTACCCTTGCCCTTGTCCTTCTCGCCACCAGTTTCCCTGTCCGCCACCATGACCTCCGGCTTAGTCTCCTTAGCCATCTTCCCAGCAGCTTCATCCTTCTCAGCCATCAGCCTTTTAAGGCTCACCTCCCAATCTTTGACTGGCCAGCTCTCTAGAGTGAAACCTTCAGCCTGCGCAATTTTCGCCATGCACTCAAGCACGCTGATGGCAGCTGAGGACTTGGCATTTTGATCGGCCAGGTTCAAGGCTTCGGCAGCAGCAGCCTCTTGTTCCTTGAGCGGCTTCTCATGGTAGCGATTCTTGCTGGCAGTTATCTTACCCATCTGCTCGATGTGGAGCAAGGCTTCATCAAGTTTAAGATTAAAGGACTCGAGCTTCTGCTCAGCTGCTTCCAGTTTTCCTTCGAGCTCGATGACTTCATGGCTCAGCTTCTTAATACCCTGCATCAAATCAAAGTGGATCAGAACCACAGCTTGCAGAGAGAGCAGCTTGTTGGCTGCTGCAACAGGAGGAAGGCCCTCGAAGCTGTCCACGTTGATGGTGGTGTCCGAAGCCACGCGCTTCTTGGCAGAAGAAGTCTTGGATCGAGTACTGGGAGGCCAGAATTTGGGAGCTGAACTGTCTTGAGGGGCTTTGCTGCTGGTTTCCTCAGTCTTTTCCTTCTTGGCAATTAGGAGCTTGAGGTGCTAGAAAGAGAAGTTGGAGGCTGAACCTGGAGCTTCATCAGAGACGATAAGAGATCAGTTTCCAGAGACAACAAGATGTAGCCTGAAACAAAATAGAAACAAGTTCCTACAAGTACCTGCAGACATGGTCCTGGATGGGCTTAGGGATTGATGAGAAGTGGTCTGAGCACTTGCCACGCCTTTAGGAAGGTAGCTTCTTTCAGAGGCTGGGATGTTGTAAAGATCTTTGAGCTTCTTGGTGGAATCTTGGGAAGGTTTGATCAATGCTTTAAAATATAATATCATTCACCGAAATGAAGGCCACCCGGGTGAACAAGTTGATCCGGAGGAAGAATGCCATCCTGGTGAACAACTTGATCAAGAGGAAGAAGGTCATCCGGGTGAACAAGTTGATCCGGAAGAAGAAGGCTGTTGGTTTCGGATTTCAGTATATGCCGAGCTGCTAGCAAACACTTCACTGTAAGGATCCTGAAACTTATTTTAAACTAATAATTATTTCCTCTTTGTTTATTTTTGTAGATTATCTCCGAAATAATTCACGTGTCCTAAAGACCCGGTAAACTAACAAGAAACGTGGACCAGATGGACCTTAACGGCTAGTGGGAAGATGTAACACTCAAATTCGGGAGTCACGTAAATAAATAAAAGTCACGAACCGGGATTCGAAAACCGCAACAAATAATGATCTAGTGGGCTGAAAAACAATTACAAATTTAATAAAACTTGGATCAGGCTTGGAGTCCATGTGCAGGCCCAAAGACTTGAAGAAAATCGCAGCCCAACTCCTTCATTGGCCCACCTGCGATTTTTTTTCCTTTTGTCTGCTACCCAGCGACTTCCACGAGGTGAATTTGCCCTCTTCTTTATTTCTTTCTTCTGTACATGTAGGGCAGAACTCAGAGCTCCCACCTCTCTCTAAAAATTTCGAACAAGAGAGAGAGAGAGAGAGAAGGCACAGGGCTGAAAAATCAAGGCTAGCAAGGAGTGAATCATCAAAACACTAGTAAGTTTCTCCTTCAAGAGTCAAAAATAATCTAGGGTTTGTGATTGGGTCATGGAGAAACAAATTGATGAATGAAATTCGAACCAGGAGGAGGATTTCGAGAAGCATCAGGAGATGATTGAACTCAATCTCTAGTAATCTTCATTCAAAGTAAGTGGGTTTGATTTACTTATGATTGTATAAGAAAATAGATGGAATTGAACCTTGATTTCTTAAGAGAATGTTCAATTAATAAAGGTATAAAGCTGTGAGAAAGATGAAGGGCTGTTAGTCCCTTGATTTCGTGATAAAAGAGAGTTGCAGGGCTGGGATTTTCGAGAAAAAAAGGAAGGGCTGGGCTGCTGCTGTTCACCTGATTGTACAGGGAAGAAGAAGTCTGATTGTACAAGTTTTTCTGCATCAGGTACAACCCAGTTATGGATGACAGTTTTGTAGAATAAGAAACCCAATTCTGAATTGTTCCATGAGTAGATTACCAGCCTTAAAACCATGCTAAAACCGCTCAGAATATCATAATTGTAATGCATGTTATAGATTAGTAAAGATTGGATTGAAAAGATAAAGAATTTAGTACTAGTTTTATTAAGAAATTTCTAAGTTAGAAAACTTGAAGAATTAGAGTAATGGTGATAAGAATTTGATGTAATTGGGAAAAACCCAGGTTTGGTTTCCAACAGATTAAGGTCTGACCCGCTATAAATCTAGTGTTGCATTATGCAACATTATACAACAACTTTATAAAAATATAAGAAAAATGGCATTTACTTGAAATTCCAAAAATTAAATAATTATAAATACTTAATACTGCAATATACAACAGTTTTATAAAAATTAAACAACATTTCCTAGAAATTCTAAAGCTAAGTTGATGATCGGTGTTTAGTGTTGCATTATGCAACAATACTGAAAAGATAAAGAATTCGAGTTTAACAAAACTTGAAGCGTGTCATAACACACCATTTTTCCAGGATATGATTAAACACCATTCGCGGGTCACGAATGTTAGAATACTCAATATTGCATTATGCAACACTAAGTATTGCATTATGCAACAGTTTGAAAACAGAATATTTAAGTTCAATAAAATTTAAGGTTAGGACATTTTGTGAACCAAGATTACAATTGACATATATACAAATAGGAAAGCACCATAGAAAACATTGAATTTATAAAACATAAAACCCAAAATTTTAGTTTAAGCAGGACATAAGTATAACAAATATATTTTGTTATTATTGTTGGCCTAGGTTGATTGCATCAAAAACAGTCTGACTATCAAAGTAGATTATCATAGCTAAAGTCGCCAATAAACCAAGTGAGTTCCGTTGACCTTGTCCTTGTTATTCAAAGTTTTGGCCACTATGATTTAGTGTGCAACAAGTTGAATGCTCTCTGACTACTTATTGCATTGTGGCGTGTAATGTGCAATAATCACTACGTAACTAGTATGCTAGATCATTTGGTGCATGTGTTGTACCCCTGTGACTTATATATATCTTACCGGTTGAACTCTAGTCATTACATTGCAAAAATATGTATTCAGTAGCATTAAAAGATATATGACAGGAATGGTACGGCTCACCAACAACTTCTTAGTTGTTGATACAAGTTGATTCACCATTTTGCAGGTAATCAGTAGAAACCTCCAGATAGGTGAACCTTCAATGAATCAAGCATATGTGATTAATAAGATTTCAAGATCAGTCGGGCCCAGTTATTAGTATTCTATTAAGATGCTAAGTCAGAACTTATTATTATTATTATCATATTTGCTGTTAAGATTGTGAAACTTGTAGGCTGTCTGTAAATAAACAAACCGTTGTTTAATATTATCATATTTCTGTTGCTTCCGCGTGTATTCTGATATGGACAGCCTGTTTTCCACAACACCTTCCCCGTGCCCGACAAGCGATGCGGGCGGGGTGTGACAGGTTGGTATCAGAGCCACAGGTTCCAGCAGATTAGGAGTCCTTAATGCCCTAAGGTTGAACCTCAACTCGATCATAAGAATAATGCATTCATTAAAGGACAATGACTAGGGTGAGGAAATTTGTCTGTTGGGTGGTTATGGAGAGTTAGTGTAAGGTCGATAGTAGTTTCAGCCTAGCTAACTGCAATTCCTATCCACAGGTACACTAAGACTCGATGAAACCTAACAGACGAATTTAAGAACCTAAAGTCTTCCAATTATAAGCTGCAACTCTAAGAGATTAATGAATAAGCCAAAGACGATGTTTATATATATATATATGTATGTATGTATACACCAATAAAGAAAAGTACAAACACAGAAATGAAAAGCAAGTTTGGGTTATATAAAAAAGAAAGGTTCAAACAGCCATCTAATAGTGGAGGCAGATCAAAGGAAAATTCTTAAAATTAGTCACAAGTACTAAAACCAATATACATTAAAAGGCAAAAATCATAAACTTCCAAGAATACACCCAATATCACAAATTTCTAAGAATACTACATTCCTAATCATAAACTATTGCTCTGGCAAACATTCATTTAAGATCAAATATGGCTACTAATCAAGAAGACGATCAGGCTCATCCCTCCAACGAGAATGATAATCCATCAATTCAACAAGAATCTCAAAATAATGACACTGAGAGGAGAATAAAGGATATAGTTGCTATTGAAGTAGCAGCTGCATTATCTGAGCGCTTGGCTAAAATGAAGCAAGATGAGAACATGCCTGCTAAATCAGAAGAAAGTCAGCACAGTCGAACCAGAAGAAGACTAGATGGCAAGCGATCGAGATCACACGTTAGCTCTCGGAGCGAATCTGTGCATAGACAGAAAAGAAACCGCCAACGTTATGCAGATTACTCATCTAATGAGGAGGAAAGTGACAGAGAAGACAGGAGAAGAGCAAAGAAAAGAGGTTGCACCTACAAGGCTTTCATGGCTTGTAAGCCTAGTATTTTCAAGGGGGAAAAGAGTGCAACTGACACTCTAAATTGGCTGGAAGAGATGGAGGAAGTGCTGGAAATCAGTAACTGTGCAGAAGAAGAAAAAATAAGATTCGCATCTCAGTCATTTAAAGGTAGTGCACTAATCTGGTGGAAGACGATTAGAAATGCAAAAGGGAAGGATCGGGTTTATCAGAAAAGGTGGAGTTGGTTCAGAAGGATAGTGATGAGAAAGTTTATATTAGAAAGTGAGTCGGAAAAACTAGAGAACGAATTTACCAACTTGAGGATGGATGTAAATGATTACAAAGCCTATATCAATCGTTTCAATGAGCTGTTAACTTTGGTTCCTCATATGGCCGAGACGGAAGACAGACAAGTACGTCGATTTGTATGGGGAGTAAGCCCTGAAATACGGGCAAATGTGAGAACAGCAAGACCTCAGACACTGGAGTCCGCCATGGACTTAGTAACGATTCTGAGCGAGGAATGGTTGAGGCAAGCAGAGCAGAAGGGAGAATTGGAACGAAATAAAAGAAAATTTGACAACAAGAATCGTGAAGATGGATGGAGAAATAGTGGTGACAAGAATACGAAAAGAATCAAAGAAGAGACATGCAGGAAATATGGGAAGACGGGTCATAAGGCTGCCGTATGTAGAAGTGAGGAGATGTGTTACAAATGTGGGAAGAGGGGTCACAAAGCTGACGTCTGTAGAAGTGAAGTAACGTGCCAAAATTGTCAAAAAGAAAGGGCACTACACAAGTCAATGCAGAAAAGATGTGGAATGTCAAAAATGCCACAAGATGGGACATTATGCAAGTCAATGTCGAGGCACAACTACCTGCTACTTTTGTAACGAGGAAGGACACACACGACCTGAGTGTCCCAAGATGAGGGAGGTAGAAAAAGGTAAGGGTAGAGAAAAAGGAAAAGAAGGTGGAGCACCGCGAGGAAATGCTCGGGTGTTTGTGCTGAACGCCGATGAAGCTCGAAAGGACGACGATGTCGTAACTGGTATGTTCCTTGTTAATAATAAATTTCTCAGTATACTATTTGATTCTGGTGCAAATAAAAGTTTCATATCTGTTGCATGCATGCCTAGATTGAATTGTACCATACACAAACTTGATACTCCATATATAGTAGGAACTGCCAACGAACAAGAAATAAGTATACCTGAAATAGTTAAGAATTGCCAGTTAGACATTGACACTTCTAAGTTTGAATTAGAATTATTACCTATGACCTTAAGTGGCTTTGATATTGTGTTGGGTATGGACTGGCTAGCCCAGCAACGTGCAAAAATTCACTGCGATACCAAGACAATAACGGTGGAGTCGGCGGATGGTAAAACTCACACTATTGTTGGGGAAAAATTAACAAAACCCAAGAAGATTTTATCCTTACTTCAAGCAAGAAAGTGCATGAGAAAAGGATGTCAGGCCTTTCTAGTAAACGTTGTAGAGTCACCAAAGGAGAAGAAAATAGAAGATATACCGGTGGTCTCCGAATATGGTGACGTGTTTCCAGATGACTTACCTGGCTTACCACCAGATCGACAAGTGGAATTCCGAATAGATCTAGTTCCAGGAGCAGCCCCAGTGGCAAAAGCACCGTATAGACTGGCACCGTCGGAAATGCAAGAGCTAAAAAGCCAACTACAAGAACTCCTGGATAAGGGATTCATAAGACCCAGTTCATCACCTTGGGGAGCGCCAGTGCTTTTTGTAAAGAAGAAGGATGGATCAATGAGAATGTGCATCGACTATCGAGACCTGAACAAGTTAACAATCAAGAACAAGTATCCATTGCCAAGGATCGATGACTTATTCGACCAACTTCAGGGTGCAAGTTATTTCTCTAAAATCGATCTAAAGTCCGGATATCATCAAATGAAAGTACGCGAGGAAGATATTCACAAAACAGCCTTTCGCACAAGGTACGGGCACTATGAATTTACTGTTATGCCCTTTGGGTTAACAAATGCACCGGCATTGTTCATGGATCTAATGAATAGAGTGTGCAAGCCTTACCTTGACAAATTTGTCATTGTTTTTATTGATGATATTCTAATCTACTCGCGTACAAATAAAGAGCATGAAGAACACTTGAGAAAAATGTTGGAGATATTGAGAAATGAAAAACTTTATGCCAAATTCTCTAAGTGTGACTTCTGGTTGAGAGAAGTCCAATTTCTTGGACATGTGGTAAATGACACGGGAATCCAAGTAGATCCAGCAAAGATAGAATCTATTATGAAATGGGAGCAACCAAGATCACCAACAGAGATCCGACGTTTTCTTGGATTAGCCGGATATTATCGGAGGTTTATCCAAGACTTCTCCAAAATTGCCACACCTTTAACAGCATTAACTCAGAAGAATGCTAAATTTGACTGGAAGCAGATACACACTGATGCATTTGAATTGCTAAAGCAAAAGTTGTGCTCTGCACCCATATTATCTTTGCCAGATGGAACAAAAGATTTTATGGTCTATTGTGATGCATCTATCAATGGACTTGGGTGCGTGCTTATGCAACGGGATAAAGTAATTGCTTACGCATCAAGGCAATTGAAACCACATGAAAAGAACTATACTACTCATGACCTTGAGTTAGAAGCAATAGTATTTGCCTTGAAAATTTGGAGGCATTACCTGTATGGAACTAGGTTTGAGGTTTACTCTGACCATAAAAGTCTTCAGCACTTGTTCAACCAGAAAGAATTAAATATGAGGCAACGGCGATGGATGGAGGTGTTAAGTGATTATGATTGTGAGATCAAGTATCACCCAGGAAAAGCCAATGTTGTGGCAGATGCGTTAAGTCGCAAGAATAGGCCTAAGCCACTACGAGTGAGAGCCATGAGAATAAATGTTAAAGTAAATATGATTGATGAGATCAAGGAAGCTCAGAAAAAGCAACTGGAAAAGTCAAACCCAGAAGAGGAAGAGATGATGACTAAAGTACGACAACTTGACGTTGGACCAGATGGAATTTTACGATTGGGAAACAGAATTTGGGTACCCAAGGAAGGAGAATTCCGGGAGGTAATACTGCAAGAAGCACATAAATCCAAGTACACAATGCATCCCGGTGGAGATAAAATGTATCAAAATCTGAAAACCCATTACTGGTGGCCGGGAATGAAAAAGGACATTGCTAAATACATAGGACAATGTCCTGTGTGTCTGCAAGTAAAAGCTGAACACCAAAAACCGGCTGGATACTTACAACAGTTAAAAATTCCGGAATGGAAATGGGATTTGGTCACTATGGATCTCGTAACCAAATTGCCAAGAACAAGTAGTGGTAATGACACGATTTGGGTAATTGTAGACCGATTAACCAAGTCAGCACACTTTCTGCCAATAAAAGAATCATCTTCGTTAGAACAGATGGCAAAGCTGTATGTGAAAGAAATCGTTTCAAGACATGGAGTTCCATTATCTATTGTCTCGGATCGGGATAGTCGTTACACTTCTCAATTCTGGAAAGCATTTCAAGCAGCTTTGGGAACTAAGCTACACTTTAGCACTGCATATCACCCCCAAACGGACGGGCAAAGCGAACGAACAATTCAGACATTGGAGGATATGCTAAGGGCGTGTGTCATTGAGTTTGGTGGTAATTGGGATAGTCATTTACCATTAATCGAGTTCGCTTACAATAACAGCTATCATACTAGCATCAAGGCAGCTCCTTTCGAAGCTTTATACGGACGTAAGTGTCGTACGCCACTGTGCTGGTCAGAAATTGGCGAAGGGCAATGGACAGGTCCTGAATTAGTATTAGAAACCACTGAAAGGATCAGGCAAATTCGTGACAAACTCAAGGCCGCTCAAGATAGACAGAAAAGTTATGCGGATAAAAGACGGAGGCCTTTACAATTTGGAAGGAGATTTAGTAATGCTAAAATATCCCCTTGGAAAGGAATCATGAGATTTGGAAAACGTGGAAATTAAGTCCACGATATATAGGGCCATTTAAAGTAATATCCAAAATAGGAACCGTGGCCTATCAACTTGAACTACCTAAAGAGCTTAGTGGAATTCATGACGTATTCCACGTTTCAAATCTTAAGAAGTGTTTGATCGATAAAGACATTGCTATTCCGATTCAAGATATAAAAGTGGATGAGAAGTTGAAGTACACAGAGCAACCTGTTGAAATATTGGAAAGAGTAGAAAGGAGATTAAGAAGAAGACGATCCCTATGATCAAGGTCAGATGGAATTCACGCCATGGACTGAACCACTTGGGAATTGGAAACAGACATGCGACGAAGTACCCCCAGTTATTTAATCCAAAATAACGAATTCCGGGACGGAATTCCCTTAAGGGAGGGGGAGTTGTAACACTCAAATTCGGGAGTCACGTAAATAAATAAAAGTCACGAACCGGGATTCGAAAACCGCAACAAATAATGATCTAGTGGGCTGAAAAACAATTACAAATTTAATAAAACTTGGATCAGGCTTGGAGTCCATGTGCAGGCCCAAAGACTTGAAGAAAATCGCAGCCCAACTCCTTCATTGGCCCACCTGCGATTTTTTTCCCTTTTGTCTGCTACCCAGCGACTTCCACGAGGTGAATTTGCCCTCTTCTTTATTTCTTTCTTCTATACATGTAGGGCAGAACTCAGAGCTCCCACCTCTCTCTAAAAATTTCGAACAAGAGAGAGAGAGAGAGAAGCACAGGGCTGAAAAATCAAGGCTAGCAAGGAGTGAATCATCAAAACACTGGTAAGTTTCTCCTTCAAGAGTCAAAAATAATCTAGGGTTTGTGATTGGGTCATGGAGAAACAAATTGATGAATGAAATTCGAACCAGGAGGAGGATTTCGAGAAGCATCAGGAGATGACTGAACTCAATCTCTAGTAATCTTCATTCAAAGTAAGTGGGTTTGATTTACTTATGATTGTATAAGAAAATAGATGGAATTGAACCTTGATTTCTTAAGAGAATGTTCAATTAATAAAGGTATAAAGCTGTGAGAAAGATGAAGGGCTGTTAGTCCCTTGATTTCGTGATAAAAGAGAGTTGCAGGGCTGGGATTTTCGAGAAAAAAAGGAAGGGTTGGGCTGCTGCTGTTCACCTGATTGTACAGGGAAGAAGAAGTCTGATTGTACAAGTTTTTCTGCATCAAGGTACAACCCAGTTATGGATGACAGTTTTGTAGAATAAGAAACCCAATTCTGAATTGTTCCATGAGTAGATTACCAGCCTTAAAACCATGCTAAAACCGCTCTGAATATCATAATTGTAATGCATGTTATAGATTAGTAAAGATTGGATTGAAAAGATAAAGAATTTAGTACTAGTTTTATTAAGAAATTTCTAAGTTAGAAAACTTGAAGAATTAGAGTAATGGTGATAAGAATTTGATGTAATTGGGAAAAAACCCAGGCTTGGTTTCCAACAGATTAAGGTCTGACCCGCTATAAATCTAGTGTTGCATTATGCAACATTATACAACAACTTTATAAAAATATAAGAAAAATGGCATTTACTTGAAATTCCAAAAATTAAATAATTATAAATACTTAATACTGCAATATACAACAGTTTTATAAAAATTAAACAACATTTCCTAGAAATTCTAAAGCTAAGTTGATGATCGGTGTTTAGTGTTGCATTATGCAACAATACTGAAAACATAAAGAATTCGAGTTTAATAAAACTTGAAGCGTGTCATAACACACCATTTTTCCAGGATATGATTAAACACCATTCGTGGGTCACGAATGTTAGAATACTCAATATTGCATTATGCAACACTAAGTATTGCATTATGCAACAGTTTGAAAACAGAATATTTAAGTTCAATAAAATTTAAGGTTAGGACATTTTGTGAACCAAGATTACAATTGACATATATACAAATAGGAAAGCACCATAGAAAACATTGAATTTATAAAACATAAAACCCAAAATTTTAGTTTAAGCAGGACATAAGTATAACACATATATTTTGTTATTATTGTTGGCCTAGGTTGATTGCATAAAAAACAGTCTGACTATCAAAGTAGATTATCACAGCTAAAGTCGCCAATTAACCAAGTGAGTTCCGTTGACCTTGTCCTTGTTATTCAAAGTTTTGGCCACTATGATTTAGTGTGCAACAAGTTGAATGCTCTCTGACTACTTATTGCATTGTGGCGTGTAATGTGCAATAATCACTACGTAACTAGTATGCTAGATCATTTGGTGCATGTGTTGTACCCCTTGTGACTTATATATATCTTACCGGTTGAACTCTAGTCATTACATTGCAAAAATATGTATTCAGTAGCATTAAAAGATATATGACAGGAATGGTACGGCTCACCAACAACTTCTTAGTTGTTGATACAAGTTGATTCACCATTTTGCAGGTAATCAGTAGAAACCTCCAGATAGGTGAACCTTCAATGAATCAAGCATATGTGATTAATAAGATTTCAAGATCAGTCGGGCCCAGTTATTAGTATTCTATTCAGATGCTAAGTCAGAACTTATTATTATTATTATCATATTTGCTGTTAAGATTGTGAAACTTGTAGGCTGTCTGTAAATAAACAAACCGTTGTTTAATATTATCATATTTCTGTTGCTTCCGCATGTATTCTGATATAGACAGCCTGTTTTCCACAACACCTTCCCCATGCCCGACAAGCGGTGCGGGCGGGGTGTGACAGAAGACGTGGAGTTAGTTGCTAGTTTTTAGGAAGATTAGTTGCGATTTAATCTTTATATATTGAGCTCTAGGCTCACACACTACACACGATACTTGCTCTCAGAACTCTCTGTAACACATAGAACTCGAGCTCACTTCATTTGTACTTGAATACTTTCCGATTATATAAAAGTTTCACGCAGCAGGCACTTTAAGCCGGCTCCCGAGGTTTTTTAGCTAGGATCCTTGAGGATACTCAGGGATTCCTGGATTTTTCCCTTGTTACATCATTGTGTCAACATCCAAACTTGCATTTTCCTTGTTAACTTCATCAAACACGCTACCTCACTTACAAAGTTTGATCAACTAATTGCTTAGGTAGTTTTTTACCAAAACAAAGGACATCCGGGTGAACACCTTGATCAGGAGGAAGAAGGTCATCCGAGTGAACAAATTGATCCGGAAGAACAACTCCATGCAAGAATAGTTGATCTGGAAGAAAAAATCCATCCGGAACAAGTCATTGGTGATAATCAGATCACAAGTGAGGTAAGGGATCTATAGGCTGATTTGGAGATTCAAGAGGAAGTTTTCTCGGAAAAATAGTTACAAGCTCTCAAACCTGCTGTTGGGTGTTGATTTTTAGGGTTGCTCACCAGGAAGCTCAAACAGTTCAGGAATCCGAAGACAATTCGGGAATCCTACGAGTTCAGGTATCCTAATTATATAATATTCGCTAACCCCTATTTTTGCCTAGTACTTAATTGATTGCAGGTCATGTTGGACTCTCAAATGAACCCTGAAGACTCGGTGCAACCGTTGAAGGTCGTGGACCAAGTGGACACATAGTGGTTTAACAGTCAAATTAGTTAGAGAATGAGATCCCGAGAATCTCGGAGAGTTAGTTATCAATGTAATCGTTATATAACAGGGGTTATGATCGATATAGGAACAATACAACTCACTGGCACTTTACCTCAGATAGCAACCAATCGTTGTAACACTTAGCTTGATCGATTATACCTCCAATACACTTGTATATATCGTTTTCTTATTAATACAATTTCTAGGCAGCAGGCTCTTCATGCCGGCTACCGAGGTTTTTTGCTAGGATCCCAAAACGAAACTCAGGATTCCGGAATTTCCCTCGATACATCCTTGTGTCGATATTCATACTTTGACATATTGTTATCTTCATCTTAAAGCACACTACCTCACTTACAAAGTTTGGTTCACTTAATCATTTCGGTGATTTTTTACCAAAACAGTTTGGCGCCCACCGTGGGGCAAGTGGTGCTTCGATCTACAAAAAAATGTCCATATTTCTTTCACTTCATTTGATCTCCACTTCAAAAATGTCAACCCAACCAAAATCCGTTTTAGCCTCTATTTCATCCTATGTTCCTCCTCTTCCTCCTGCTCTAGTAAGCCAGAAGAAGACCAATGATCGCCAGAAGAAAGTAGATGAGCAGCCGAGGAAAACGGATTATCCCGTTTTCACAGGATCCCAGGTTCAATCTGTTGACCCTGTTATTACTAACACTGATTTGTTAGCTTTGATCAAACTGGTGTAGAATCGGATTGATTAACAAGAGAAGACTAACCAGACGGTGATGAAGGAAATTGAGGAGCTCAAGAAATCCAAGAAACCTGTGGAGGAACAGAGCCCCTTATTTCCTAGGCATCTTGATTTTAATGCCTCAGGACCCTCAGATCTGCTCTGCTACCATCTTAAATCAACAACGCCAGCAAACACAAGCTTTACTACAGCCCCTACAATGACTTCCCAAGCTACTGGATACGCGAAGTTTACTGTCGGGTTCTTGAGGGCCACTCCATTAGAATCCTCGCAGTCGTGTCCTAAAGATCCTTGGACACCATCATTGTTGGGAATATCAGCAACACCATGCGAAGGACACCCATTTCATGCAGGAAACCTGGGCCAGAACTCCCAGAGATATCAGCACTCTAACCATTTTGTTTCCGTAGGGACCTTCAGGGCCAACTCCTCGGAAGTACATGACAGAGACTTTATCCTATGCATAAGACAAAGACTACAGAGCCAAGCATCCCAATGAGCTATGGATATGGTCCTAGGATCACAATCCAGGATCCTGACCAAGGTAATGTGTCTAACTCGATTCCTTTAGCTTCTAACCAGGGTGCTTCTTATGACTCAGGTATTCACCCAAGTATCGCTAGGGAGCTCCAGAAGCTGAATGAAATGATATCAAGCATTCCAGGAATCATAAAACCTATCCCTGAAGTTCCCTTGGATATGGTCCTAGGATCACAATCGAGTTCACTTGGCCAATCTCTACTGTAGAGATTCCAAAATGCTTTCAGACACCGAGCATGAAGCTGTATGATGGGACCACAGATCCTGAAGAACACATGGCACATTACAGGGAGCGCATTGAGATCAAACCTATTCCAACGGACATCAAGGAAGCCTGTATGTGCAAAGGCTTAAGTTCAACCTTGACAAGACCATCCATGAAATGGCTACTGAGCATTCCTCCTAACACTATTACATCATTCTCTCACTTGGTTAACTTGTTAAAAAGTTTTCTTGCAGCAGAACCTTTGAGAAGCTCACAGGTGACTTGTATCAAGTGGTTCAGAAGCCGGATGAGCCGCTCAGGGACTATGTTGCCAGATTTGGACCAGAATCCTTGGAGATCCCTCATTTAGATATGGCAGCAGCCGTCAAAGCCTTTAAAATGGGGCTCCGTAAGGATTCCCGTTTTTACGATGACTTAGTAATGACTCCTTGCAAGAATCTTGGTGAAGTGCGCAGCAGAGCTCCGAGGTTTATCCGTTTGGATGACGATAAGAATAATACCGAAGGGTTGATATTCCTAAATATGATCCTAGTGGCAAGAAGTCGGAATCCCTAGGGAAACAGTACATATCCCGACCATATTCCAAACCAGATAACCAAAGGATCAACACTGTGGACCAAGATGATGGCGAAGAGGAGTACCCTAAGGTATCTGAATATTTCTTTTCTATTGATATTGGTGGGCTGATGTGTGCAATGCAGGATCTTGGAGAAAAGGAAAGATGGCCCAGAAATAACAACAAAGAAGGATCCTGGAAAGACAAGACCAAGTGGTGTGCCTACCATGAGGATTTCGGCCACCTAACCGATGAGTGCATAGTACTTCGAAAAGAAATTAGCTACTTGCTCAGCAAGGGGTAGCTCAAAGAATTGCTAGGTAGGAAGAAGAGCAAGACCCAAAAAGCCGACAAGCTTCCTCAGAGAGCAGCTTCTCCACCTTTGGATGCCAGGATCATTAATTTTATTTCAAGAGGCTCAGACATCTGTGGCACGTCCTATTCATCTGCCAAGAAGTACGCCAAGGAATCAAAGTCTGAACAGGGAGACAAACCTGTCCAGACATCCACTCTAACTCAAGATAAAGTGATTTCATTTGACGAAAGTGACCGCAGCAACATCCAGGATCCTCATCACGACAGCCTTGTGGTAAATTTATATGTTGCTAACCATTTTGTTCGCAGGATCTTAATAGATAATGGAAGCTTGGTCAACATCATTCGACTTGACGTGCTCAAGAAAATGGGCATCCTAGAAAGTGAGATTGTTGCAAGATCCTCAGTGTTAGTCGGCTTCAGTGGAAACCAAGAGCACTGTGGGGGATATCAGGTTACCAGTATATATAAAGGGAGTAAACTGCATGCAAAAATTTTGTGTTATAGATTCTCTCTCGTGTTGCAACGTTATTCTTCGCAGGCCTTGGATTCATAAAATGAAAGTAGTCCCCTCAACTTATCATCAATGCATCAAGCTTCCTACACCATGGGGGGTTGTAAGGATAGAGAGGACCAACAGGAAGCCAAGAATTGCTACTCAACTTCGATGAAGAATACAACAAAATTGACGAAAGCATAGCAATTACAGAAACATGCACATGACGATCAGGAGGACATGGAGCTTGATGTGAAAGAAATGCAATTGTACCCTGAGAATCCCGAAGTCAAGGTGCTGATAGGGACTAGTATCCAAGCAGATACTGAGCAAGAGCTCATTCAGCTTCTGAAAGCCAGAACCTCAACTTTTGCTTGGAAGCATGAGGATATGACACGTATCATTAAACATATTATTACTCACAAACTTGATTTCGATCATTCTTTCAGGCCCATCCAGCAAAAGAGAAGAAAGTTCGCTCCCAAAAAGAAAGCAATCATCCAGGAGGAAGTTGACAAGCTTCTCAAAATAAAGATGATCAGAGAAGTCAAGTATCCCAGATGGTTAGCCAACATGGTTGTAGTACAGAAGAAGAAGAATGGAAAGTGGAGACTTTAGAGTTTGTGTAGACTACACGGACTTGAACAAGGCTTGTCCCAAGGATCCTTTTCCACTTCCTCACATCGATGCAATGGTGGATGCAACGATGGCCATGAGATGCTTACCTTCATGGATGCCTCATCAGGATTCCAGCAGATTCAAATGGAACTCTCTGACCAGGAACACACGACATTTATAACCCCAACAGGTATATATTGTTATACGGCTAAGCCTTTTGGTTAAAGAAATGCAGGTACCACGTACCAGAGACTAGTCAACATGATGTTTAAAGAGCACCTGGGGGACACAATGGAGGTCTATATCGATGACATGGTGGTAAAATCAAAAAAAGCTAAAGATCATGTCAGGGGTCTCCAGACTGCTTTTTATATTCTTGATCAGAATAACATGAAGCTGAACCCCTCCAAGTGCCACTTTGGGGAGCGAGCAGGGAAATTCCTGGGATATATGGTTACTAAAAGAGGGATAGAAGTAAGCCCAGAGCCGATCAAGGCAATCTTGAATATAAAATCCCCATAAAATGTTAAAGAAGTGCAAAGGTTGATATGAAGGATAGCGGCACTAAACAGATTCATTTCAAGATCGTCAAAGAAGTGTAAAGATTTTTTACGATATTCTGAGGAAAAACAAAAGATTTGAGTGGAATGAAAAGCATGAAGAAGACCTGAAATCCCCAAAAGAATACTTGTCAACAGCTCCACTTCTCATGAAACTAGAGGATGTGGAGCCGTTATCTCTATACCTTGCAGTATCCAGAAGCTCAGTTAGCACTGTATTAGTCAAGGATCATGAAGGTCAGCAGCATCCGGTGTATTATGTAAGTAAAACTCTGCTAGATGCAGAATCTGGTGTATTCCTATCTCGAGAAATTAATCTTAGCTCTTATTATGGCTTCCAAAAAACTAAGACATTATTTTGAAACTCATGTTATTATTGTGAAATCTAACTATCCTATTAAGGCAGTTCTAAGGAAGCTGGAAACCGGAAATGTTAGGAAGGATGGCTAAGTGGGCAGTCAAATTGAGTGCCTACGATATCAGATATGAGCCAAGGACATCAATAAAATCCCAAGCCTCGGCTGACTTTGTGGCGGATTTTAGCAGTGCCATTGAGCCGGAAGCTGATAAGGAATCCAGAAGCTTAAGAAGCTCGATGAAAATTGGAGTCTCCACAGGGGGGACATAATGCCACTATCCATATCTTATGAGTTTCAGGCTACCAACAATTAAGCCGAGTATGAGGCTTTGATTGCTGGATTACAACAAGCCAGGGATATGGGAATCCGGTGCATTCAA
Organism: Deinandra increscens subsp. villosa; assembly: GCA_039602395.1. NCBI lineage: Eukaryota > Viridiplantae > Streptophyta > Magnoliopsida > Asterales > Asteraceae > Deinandra > Deinandra increscens. The sequence goes on from JBCNJP010000007.1 coordinate 23,271,030, forward strand.
GTATTCATTGATTCTCTCTTATTGACTAACCAATTTAACGGCTCTTATGCAGTGAGAGGGGAAAACTCAATTAAATATCTTGATATTGTTAAAAAATATTAGCTTTGTGCTTTGAAAATTTTAACATAACACAGGTACCAAGAGAAGAGAATTCAGAAGCTGATGCCTTAGCAAATCTGGCATCATCACTCAGGATACCGGAAGATATCAGGATCCGAATAACACACATCCTAACCCCAACAATAGCTGAATAGGATGCTCACGCAATTGAAAGAAATGGAGATACGAATGTTGAGGATCCTGAAGATGTCCAGGAATTCTGGTCTTACCTGATCAAAAAATATTTACAAGATGGGGAAATCCCTAAGGGTGAAAATCCTAGAGCTTTCCGCGCCAAGGTAGTACCCTATCTTGTCTTAAATAACATATTTTACAAAAAATCTCTTGCAGGTGTCTACTTGAGATGCTTGGAAAAGTTAGAAGCCCTTGAGGTACTCGAAGACATTCATGGAGGAGATTGTGGAAAGCACACTGGGGGCAGAGCACTATTCTCCAAGATTCTCAGATTTGGTTATTATTGGCCCACAATAAAGCCTAGAAATGATATGCCTGCCAAAGACAAGGTAATGTCCTGCACCAACCAACTGATCATCTGCATTCTATAGTCTCTCCTCGGCCATTTATGGAGTGGGGCATGGATATTGTGGGTAAGTTGCCCAAGGCTTTTGGAGGGAAGGTGTTTATGCTCGCAATGATGTACTATTTCTCTAAGTGGATTGAAGCAGAAGCCTATGTTAAAGTTAGGGAAAAGGAGGTGATATCCTTCATCAAGAGGAACATCATTACCAGATTTGGGATTCCGACGGAAATTACTTGTGACAATGCCTCCCAATTTATTGGCAAGAGAATTACTAACTTTTTTGCAAGTTGGGGAATTAAAATGATCACTTCCACACCAGTTCACTCTGGGTAGATAGAACGACATCCAAGAACGCAACAGATCAAACTCCATTTTCCTTAGTATTTGGAACTGAGGTTGTGATCCCTACGGAGATGGTAATACCTACAGCAAGGATCAACTGCCAGGATCTTGAAACTAATAATCAGAATTTGCTTCAGGATCTCGAAACAATTGAAGAGCTCAGAGACTTGGCCAAAATCCGGATGGCATCATACCAGCAAAGAGTGGCTAAATCCTATAACAAGAATACAAGACTTATAAGATTTCAAGTAGGAGATATGGTGCTTAAAAAATCATTCCAAAACTCAACGTATCCAGCTGATGGGAAGTTGGTACCTAAGTGGGAAGACCCGTACTTAATAGATTATGAAGAAGGAAAAGGGGCATATCGATTAGTGAACATGGAAGGAGAACCCTTGCCAAGGGCTTGGAATGCTATACATCTTAAAGCTTATTTCATGTGAGAATCCCGTGGAGATTCCTTAGGATCCTCATCACCTAAACATGAACATGTATACCTACTAGTACAATTTCAATTTATCCTTATTATTCTTATCTCACGTTACTAACTTAAGCATCGGAGTGATGTTAGCAAGGCTAACACCCACCCCTCATCAAGTGTTGAGTGTTTTGAAGATGCTGAGAATCCTGATTAATTACTTTGGGTATATCCCCAGTTAGAGGTTGGCCACCCCTCCTTTGCTTAAGGTATCCTGCATACCTTCTAAGGTTTGAGAGGCTGTCTCCTCTCCTACGTTTGGGTAATCGCCAGTAGCGCACGACCCTCGCAAGGAACGCACGTTATCCACTAGTATGCTCAAGGTGGCCGGACCGCCAGTCCATCCTAAGTGGTGGCTGACAATCTTGTCATTGTACGCTGTTGGGCGGATCCTCAAGGTTTTTAACACTTACGTGTTAACAAAGGTTTTGACATTTACATGTCACTTACGTTGGCTTAGTCCCAAGAATCCGGGTATATCCCCAGAATTGGCTTAGTCCCAAGAATCCGGGTATATATCCAGTTTGTCTTTGTCCCAAGTGTCACACCCCCAATTAACCACTAACGGAGTTTATACCGTTAAGGGGTGCGAGCAAACCAGGACCACAACCATTAGTTACAAATACTAAACGAATCAGAGTTAATCCAAACACATGTCATAAATAAAGTCTCAAAATACGCAGCGGAAAATATTGTCTTAGCACTAACCACGTGCTTTACAAATTCATTGTTTTAATTTCCCAATTAAGTTTAACCAAAATGAAATGTCTTCAAGTGCCATGCCAACCCGTTCCGGAATACTCCTCAGCGATCTGCAAAAGTGAAAACCATACAAGTGTCAACCTAACGGTTGGTGAGTTCACAGTGGGCTTGTCACGCAGTGGCCCGGTCTCATAATCATAATCGTATCAACATATACTTATGAAGTAGTTATTTGTGAAAAGCAATGCTTAGTGATGTCCATAAACATGGTATTGTGGTTTAGTGAAAGTAATGTCCGTAACATACGTTATCGGGTATGTACTAGTTTTGTATAATTAAAGTGCTCAACCGATATCGCGGGTAGCTAATCCGTCGTTCCATGCACTAAGGAAGTTTGTACCAAAGCTGACTGATAGTTTTCGTAGTGGCAGCGCCATCATATATTTTGTTTTGCGGACCTACGTCATCGCGGATTTGCCTCCCCCGTGTCCTCTCGGGATCACGGTCAGATAGGCTGATATTGTACCTCCGTGCACTTCCCGTGTCACGAGGCGGAGTTTGTCAAACTCCAGTAGATCTACCCAACATCCCCTCGCTTTACAATTAATGGTACAATTAAGTTGATGACTTTTTCAGTTATAAGGAAATCCTTAGAAATCATGTGATATCATGTGGTTTAGACTTTAACCTACACTAGCCATATTAGAACGGTTTATTTTGGGTTCTCATGAATCCCAAAAACATTTTCAGTTTTGTTTTAGAAACAATTGTTTAAGTATTTCACAAGTGTTTCCCATAAAACACTTCAAGTTCATCAAGTGGGTGCCAAGCACTCCTAAGCTTTCAAGTTCATCAGAGAGGTGCATAGCACTCATAAGGTCGTGAGCATTGTTTTCCACTAAGTTATTCAGTGTGACCCAAACGGGTTCACGGTAAATGGGTTAGTGACACTCACCTTTGGTTGCACTGCTACACTTGCTAAGAAATCCAAATATTGTTTGCTTATCGAAGACCTAAGAACACGTTTAGGTCTTAAGTATTAGTTTTGTGTCTAATCTTTAACTTACGTCACTATGGCCCATAACATAGCACGTTGGAACTATGACACGACATATCGACACACGACACCGGTGGTTGATCATAACAAGGGTTCACATAATTCAGAAATCAAGGCATGTTTCATTATTGCACAATCATGTAAGTCATAGCATAACATTCAAACAAGTTGCACAAGTCTGGGTTTTGGTCTGGTCTCAGTTTCGCTAACAGTTTCGTTATAGTTTCGCTATGCAGTTTCGCTGCACAGTTTCGCTGTGTGCACGGGCAGCACTTTCGCTAGGCAGTACCCGATGACACAGTTTCGCTTGCTAGTTTCGCTCGAAACTGTTGACACAGTTTCGCTAGCATAGCTTCGCTCGAAACTGGTTTGAACTTTCGTTCAGGTTGGTTCGCTCGATAGTTTCGTTCGAGCAGGTCTACTTAGTTTCGCGGGCGACACTGTAGTTTCGCTACACAGTATCGCTGGATGAATATCTATACAGTTTCGCTGTATAGTTTCGCCCAGAGAACAGCTCAGTTTCGCTGGTCGCGAAAAACACATAAATCAGCCTAAAAATCAATCTAACAGCTTCCATACTTCATGTGGTTCAATATTTAGCATGCATAATCATTTACCAACATTAAACAGTAAGTTTTAACACCTTAAACATGGGTTTTCACATTCAAATCACCAAAAACACATTTTAAACCTAAAATGACCTAACTAGCATGAATCTTCATTATGGTTTGATTTCAAACGTAAAGTTACAGACTTTATGATAGATCTAGCCTTCCTAAGCATCATATCAGAAGACCAAGTGATTACATGAAGATCTAAGCATGCTTTTTAAGAAAACACATAGAAAATGCATAAAGAATGGTTTTGGGACTCACGGTTTGATCTAGGATCGATGGATGGTCTCTACCAACAGAGATGATAGCAGCAAATGGTGATTTCTCAGCTGGTCCAGAAGTTTCAGAAGAGTGTGTGTGCTTTTAGTGTGGAGTATGCAAAATGATGAAGATTAGGGTTTTATGGTCTTTATATCAGGAGCTAGTTTCGCTGGCAGTTTCGCTGGCCAAGCGAAACTGGCTCCGAACATATGTAAATCAAATAGCTTAGCCGGATACCGAGCGAATCTATAGTTTCGCCCGGTAGTTTCGCTGGCAACCAAAAGTGACCAATTTACGTTCTATTATCAATACTAAATCATGCGTTTAAATCACGTTGCACATAATGACAATAAATAAATGAACACATAACACATATGGACGGGTTCGGTGATCAACCAAAGGTCGTGGACGTATTCGGCCTAGTTAAGCATTAGTTACTAAGTTAACACTTATAACGTAACTAACGGAGATTGTCTAACGGAAGTTAACCTTGGAATTCTCGGATGTCACACCAAGTTTTCAGGGCTTGTCCCCAGAATTGGCTTTGTCCCAAGTATCTCGAGTTTATCACTAGTTTGACTATATTTCCTAACTTATTTTGAGTTCAGGAATCCTACAGGTAATATGCCTTAGCAATTTTCCACTATACCAAAGGAGGTCCTCGTGAAGATCCCAATTGGGATGCCGACAAAAATGTTAAAAAGTGAACTTGGAAATTGCCTAAGGTTAAACCTAATGGTCAGGTATCTAATATTTTCAAACTATACATTATTGAACTCTAATCAGTGACCTTACATCTATCCCATTTTATTTTGTTACAACTTATAAATATTCTAAATCGTTTTGCAAAAGTTATAGTTGTATTTAAAGGATTTTTACAAGTTCTAATGCTCAGAATAATTTTTGCAAGCAAAATTGGAAACCAAAGTACGTCGTAATACGTCAAAAGCCATACTATAATATTATTAACAAAAGGGGAAAGGTTGAGTTCCCCAAGTTCGTCCTGGAAACCTCAGGATCCCTACACTTGGAAAGCTCAGAGGTCATTGTTCATTAGGAATCCGGGTTTTGTCTTGTAAAACACAAGATCCTTTCACCCGGATCCCCACCATTATTTGTTTGTTTTTTGTTTGTAACAAGAAACCATAAAAGTTAATTGTTTCTACAACCACCACCATTCAAACCAAAAAACATAAAAAAACTGGGCTCAGACTGTTGCTTTATCTTCATCGCCTGTCACCTTCCCATTTTCCCCAAGCTTCTCACCCTCGCCGATCTTCAGCACGTAAGCCTCTGTCATCGCCTCTAGAGATTCTGGAACCACCTTCGAGGAGTAGCCTTTGTTCCCATCGTTCCTAGTCTCTGCCACCTCACCATCGCCTTCTCCTAGGGATTCCAGAATCGATCTCCAAGCCTCAGTATCCCAGCCAGGAACCTTAAAACCAGCCTCTTCCGCTTTGCCCGCCATTTTGATTCGGCTTTCCAGGACGCTCCGTACTGCCGAGAGTTTGCCGATTTCGGCATTCAAAGCTTTCTCAGCCTCAAAATCCAGGAGATGCTCAATGAGCTTATGCTCATAGTAGCAGGTCTTGCCTTTGGCGATTTTAGCCTGGGCTTCGTGTAGAGGCTAGATTATGAGGCTTGTAATATTAAATAAGTTGGGCTGGGCTTAGAGGGTTTCATTAGAATCATAGGCTAGTTTGCTATTGTATTTAGGCTAGTTTATGATTGGGTTTGGGTTTACTATTGGGTTTATGATCCACAAGGGACCCAATAGTAAACCCATTGGGGTGTCTATATAAACCCCTCAAGACCTCCTCATTTCAGGATGCTAGTTTACGATTTCTAGAGGAGCACTGGTGTTCACGATCGTAAACCCGAGAGAGAGGAGTTTACGATTACAAGTTTTGTACCCGACAAGTTCATCTTGTGTGCAAAGTTCAAGTTTTCATTGGTTTAATCATCGTATTCTTGTGTTCTCTTCTACTTTCTTCTTGAATCAATCACTTACGAGGATTCCGCACTCGTTTGTGATTAAAATATCGTGATTAGTTGTTGTTTCCGGACCTACAATTGGTATCAGATCCAAGAAATGAGTGTTTCGAGGTTCTCACGATATTGGATTCAAGTTTTTCTGGAAAAAGTTTTGGTTTTTGAAGATTTAAAGCTGCTGGAGGTGTTTCCGATTGGTTCTGCTGCTGTTCTTCACGTTTACGATCGGTATCTGGGATGATTTGGGTGTTTACGACTGCTTGTTTTGAAGATCTTCATCAGTTTTGGGTTTACGAGTTCAAGATCGAGGCTTTATCGTGTTTACGATCCGGTGAATTGAGTTTACGACTTTTTCTGCTCGGAAACGTGTGTTTACGACATTTTTCAGCCGGAATCAGGAGAATACGATTTTTCTCGATCGGAATCAGAGTTTACGACTGTGCTCGATCGGAATCAGGTGTTTACGACTGGCTGGATCGGAATCGTTGTTTACGATCGTTGTTTACGACCCGGAGGTGTTTACGATCGGAAACAGGGTTTAGGATCGGAAACAGGATTTGCGGCAAAAAGTCATTTTTTCACACTTTCACGGAAACGGACGTAACTTTTGACTCGTTTGGAGTAAGAAGCTCAAATTTGAACATGACGTTCGTGACACCGAGCCCCAGAATTACCCCTGACTAATGTCCGGGGGAGCTCGTTTGGACCCCCAAATTCCACTCCGAAGGCCTCCGTTTTTCAGTTTTAAGTTTCTGACACTATACTTTGAATAGTGATTTTGCCGTTTTTGCTAATTTTTCAAAATTTTCAGAAGCTGCATAATGAGTTCAGTGGTTGAAGAAAGGAATATAGTTGAGGAAAAAGATGATTTCACAGATGAAGTTGACAAAACTGAGATATGTCCCAATCCCACTTGTGCTCGTATAATTCCTGGACTTAGGCAAATTTGTAAAAATTATCAGATAGAATTATTTGAGACAAAATGCGAGAGGAGTTCTTTTAAGGGTAGATGGCAAAAGAATGAGGAGAAGGTAAAAGCTCATAAACGAGACATTGAGAAATATCAGAAGCTAGCAACGGAGAAGACTATCTTATATGATCGGGCTAGGATTGAGATATCTGAGCTTACACAGAAATTAACTGAACTGCAACAAAAATTTGATGAGCTGCAGGTCAAGTATGATTGCAATCAGGAAAGAAACAAAAGAATGCTCGATGCTGGAAAGGAATTATCACATGCTGTTGTGACTGGTCAAGTTGGGAAAGACACATCTGGATTTGGGTCAGAGAAAACTGATAAGTCCTTGGCTGCAAACAGCATCATTCCTCCACCAGTTCCCAGAGACATTATAGGAATACTTCTTAGTGAGGATCAAGTTGAACGAACCAAGTCTGATTATAAAGAAGCTGCTCCTCCTATTGATAGTGTCTTGGTTGGAACTACACCATTGACTCAAGAGGAAATAGACAACGAGGCAAACATGACATATGGTGAAGGGAGAATAGAGGACGTATCAAGAGATGATGCTGAGTGCCAGGAGTATAACAGATGTCACAACTCTAAGTCTGATGAGGCTGGGATAGAGTTGAAACCATACCCTGAAATTGAAACCCCATACTTCAAGGTAATTGACAAAGTCGAAAGGGAAAAGGTGATCTTGACGACACGGCCTGAGGGGAAGATCTTTATGACATCTGGATCAATGTTTGACCAAGAACCAGATGTAGGATATGAATTACCGTCCTTCTCCTCCAAGTTCAAGGGTATAACCGATGGAGTGATAAGCGAACCTAAAGTTGAGAGGCCAAAGATAACCATCAAGCATCCAAGCATGAAACCAACAGCTGGAGTGAAGAATGAAAAACTCAAGGGAGTAGCTGTGTCTCCCATTTCTTCAGTTGGATCATGCAGTTGCTGTTGTAATTGCAAGAATGGTGCTTCAACGTCAAAGAATCAAGGAAGCATAAAGACAGTAAAGACAGGTTCGACACAGGCTTCGACAAACCAGCAGAAAGTCAAATCTGAAGCTGCAGTCAAAGCAAAGAAGCAGACACAAGGCAAACCAGCTCCATATCAGCCACCAAAGACAAATGGTTACACGTCTGACTTCTATCTAAAGAAGCAGACTTGTTTTAATTGTGGCATCGCTGGTCATATTGCTAGAAACTGTCTTTATCGCCCCTATGAACCCTATTTTCCGAAAAGTCAAAGGGTTTCATATCAGGAGTCTGTAAAGTCTAAGCCCATGAAGGTGGAAAAATCTAAGGTAATGAAGACTGTTACTCCTAAGGTTAAACCCTCTGATCAACATTGGGGTGCTGCCAAAGCTGAAAGAAAATCTTTAAATCAAAACAACAGCTTTCCAAGTTACCAAAATTTCCAAAAATAGGTGAAGAAACCATTTTCAAAACAAACAAAGTCTGAAAAACCCAAGGTTACCCCTCCCAAGGTAACTAAAACTGTTTTCAAAAATGATTCTAAAATGCAGAAGGTTGAAATACCTAGAGTCACAACTCAAAAGGTGACTAAAACAAAAACTGTTTTGAAAAGTGAATCACGAAGAAGGTTGAAATACCTAAGGTCACAACTCCAAAGGTGACTAAAACAAATGTTAAATCACCTGGAACTTGGAAACCAAAGGCTAAAGCAGCTACAACCGAATCATCCCAACTTCCTGATTTTTCAAAAGGAATGTTTTTAAAAGAAATTTCATTCATTGATTCCTCAGGGGTACCCAGAAAAACAATGGCCTGGGTACTATTAGCTAACTAATCTCTCACTCTGTGCAGGAACGATCAAGGAGGATTATCACTAACGTTTTATTACTAATTTGTTTGTTGATAAGTGATTGTTCCAGGCACAGTTTAGGAGACGTATCTTCATGTCATGTCAAGTAATCTATAAATGGAAGGTATGTCTCATTGAGAAGTAAAAGGTCAAAATCAGCATGAACGGTACTGGTCTTAACTTGGTTGTTTGAATGATGAGGAAGCAAAGGGTCTTTTGAGTCAAACCTATTTCATTAAAGTTTCAATTAAGCTATTGGTTGATTATGTTTTTGACTTCAAATGCAATGAAGTGTGCAGGTCATGAAACCCAATTTTCTCAAAATTTTCAAATCAATACTTTGAAAGTTAGCTTGGCCAGATGTCTGCAAAATTTTGTGCTTTGTTCTTTTAAGTGTGTTTGTGTGTTTTATTTAAAAAATATCAAAAAAAAAAAACTTAAAAATGATGTTCACAAGATTGTGACATTAAAAATCAAAAAGCAAGGGGAAGAAATGTAAAGATAAAGAAAAAGTTGACCCCTCAAAAATAGTGTGCTTTTCAATTTTTAATTGTTTGTGCCTTGTTTCTGAGAAGTTTAGGGGAAGTAAATTGAATGCACGGATTGGAGATGGCTGACACGCGTAAGGCGGAAGTGAAAGGCAAGCTCCACGGTGATATGCTCGGTAGGCTCGACCTAAACTTATTACCTCCAATGTAAGTGCAGTGAACTTAAAAGATATATATGTTTAGTTTCCATCCCAGGTTGCATGGTTTAAAAAACTGAGTCCCGACAAAAATGGGTTGAGAGTGGTAATTACCTAGTATTCACTCTCTCACACGCCATGTTTATGCTGTTATGACTACACCACATAATAAAAAGAAATGAAAAAAAAATATGAAAAAGAAATGAAAAAGAAAAGAAAAAGAAAAAGAAAAGAAAATGAATAAATAATCACTCAGTTGGTCTTCTTTGCGTGCTTAGCGGCCGACCTGATCACCAACTGATGGTTAATGAAATAAGTGGTAGTCATAACGGTGTTGCATGGTTCCTCAAGTTGGGGGTTTGTGAATCCTCGATAAACTCTGAGCTTGGGTAGGTTTTGCTGTGTACGCTTGGGTGTGGGGACAATTAAACATGACGGTAATATTGTACTATATTAAGCATGATGCATTGGTTGGTTTTAAACGGGTCTGAGTTAAAAGCGGACAAACATACTGGCAATCACCTGGACTAGTTGAGTAACTGAAGCTGAAAAGGGTTCCTCAGTCAGATTCATACGGTTTGATCCCTTGTAAACTTTCTCATGTTTGGTTTGGTAAGTATTTGTTTATTTTTATCTTTCGTGTGTGAGTCGTTAAGTTCTTTTTGGTGTGTTTTCGTCTTGGCCAGGTTGATTTGAGAAGTCAAAATGTGTTTTTCATGGGTTTTAATGCATGACAATATGCCCCCGACAGATCTTGACAAATTTTTAGGGGAAGGAGTATGGGATAATAAGTATTATCCGAAGGGAACTTGAGGATGATACTTATTATCTAATGGAAAAGATTTCCTCCGTCAGATCTTGACAAATTTTTAGGGGAAGGAGGGAGGATAATAAGTATTATCCGAAGGGAACTCGAGGATGATACTTATTATCTAATGAAAAGACTTCCATAATACATAGTATCTGAAGGGAACTCGAAGATAATATGTATTATCTCAGGGGAAGTCCTTAGCTGAGGGGAAGTTATCAGCTAAGGGGAAGTCTTTAGAGGTCTTGGGTTCAGGGGAAGTTTTATAGAAAACCCGTAATCTATATTAGGGTTTTTGGTTAAAATTATGTTAATTTGAATCAACTGAACAGATGATAATTACCTCCTAACCCAAAGACCGGTCATCAAATGTCTGGTGGAGTATATTTTTTCAAATGTGTGTCAGACAGGTTGATGATAGAAAGATGTTGCTACTGCTCAAGTTAAAGAACCAGCCGGACAAGACTTCCATCTGAATAAGCAACTGTTCAGGGGAAGTTGTTGGTGTCTTTACAAGTTTTCAAAAGCTTCAAACGTTTTTCAAAGAAAATGCTCACAAGTTTAGGGGAAGCTGAAGATTTCAAGTCAAATCTTTGAAAAAGAAAATGATACAGAGAGCAGTCAGAGATCATGAAGTTTGAAGATCAACAATCAAGTTCTCCAAAGTTAGGAGGTTTTCAAAATTTACCCTCTAATTTTTGGAGATTCAAGACAGTTACCGAAGATTCAGCAAGAACCAGTTCTTTCAAAAGAAGCAAGTCATTGAGAATCCTCCATCTCATTAACTTGTTCATTTCAAGAAGTTCGAGCTGATGCTGATCAAGAGGAAGTCCCAAGTGCCCGTCATGAAACCCATTGAAGATTTCTGCGGAAAGAATCTTCATCAACATCCATGCCAGCCAGTCAAGAAGAAGAAGTTCAAAGATCGAAGACTTTTAATATCACAAGCCTAGGGGAAGATTGTAGAGGCTAGATTATGAGGCTTGTAATATTAAATAAGTTGGGCTGGGCTTAGAGGGTTTCATTAGAATCATAGGCTAGTTTGCTATTGTATTTAGTCTAGTTTATGATTGGGTTTGGGTTTACTATTGGGTTTATGATCCACAAGGGGCCCAATAGTAAACCCATTGGGGTGCCTATATAAACCCCTCAAGACCTCCTAATTTCAGGATGCTAGTTTACGATTTCTAGAGGAGCACTGGTGTTCACGATCGTAAACCCGAGAGAGAGGAGTTTACGATTACAAGTTTTGTACCCGACAAGTTCATCTTGTGTGCAAAGTTCAAGTTTTCATTGGTTTAATCATCGTATTCTTGTGTTCTCTTCTACTTTCTTCTTGAATCAATCACTTACGAGGATTCCGCACTCGTTTGTGATTAAAATATCGTGATTAGTTGTTGTTTCCGGACCTACACATTTGATCTTCTCCTCGGCCTCGGCCAGCTTCTGCTCCATCTCTATAGCGTAGGTGCTGAATTTCTCAATGCCCTGAAACAGACAATTGGGAATCCTAAGCAGCAGCCGCAATATGTATGAAACTAATGTACAATTGTTAAGCTTCTTACTAGGTTCATCATCATTTGCATCGAGAGCAGTTTTTTGCTCACTTTGGCGGGAGCCAGTCCATCGAAGCTGTCCAGATACAAAATGGCTTCAGTACTCTTCCTCTTTTGGAAGTAGAGGACTTGGGCCGACTGGCAGGTGGCTTAGAAACAACAAGGGGATCCGATTTTTCTTACCTAAATTTTGAGCATGGAATCGAGATCCTTTAGGGAGAATGATGAGCTGGATTTGGGAACTGCAAAAAAGAAAAAACTGGTTATCAATGTTTAGGATTCTCAAACAGAATGTAAAGTTCGGCATCTGAGCCGGCTCTGTCAGGCATATCGGGCTAGTGGTCGGCAGAGAAACTTTGCTCGTTGGCTGCTGCTTCGATAGCGACGGCTCTGTCGGCAGCCGGAATCTTGAGGAATCGTGTAAGCTTCTCAATGGAATCTTTGCCCACAGTGATGTGTTGCAAACACATCCTACTTTTAGTGTCTTTTATAGAGTTAATTTTGGTCTAATTTGTGTCGGTCTTCTTTAGTTTTAATTGTTTTCATTAAAGTTTGAGTCTTTGGGTCTTGTTTACGTTTTCTCATGAGTTTTGCAGGTGTTAGTCAATTTCCGAGGCCACGGTAAGAGAGGAGAAGATTATGAAAGGAAAGAAGAGAGAAGTGCTGAACAACATGTCCCAGGCGTATCGCCTGGGACTGGATGACAGCTACGCGATACGCGTGAGGCAGGGTGGTCAACGAAGGTCAAGGTCGGTGGAGGCTGACTAATTTGTCGTCATATGCACCCCAGGCGTATCGCCTGGGGGATTTACCTCAGTACGCGATACGCGTAGAAGGTCAAAACCCGCAAAAAAGGGTTTCGCGATTTAAAAGTCGATTTTAGGGTTCCATTCGCCATTCTTCGACTTCCAGACGAATCGGAGAGCGACTGAGGGCGATTTCAAGAGCAGAGGAAGCGAGGAATCAAGGGGAATTCAACGGTGGATCGATTCTTCATCCTAAATCATTAACCGGTTCATCTATTCTTCTTTGATTCTTAGATTTGATCATGTTAGAGCTTAAAACTTTGAACTTGATTATGATTTCTGTACTTGACATGATTATTGGCTAAACTTGTAGTGCCACCTAGACTTATTGTGATGACTTTGATCTTTTGATGTCTTTTATTAGGTTTTGACTTATTGATTGATGTTGCACTTTTATTAAATTCCGTTGATTGCCATGGTTGATGCATGTGTGTGTTATGAGCAGGTTATTAGTTGATTGTTAATGCTTAATTTACCCACGAATGTCTTTCGGTTTAGGTAGATTATCTAAAGTAGTTGACTTTAGGGTTAATTGCGATAGATTAGTTTAGGGTTTTCCTTGACTATGGCGTTGATAGTTATTTGATACTGTGCTTGTAATGTGCTGCCTATTCTGAGACTTAAAAGGTAAAGAATTGTCGGGTAGTTGGATTGGTTAAAGTTCTAGGGTTGCATTGTCTCAAAAGGAAGTGTCCTAGGGTTTTGACTAGCTTGGTATTCCGTGTTGGTCATGGTAGTTATTGGTAGCTCCTGTTAGGTCTAAGGTGCCCGAGATTAGGTTCAGAGGTGGTTAGGTCTAATTGAGGTAGGAAGTACCCAAAAGGTGAACTCCTGTTCGAGCGTTAGAAGTGTAGCTAGGAAGGACATAAAAGGTGAACTAGCCACCATCAGATTAGTAATAACCGATTGAAGTTATCATTAGTGATTAGGATTCCGAGTCTAGGTGGTATCGCTCCCTGTTTCTGAAGGTTGTCTTTAGGCTTTCTGGTTCTCGTTTGTTGGTTGCGTTATTAGTTAAGTTAGTTAAATCTTAATTCAATCCAAAAACCAAATTAAATTTCTCAGTATTTCCATTTCATAGGTCCTAGGTTAGTTCGTCTATAGAGTGTCTCTAGGGTTCGATATTCCCGGTCTTGCCTTATCTTAGCTACAATCCGACAAGTACACTTGCCTTAGGGTTCGGTTTAGTTTAGGTATTTTTTCGGTAAAATTAGGTGTGTCTAGGTCTAGGTTTAGGTCTAGGTTTTTATAGTATTTTTAGAGTCGTTCCAAACACATCAAGTTTTTGGCGCCGTTGCCGGGGACACTTGGCAATAGCAAGATTAACTTAGGTCGTCGTTAGGAAATTTTGAGTCTTTTCGGTTTTTTCGTATCTAGAGTCTTAGGATTCCCGTTTTTGAGTCTAGATTTTTAGGTTTAATTTTTCTTTTAATTTTTCTTTGAGTCGAGCCCCCATCTTATGCCACACACCCGTTCACGAGGTCCTCCTGAGCTTTCACCATTTTCTGATCCCGACGCGGATATTCGTGAACGGTTTCGCCTTCTTCGCACGGAGCTAGAGGCTTTCATCATTTCCACCGCTCATTCCAAACCATCTTCTTCCACACAAACCACACGCGACATCAAACCCATTCCATTCCCTGATTTAGTATCCATGGCGGCACGTCGCACCGTCCACGAGCAGGCCAGCGCCGGAGTCACCGAGGCCCGGTTTGCTATCGCTCAGCCTGATATTGCCAACACCGCGAATTGGCAAGTTCCGTCCCACGTCATCAACGCTTTGACGCATTCCATTCAATTCCATGGACGTGAGGACGAAGATGCACCGACGCATATCTCGCGCTTTACCCGAATCTGCAACACGTTCGGACTCACGGGAGTCGCGAACGAAATCATTTATCTGCGCTTGTTTCCATTCTCCCTTACGTCTCGAGCCGCCAAGTGGCTTGAGACGCTTCCGCCAAATTCGATCGCCACCTAGGACGATCTGACTGCTAAATTCCTGAAGAAATATCATCCTCCAGCCAAGGCTGCGCGTACTCGGGAGGATATTCACAGCTTTCGCATGGATCCCGACGAGCCTTATTCGGGTGCTTACGAAAGATTCAACACTCTTCTGAGCAAATGTCCGCAACACGGGTTGACGGACTGGGCGATCATAGAGAAGTTCTACAACGGACTTCCTTACTCAGTTCAGAAAGAGTTCAACATTTCGGCTGGAGGACATATGATGGAGAAGCTCACAGTTGACGAATGCAAATCACTTTTTGAGAGCTTCGCACTTGCTGAATAGCAGGCACCCAGAGGTCGGAGAGCCACCCTGGCCCCGACTAGATCACTCACACCATCTACATCTACCCGGGGTGTCAATCACATTGGCTCAGAAACCATGCCACCTAGGGAGTTAGAAAACATTTATAAAGCTTTAGAAGAAATCAAACTCCATATCAAAGCCAAATGTGAGCTGTGTAGAGGCGCTCATGACACCCGAGACTGCCCGCTTGCTCCCGCTGAGCATGTGGACTACATTGGAAACCAAAACCAGTTCGGTGATTCTTTCCAGTCTGGGTGGAGGAGTGGCCAAAATTCAGGATGGCGAGAGGGAGGTAACCCACCTGGTTTTCCACTGAGGAATAACTATGGTGGAGGAGATGACGGGGCTGGTTTTAAGGAGATCAGAGAGCTTATTGCTAAACAGACCCAGATCCTGCAGCAGATTATGGTGAGAGATGAAGGAACGCAGAAGAAGCTAGCTGAGCATGACACATTATTGAGAAATCAACAAGCTTCGTTCCTGGATTTGCAGAGGTCGGTGAGAGATATCGCGAAGCAGCTGAAGGAGCTCAATTCCCGTGGAGGTCAATTTTCTGGTAGTACTTACAAGAATCCCAATGCTAATGTCAATGCCATCACTACTAGGAGCGGGAGAGTCGTTCAGAGTCCATCACCGGCAGTTGTTGATGAGGAGCCGGTTGATGAGGAGATAGTGTTGGAGATGCCTGACGGGAGGGTGCATGAGAGCGTAACGCCAGCAAGTACCGCACCAAACGTCGAGTTTGAAGGAGTGAAGAGATCATCGGTTAGAGAGAAGCCGCTGAAGTGGGAGGCAGTGAGAGAGAAGAAAAGAGTTTGTTTTGCGCCTCAGCCGATCACAACCGATGATTTGAAGCAAGTACCTTATCCTGAGAGGTTGATTCAGCAGAAGAATGTGCGTGAATATGGTCAGTTTTTAGAGATTCTCAAGCAACTTAGGATTACATTACCTTTCACTGATGTTATTAAACAAATGCCTAAGTATGCTAAATTTTTAAAAGACATGTTAACAAGTAAAAAGAAGCTTGAAAGTTTTTCTGATGTTACACTTGATTCTCAATGCTCTGCAATAGTACAGAATAAATTTCCTGAGAAACTTAATGATCCAGGGACCTTTACAATTCCGTGCTCTTTTGGTGATTCGTCTGTTACTTGTGCTTTAGCTGATCTAGGTGCTTCTATTAATGTTATGCCATATTCTGTTTTCATGCACCTAGGATTAGGCGAGTTAGAACCGACTAGGATGACAATTTCTTTAGCTGATAGGTCGGTTGTTAGACCCAAAGGAATAGTAGAAAATGTGCTTGTTCAAGTTGATAAATTTTTGTTCCCTATAGACTTTGTGGTAGTGGATAGTGCATATGATGCTAGTTGCCCTTTGATTTTAGGTAGGCCTTTCCTTAGGACTGCCCAGGCGTTAGTTGATGTTTTCGCGGGCACCATCACTTTGAGGGTAGAGGATGAGTCGGTGGAGTTTAAGGTTGGTAGGTCTAGTGACAAGAACAACGAGTCCGTGTACTTTCTAGGATCTTTCATGTCTATGGTGGATAGTTGTGTTAGTTACGTCACTGGTGAGGATTTGGTAGTTGGGAATAGTTTGGAAGGTGAACCGATCGTTGAGGATAAGTGTGGGGAGGATCCCGGGGGGTTAGATGAGTTAATTGATAAGAATGAGCATTTTGACCCGTTAGTGGAACCCGAAGATGAATTAGTAGTTGGAGAATGTTGGGTAGTTGAGAATGGCTGTAGGAGAGCCACACTTGGTGACATAGGTGAGTTCGATGATAGGATTGTGCTTAATCCAAGTGTGGGGAGGTTAGTTTTGCTTGTTAGTGAAAATGACCCGGAGTTGAGTTTTTTAGAGAAGATTAGATTTCTTCCGGGTCGGTTCAAGCATTGGAAAGTTAAACAATTGTTTCATTTGCTAAAGTTCAGTGCTTTATGGTTTGGGAAGTTAGTAGGAAGTTGGATAGAGGAAAACCGGGTGCAATTCGGTAGTTTTGTGTTGAAAGATGTGAAATCAAGGCCTCCGGATGGTTTGGGAGGTTGTGTTTCAGATTTGTGCTAATTGATGTAGTGCCCGGTTGTATGTTGTTGTATTTGTGTCTTTTAATTTGTGCAATTTTTAGTTTTTCGTGCATTTTGCGTCTTTTGGGTTTTGTGTTTTTGGTGTTTGCAGGTAATTCTGGAGATTTGGAACTGGCATAGGTGAGTTGTGCAGACCAAAATGCAGGTTTTGGCTGGAAATTTCGACTAAGGGACTTGGAGAGGAGGAAAAGAGATACAAAAATTTTGAGGCAATAAGCTCAAAATTCTCTGGAAATCACGTTCCAAGTGTATCGCCTGGAGGGTGGTAGGTTATAGGCGATACGCTTGCATCTTGAAGCGGGGCCGGTTGTATGCAGTTCCAGGCGTATCGCCTGGGAAATGCATGGATGTAGGCGATACGCCTGGAGGAGGTAAGTCAGAAAATTTTTCAATTTGCGATTTTTATTATTTCTGTTTACCGGATTTGCGGTGGTTCGTTTGCGGCTGATGTGCTGAGTCTCTGGAGTTTCAGGTGAACACGTTTCAGCTTATCTTGTTTTATTTTTTTAGTTTTATTTATTTTTCTTTTTCGTGTTTATTTTTATTCTGCTTTATTTTTGTTCAATTCCACATTGAGGGCAATGTGTGATTCAAGTGTGGGGATGGGATACTTTCATATTGAGTCTTTAAAAATTTTAAAATTTGAAAAAAATTGAAAAATTGTTCAAAAATGTCCGAGATTCTGGCTGCAATTTAAATGGAAAATGATAGGAAACTGGGAATTGATTGTCTAATTGTGTGCTTAAGTGTTAATTAATAATAATATTTGGGAAATGTGTTAAGTATGGTTGAATGGAAAACATTACTAGTCTATGATGTGTCGGTAGGCCCAGCTGACCTAGGAGTAGCTTAAATAGCCTGTGTGTTTATTGTTGTATAAATATGTTAATCAGTCTGCTAGTGGGTTCCCATTTTAGGAGTGTTAGGAATTCTGAATCTGATGATTAGGAGGAAGAGACCGCTTTAGGCTAGATACTCCTATGTCCTTAGAATATCCAATGAGCATGTAGTTAATAATTTGGCTAATGAATTAGAGTGAAGGGACAGAATACACATGTACAAACTAAGGATAGTATCCCGTGGTAAGTGCCTCTGATGATGTTCCGGATCTCGCGGGCAAAATACTCACGTATGATTTCGGGGGTAAGACCTTGTGAAAGAATGCCTCTGATGATGTCCGTTGGTAAGTTAGGTAAAAGTAACCAATTATAAAAAATAAAAAATAAAAAAAAATGAGAAAAAGAAAAAAAAAGATGATAAAGTAGTGAATAAATGCTCAAGAGTTTGCATATAAATAAATAGTTATTCTTTAGACATCTAGTATCTGGTTTAAGGGGGGTTGGAGAAAATATAACTTTAAATCAGTATTACCCTTTGCTTTGACTGAATATGATTCGGTAGTAGGTTGAACTAGAGCTTTCTTTAGTGGGATCCATAGGCGACTGAACTTATATCTGGTAATTTCATAAACACATGGGGGCGAAAGAAAAGGTTGGTGGTTGGGTTTAGTCGGATAGAAATATCGGCAATTGTAGTTAGTGTGTGATTACGTTATGGAATGTGGAATTGTATGGTGGCTGTTAAATTTTGAATTGTTAGATGGTTTAGAAGTCAATTTCCTGGTTGTGATTCCATTGCAGTATTTTTCGAGGACGAAAAAAGAGTTAGTGTGGGGATGTTTGATGTGTTGCAAACACATCCTACTTTTAGTGTCTTTTATAGAGTTATTTTGGTCTAATTTAGTGTCTTTTATAGAGTTATTTCGGCATCTGAGAAGGCTTACCAGACATATCGGGAGAGTGGTCGGCTGAGAAACTTTGCTCGTTGGCTGCTGCTTCGATAGCGACGGCTTTGTCGACAGCCGGAATCTTGAGGAATCGTGTAAGCTTCTCAATGGAATCTTTGCCCACAGTGATGTGTTGCAAACACATCCTACTTTTAGTGTCTTTTATAGAGTTATTTTGGTCTAATTTGTGTCGGTCTTCTTTAGTTTTAATTGTTTTCATTAAAGTTTGAGTCTTTGGGTCTTGTTTACGTTTTCTCATGAGTTTTGCAGGTGTTAGTTTTAATTGTTTTCATTAATTTGTCGTCATATGCACCCCAGGCGTATCGCCTGGGGGATTTACCTCAGTACGCGATATGCGTAGAAGGTCAAAACCCGCAAAAAGGGGTTTCGCGATTTAAAAGTCGATTTTAGGGTTCCATTCGCCATTCTTCGACTTCCAGACGAATCGGAGAGCGACTGAGGGCGATTTCAAGAGCAGAGGAAGCGAGGAATCAAGGGGAATTCAACGGTGGATCGATTCTTCATCCTAAATCATTAACCGGTTCATCTATTCTTCTTTGATTCTTAGATTTGATCATGTTAGAGCTTAAAGCTTTGAACTTGATTATGATTTCTGTACTTGACATGATTATTGGCTAAACTTGTAGTGCCACCTAGACTTATTGTGATGACTTTGATCTTTTGATGTCTTTTATTAGGTTTTGACTTATTGATTGATGTTGCACTTTTATTAAATTCCGTTGATTGCCATGGTTGATGCATGTGTGTGTTATGAGCAGGTTATTGGTTGATTGTTAATGCTTAATTTACCCGCGAATGTCTTTCGGTTTAGGTAGATTATCTAAAGTAGTTGACTTTAGGGTTAATTGCGATAGATTAGTTTAGGGTTTTCCTTGACTATTGCGTTGATAGTTATTTGATACTGTGCTTGTAATGTGCTGCCTATTCTGAGACTTAAAAGGTACAGAATTGTCGGGTAGTTGGGTTGGTTAAAGTTCTAGGGTTGCATTGTCTCAAAAGGAAGTGTCCTAGGGTTTTGACTAGCTTGGTATTCCGTGTTGGTCATGGTAGTTATTGGTAGCTCCTGTTAGGTCTAAGGTGCCCGAGATTAGGTTCAGAGGTGGTTAGGTCTAATTGAGGTAGGAAGTACCCAAAAGGTGAACTCTTGTTCGAGCGTTAGAAGTGTAGCTAGGAAGGACATAAAAGGTGAACTAGCCACCATCAGATTAGTAATAACCGATTGAAGTTGTCATTAGTGATTAGGATTCCGAGTCTAGGTGGTATCTCTCCCTGTTTCTGAAGGTTGTCTTTAGGCTTTCTGGTTCTCTTTTGTTGGTTGCGTTATTAGTTAAGTTAGTTAAATCTTAATTCAATCCAAAAACCAAATCAAATTTCTTAGTATTTCCAGTCTATAGAGTGTCTCTAGGTTCGATATTCCCGGTCTTGCCTTAGCTTAGCTACAATCCGACAGGTACACTTGCCTTGGGGTTCGGTTTAGTTTAGGTATTTTCGGTAAAATTAGGTGTGTCTAGGTCTAGGTTTAGGTCTAGGTTATTATAGTATTTTTAGAGTCGTTCCGAACACATCACACAGCTAGAAGCTTCTTGAATTTGAAAGCTGTAAAGACAAGGAAAAACAATCTTTATCAGCAATTCAAGATCATAACCAAAGCTGAAAGACGATATCCTACCCTTTCCAACCCATCTCATCGGCAATTCAGCACCCCCGGGAATGGATTCGCGCTTGACGAATTAGAATTTCTTCCTCCAATTGTGGTCATTGTGCGAAACTCGGGGTATCAATTGGGATTTGGAAGAGTGGGCTTGGAGGACAAAGCGGCTGCTCCCGTGGGTTATCAGTTGGTAAGCAGAACAGACCTCAGGAATCCCCATGTCCAGATCCCTAGAATGGTTCAAGCTATTGAGAGAAAACAAAATTCTCCAGACCATTGGCATGGTCTGAGAGTAGCCGAGGCCAGTGATCTGAAAGAATTTGTTTATGATTTCGGGAAATGGATATGACATTCCGAGAGAAAAAGAGTAGAAAAGAAAGCACACCCATGTAGTGGAAATACAGTCGGCTTTGATTCGAGGGTCGAACTTGCGAAAAATGGCAGAAGGGGGAAACAATCCAGAATTTATCAAAGCTTCGATGTCATTGTCATCGAAGGAGCAAGCTTCTTCTTCACAGGGAATGATGTACCACTGGTCATGGAAATCGTCGATCACCGAAGCAATCGACGAAGAATACGAGCGGGTAGTTTTCTTGGCCATGGCCGAAAACAGAGGAGAAAGCAGAAAAAGAGAGAAGGGGAAACTGATCTCAATTGCGGAGAATTTCTAAGGGTTTTCGGAGGAAGGTGAAGGTAAATAGGGTGAATATGCTTCTATTTAAAAGAAGCAATGATGGCTATCACATCGCGTGGGGAGCCGTAAAAAGCAACACGTCTCAACTGAATTTATCGTCTTGACGCCGTGAGATGGAGGATTTGAGTTTCAACAGCTGTCGATCTTATCTACACCTATCGAAATTCAGGGGCAATTTTTGGGGATTGATTTTCAGGATGCTCACAAGGAAGATGCTCAGACAGTTTAGGAATCCGAAGACAATTCGGGAATCCTACCAGTTCATGTATCCTGATTATTTAATATTCGCTAACCCCTATTTTTGCCACGCGCTTAATTGATTGCAGGTCATGTTTGACTCTCAACTAACCCCTGAAGACTCGGTGCAACCGTTGAAGGTCGTGGACCAAATGGACGCATAGTATGTCACACCCTAACCGACTGCGGAATACATCGGGGCACGATGATTGTCCAGTTGCACACAAAACTATTAAAGGTTGTGATATTCTTAATTATAACAATTCATCCATACAAGTACTACAAATTCTTTTATCATAACACTATACTAATTACACATTATCTCAATATGATTAGGTCTCACTAAGTCCGCATGCATCCTAAGGTGTCATCATCAAGAACTCATCATCTTGCAAGAAAACTTACAACATGTACAACGAATAGTTTGAGAGTAAACATAGGTTTCATATACTACATTAGATTAAACATGCAATCTACGAGTTATATAAACATTCTTGATATGATAAACAAGTATTGATATAGAACACATAGAATGGCGTAATCCAACCCTTGACAAATAAGGCTTCCGATCACCCAACGCCAGTTACCGGTCAAGCTAGGTGGGCTGCCAAACCAATAGATCTATTATTGTAACCCCGGCCTTTTTAGTGTTAATAATTATTCCTTGAAATTGACATTGACATTGACATTGACATTGAAATAGATTCCAGCCACAAATAATAATGATCCACACAAGTTCAACATACTAGAACACACATAACAATCATAGAGTTCGGATGGAATTTGAAAGTAATGAAATAGATAATTGAGATTGATACGGTGTACATGTTGCACCCCAAAACGATAAAAGAAAAGGGGCTATGAATACTCACCTGGAATGGAGACACTAACGGAAAATGATACCAAGTAATGAGATAGCTAGATCCTAAGGATGACCTTGACAACTACAGGATGATAGAGAATAAGTGAATAAGTGATTTCACTTTATGACACACATTGATGCAATCGATACGACAAACATTGGTGATGGTGATACGTACGTTCAGGAGGGTCAATCCTAGGCTAAGGACGCAAACATGATATCCTAGAGTTATACACATTCATCATGAAAGTCAATTTAGGTCAACAATATAGCTATGTCACAACGTGCACAATCTTTCATACCATTTCAACATGAGAAACCCTAGATCTATCATCAGAATACATGCGTGTCATAGATCTACTAATAGAAAACATGCATGGCATAGATCTAACCCTAATTCCACATAAAGATGCAATCTTGATCATGAATCACATAGATCTAGTAATATTCAACATGTATGACATAGTATAACCCAATCTAGCATAAAGTTACAATCTTGATCATGAATCACATAGATCTAGCAGTATTCAACATGCATGACATAGATCTAACCCTAATCTAGCATAAAGTTACCATCTTGATCATGAATCACATAGATCTAGCAGTATTCAACATGCATGACATAGATCTAACCCTAATCTAGTATAAAGTTACCATCTTGATCATGAATCACATAGATCTAGCAATATTCAGCATGCATGACATAGATCTAACCCTAATCTAGCATAAATTACAATCTTGATCATGAATGACAATATTCCACATGCATGACATAGATCAAGCCCTAATCTAGCATAAAAATGCAATCTTGATCATCAATCACATAGATCTAGGCTTAATCTTCATGCATGACATAGAACTTATCCCAAAACATAATAAAGTTGCAATGTTTGATCAAATAATCCATAGATCTATCATTATACATCATGCATGACATTATTCTAACCTAAACTTAGCATAAAGTTCAGATCTTGGCAACAAGAAACAAAGATTTGTGAAGATAGAAACATAGCTTTGCGAATACATACCGAAAGGATGAAAACCGACACAAATCTAGCCTTGAAATCCTCAAACTTGAGCTCTAAAACTTCAAAAATGGTGGCTCTAAGGTTTTACAGCCGTTTGGGGGCTGTAGGTGGAGAGTGGGAGGTGCAAATGAGGAGCATGGATCTTAATGGGTATTTATAGAGGGGAAATTAGGGTTTTATAAGTACCTTGAAAGGATCTTATTACTGCATGATTTGGTCACAACGATTAACACGGATGTAAATAAAGCTTGACTTTATTGATTCACTAAGAGGTTACAATTGTAGAGAGAGAAATAGTCTAGAATACACAGTTAAGAGATAGACAATGACAGAACTAGCTAACTCTCTCTAACACGAACTATTTATACTCATCATTAAGACCAGCGTACCAACCAACGTATCATTGGTGCGTTTGCTCCGTACCAACTGGTACGTACACCCTAAGACTCACTCAATCAGCTTTGATCTAGATACAATACACGAGACACAAGGTAGCATAGGAATATGCTCTAACAAACTCTCCCTAAAAGTGTAGTGTATCTATCTATCTATATATCGTATTTCAACTAAACTTCAGTCTTCAATCTTCAGCATCGTTGCGTCTGATCTTTAACTTGAAATCTTGTCAGAAAATAGAGCTTGCATGGCAGGATCAGTTTTGAACAATCTTTGAACTTCAAGATCCACTTGTGAAACATACTTCAAACTCTCCCTTTCACCATGCTTGAGTCTTGTCACTCAGAATAACCTGCAATTTCAGAAGACAGAAACACGGCTTTCCTTTTCCTTTTGAAAAATTAATTTAATCTTGGCACAAAACTTCTTTTCGAGAATCCAAGATGTATTCTTAAAATTTTAATTTTGTATCTTGTATCGATCGGTCGAAAACAAATAAGAAACAAAATATTTTTGGCTTTTTGAAACTTTACATCAAAACACATCGAAAATCTTTTTGATTTTTCTAAGTTTACGTTAAAACACACCTAAAATCTTTTTGGACTTTTCATATATGAAACACAAATGCAAAACGGAATCAGACACTATTTTTGTCTTTTGTGAGAAAGATCACAACTTAGGATCATATTGATCATAACATGTTGAACTACACTTCAATTTCAATTACTTCAGCACACAAGTTGTGTCGATTGCTGGTATAATTTGTCCATCTTAAACTCAGGCACAACCATACTCATAACTTCTTGATATGTTATTGTATTGATTAAGTTTGCTTAGACCAGTGTACCCCACACTATCAGACATACTCAGATATGCATTTTCTTATCACACTTTGTGATTTCACTTGTGATTTAAAACATAGTGATTTAACTTATGATATCGTCAACTGTGTTCCATGCAAAAAGAAATAAGAACGTTAAATCGTCTACCTTAAGATCAATCTTTCGATACGCAGATAAGGCCTCAGATTTAACAAAATAAGAAAATAAAAACAAGTTGAAACTGTATAACCTAACAACAATCAGGTCAGTATTCCCGTACACGCAGAGAAAGCCCGATGAGTCATACGAAACACCAAAGAAAATAAAGCAGAATGTCAAACGAACAACAATCAGGTCGGTCTTGTGGACAAGCAGAGAAAGTTCAATCATTTGACAAAATAAAAAAAATCAAACAAATTTAAATCTTTGCAAAATGAACACATGTATACATAGTGACTTCTCATTTTTCTTTTCACATATCTATTTCTTGATATATCATGAGATATGCATCAAGATGTTGTCCACTTGGTCAAGCATTAATATTTAGTGTATATCACATCTGATTACGTTCTGATTTAATGTCAAGCCTACCAAGCACATCAAACAATGATCTTATGGCTTTTTCATCTAATTTATCCCTGAGTCAGACACGTAAGACAATGTACCATCATTTCCCAATTATGTCGGATACAATTTCTCATTTTTCAATGTAACTTTTTTATTTTGCAATGTTTTTGTATTTTTCTTTTTCTTCCCCTTAAAATGGAAACTCTATTTTTGGATTTTTCATTTTAACAAAAACACTATTTTTGGTTTTTCAATTTTCTCCCTCTAAACTACATACGGAATGTAAATGAAAGAAAATTGACCAATCGATATGGATACTTTCCAGTTTTAGCTTTCAGAAAAACTTTTAGTTTTTAAATATGAAGCATTCAATTTAAGTTACGCAAGGAACTCCACTATCAGTAACTGCTTCACAATCACCGACATGTCTTTTTTGAAGAAACCTGCACACTAGATTAAATGATTAGTATTCAAATGACCAGAAGCACACAGCTTCTGGTCGACCGGTGTCTTCAGTAAAGTCATTTGTATCTTTGCTGACCACCTTAGGTCGCCACTGCTTTTTTTTCTTTTAAAGTTTTTACTAAATCATCATCATGAGATGACTCACCAACACTAGAATCAAATTTGAAAATTTGTTTCGTTTTAGATTTTGATTTGTAAGGTGTAGAATCGGTAAAAATTATGCCTGATTCATCAATAAATGTGGCAGATTTGTTAGAAAATGTTCTTTTGGCAATTTCAGGACAATCATGTGCCATGTGTCCCTTTTGGCGACATTGATATGATCGTTGAGATTGTGGTTTGTCCTGAAATGAAGGGCATCTATCATCGGATTCAAAAGAATCAGAAGAATCATCAAATATTTGAAACCGATTAGCATGTACCCATTGGGAAGTAGAACTTCGAGGCGTGAAATTCGATCAAGATGATGAAGAATCTTTGAATTGTTGACCAGCCCTGGAAGAACTTTCAGAAGATTTCTTCTTTTGTTGTTTACCCCCGAATCCTTTTTCCATGGTAGAAATGAACACCTGAGCCAAATGATAAATTTGTTCCAAACTGGTATCCTTCTTTTCTTTTGGAATCTTCTTGGGCATATTCTTCTTGTATTTCTTCTCAAATTTCTTACCCTCACTACCCAAACCTGAACACTTATAACCTGGTAGCTTTGACAAATCAATTTGAGAACTAGAAGGACCAGCTTTAGCAACCTCGGTAAATTTAGCTTTAATACCCTTCAAATTGTTAGCTTCTACCAACTCAGCAACCTATTTTTCATCAGACACCATCTTTTCATCTTTCTCTACCATCTTGTCATTAGAAATTTTTTTATCAACTACACTAGTTCCACCAGAAACAAATGTAACAAATGTGGGTAACCCAGATGTTGAAGAGTCCACTTTCTTGTTTGAAGGCTTTGGTTTCTTCTTCTCAGACTTCTCAGACACAAATTCAGAATAATCTCCAGTTCTATCATAAACATGAATATCAGCTAGAGCATCAGATTGAATAACTGGATGTGGAATTTGATTATGCTCTTCGCTTCCAAAAAACCTTCTTGAAATTCTCATCTTTGCACAAGTAACTTGTGAAAGAATGTGAATTCTTCAAATTGTTCAACTGCCTCTTAAGGTCCAACACTTTAACATTCAAATCAGATATTTTATTTTGAGCTTCACCCAATGTTTTTTCTGATTCAATCAATTATTCTGAAGCTCTATTAGACAAAAACTTCTCTTGTCTCATCTAATCATGGGCATCATACACTTCTTGGGTAATTTTCTTCACCCTGCCCTCGTTAATCTCAATATTACTTTTCAGTAATTTATTTTCTTCTTTCAAACTGATAACTTTGTCTTGTAATTCAGAATGAACCAATCGATGTTGGTTTTCAACAGCAGTAACTTCATCAAACTCTTTCTTGAGTTTGTCATAAGATTGCTTAAGAGATTCGACTTTTGCAGTGGATTTCTGAAATAAAGCATCAAAATCACCAAAGACATCTTTTGCTTCACTCTCCCACTTCTCAACACTTTTAACCAACTCTTCATTCTCAGTTTGCCATTTCAAAATTTGTTCTTTATCTGCACTAACCATCTCATCCAATTTTGTTTGAAGCTCTATAAACTCTTCCATCAAAACATTCTTTTTCTTGACTAATTTCTCATTTATCTTGAGAATCTCATCAGAATCTTCAAACTTCTTCTTGAAAATTTCTAATTCTTCTTCCTTCGTCTTCATACCAACAATCAACCCTTCTTTTTCTTGAATCACTTCCTGAATCTTTCTATCTTTTTTAGCACAAAATTCACACGTTGACTCATACCCACTAACTTCAGAATCTGAATCACTTGATTCAACTTGCACAGTAGCTATAAAAGCAGATTCATGGTTACATCGAAAAGAAGATTTATCCGGAACATCTTTAGACCAATCATATCCGTCATTGGCCACCAGAGCTTTTGCATCTTTATCATGAGCATGCTTATCTGAAGTACTCTTTTCAGATTGATGATTGAATGCACTCACGAGCAATATGTCCTAACTTTGAACATTTGAAACATTAAATCTTCGACTTATTCAAACCAAGTTTTTCTCATTGACAAATAGATTGTTTACCATGATTCGTCATAAATCTTCTTCCTCGTTTAATTATCATAGCAATCTAAATCTAACTTATTCAACTGATTATCATCCAACTGATTTATGTCATTTGGATGCAAACCAACTTCACTAATTTGACTAAATATAGAACCAGAAGAAGATGATATGAAAGAAGATATCAATGTAGCTAAATCTTCAGTAGTTTGAGCAGGAATAGACTTGTTTGTTGATTTATCAGGAATTATAAAACTACAACCCGGAGAGTAACTAGAATGTTCAGATTTTCCAGCGAGAAAAGTTGTTGGTGGTGAATTAATGCTTGAACTAGGATGTAACTTTGCTTTAGCATGCATAGTAGCAGAATTTTCTCCGAAATATAATTAAGGATTTTGAACAGATGGAGATGTTGACTTCTTCACAATCAGTTCCATTTCACAAGCTTATAACTTGCTAGTCAATTGATTGAATGTCCAATTTGAGTAACTTGGATTATTAGTCAACATCATCACATAATTTTCCCACTTTCGGGTAGAGCTTCTAGAAACTTCTCTTTCAATTCATCACTCTCTTTCTTGACACCTACAACGTCAAGTTCATTGATCAAGTATGAAAACCTTGGAATCAAATCTGAGCACTTTTTCATTATCACAATGTCCAAAATTATCAAATTCTTTCTTCAATAGTTTTCTCCGAGTCTTCTTGTATTGTTCATTACCCTCACATCTTTCAGCAATAGCATCCCACAATTCCTTACAAGTTGTGAAATTCTTAAACTGATGCATCAAATCTTTAGGTAAAGCCATTGTAAGAAAGCTATACGTTTTCTTCTCTCTTGCAAAAAAAAAATCTTTTCATCAGCATCAAAATCACTTATCATCTTTGGCTTTCTCGGGCTTATCATTGGATACTCATATTCTTTTTCAATTAGGATCCAAGAATCAACATCTTGAGAAAATATGTATGATTCAAATCATTTCTTCCAATTGTGATAATCTTCTAATTTTAGCAATTTAGGAACCTTCTGATTTGTTCCTATCTCGTTATCATAGTTCATCATGAGTTGCATCGATATTTGAACAGCTGAAAACGCTTGAAAATCACTCATCTTGAAGTTAAAAAAACGAACGTCAAAACTTCAAACTCAAAAATGGAGGTCTTAGAAGTGGATTTTGGGGGTCAAACCGGAGGGTACTGGCCGTTAGATCTCGTCGAGGCGATCGTTTTGGCTGGTATTAGCTCCTGTAACTTTTAACAGTTCTCAAATTACGTCAGTTTTACTGAACGCAACTATTCTGCCAGTGTACCAAAAACAATCTCAGCGGACCAAAACTTTGACTACCTTACGAAAAAATTTGACCGGACCAAAGACTCAGCGTACCACCAACCTCAGCGTACCAAACACTCAGCGTACTAGTGAACTCAACGTACCACCTTGTTATGGCGTAACTGCCTGCGTACCAGTGAATAACCATTGCGTACCACAGATTAAGATTGCCTAACGTACCAACACCCAACGTACCAGAAATCTATGAAGATTTCCTAGCGTACCACTGAGCGTACCAAGAGATCATCTGGCGTACCATCATATTCATCGGGCGTACCAACGACGTACCAAGCTGAATTCAACTGATTTTTGCGATTTTCGAAATTTTAAGCTGGAAATTGCAACAGTAAGGCATGAAAACACTTTAGGAAGCTTTAGAAATCATTTTTTACCTCAGAAATACTCAGAATTGGAAAATTTTGAGAAAAATGACCAAAACCCAACTTTCTTTCAATAAAAATCTCAAATTCGACCAAATCACAGCGGTAGAGCAACCTGGATTGCTCTGATACCACTTGTAAGTACCTAGAAAGGATCTTACTACTGCATTATTCGGTCACGCTGATTAACACGGATGTAACTAAAGCTTGGCTTTATTGATTCACTTAGAGGTTACAATTGTAGAGAAAGAAACACTCTAGAACACACAGTTAAGAGATAAACAATGATAGAACTAGCTAACTCTCTCTAACACGAACTATTTATACTCATCATTAAGACCAGCGTACCAACCAACGTACCATTGGTACCTTGGCTCCGTACCAACTCGTACGGCCCTTGGTACGTACACCCTAAGACTCACTCAAACAGCTCTAATCTAGATACAATACACGAGACATAAGGTAGCATAGGAATATGATCTAACAGGTTTTGCTGGAAATGACCAAGCAAGCGTATCGCCTAGGGTTTGGGGATGCTCTAAGCGATACGCCTAGAACTCCCCTGAGCCAAGGCTTTATCGATAGCTCGTTTTGCGGTTTTTTTATGTTTTCGAGTCCCGTTTACACCCAAATCACCCATTTCATCATTCCATCTTGTTCACCACATTTAATCAACTCAAAACAAATATAAATACGTCACACAACTCATAATGATGCATAAATTAGGTCAAATTACATATTTTGGTCGGTTTTGGCATACGTATCGATTCTAGGCAATTCACCAACGATTTGTGATCCGAACAACTGTGTGATGACTCGAGACATAATAGCTAATCATCGGAACTCTAATTAAGCCTAATTTGACATACTATACAGAAATTCAAGATTCCCAGTAAACGACGTATTGCGTACCAAAATCACGTAAAAGCCACATATTTGCTTTGTTTTCGATTCAAGGAATCCAAATTGAGTTCAATTGATTTCAATTAAGTATTTCATTTTAAAAAACCATTATAAGTCATTCAAAAGCATTCTTTGGGTTATAAATGCCCAAAAATTCTCCTGGTTCTTAATAATGCATAAATCGTAAAAACATCGGGTTCAAAACGGGTCGGGTTTTATAATCAAAAAAGTGCAGATGTTACAGTCTACCTTACTTAAGGGAATTTCGTCGCGAAATTTAAAGAGACTATACATTTTAAGAAAAAGAGAAATTTAAAAATGGTTTTATTATTATTCACTATATTTTGATATCCAAAACGAAGCATAGAGACGACATAACAGATTTCATAAAGAATGAAAAGATATTCTTAGTTACTGAACCTGTTACGACGATACCATTCCTTTCCTGACTACAAGGGTTAGGTCAGGAACGGTAACAAGAGAAAGTGATAGGACCAATCATCAGAGACATAACCACACACATACACACACACACACACACTATTCCCTGTCCGACTCCCAGTGCAACTTAAAGATATTACCGATGCTTATATATAGGGTGTACCGCAGCTAACCCACCACATCTTTACTACCCTTAGGAGAGTACTGTTTGTCTTCGGGGAGCATCCTATTCTACCTACCAAACAAACAGATAGCCAACACACAACACAACTACATAGAGACATCAATAGAGAGGGACCACTAATTCTGAGGACACACTATAATCGGTTTGGGAACCATCCTAATGACCAACCAAAGATAGGAAGTAGACTGTCTCCCCTACTTTAGGAACGAGTCTAAGGAGAGATTGAGAGACACGATGAGTATTGGGTGCAACATATTTATTGAGGTAAACATTGACATCACATAGATTCACATAATTCACCACACTTGATAGCACCAATATCGATTCACAAAGATTACCACATTTGATAATGCCACATTGAGATCCACCAATACCATTCTCCATCAACTCCAGTGTAGCTTAAAGATATTACCGATGTTTATATATAGGGTGTACCATAGCTAACCCACCACATCTTTAATACCTTTAAGGGAGTATTGTTCGTCTTTGGAGAATACCCTATTCTACATCAAACAACATATATTTAACACAACATTGACAAATTGACATCATTGATAACATCACCAGCATTGATAAATTGAGATTACTATTGACAAAAATTTGGAACTTTGGGCTTCTTACCAAAGCAAAGTGTCAGGCTCTGGTGAGCTAGATGGGTAGCGACCCACAGCTGGCTTACCTTACAAGGCACGATACCTGAACAGAATCCGAATCAGCCCGTTCTAGACCCAAGACCTATACCCACGACTAAAATCAATTGTATGCTAAGCTAGCATCACAAACAACCATTAGTAGTATCACATATGAGTCCATGATTTAGCAAGAGTAGAGTAATGGTCAACGCTCGAATTAAAGATATACAACCGAAAATTCCGAGCGATGAGTACAAGAAATTTAACCTACAAGAAAATTGACATAATATGAAATCGAGCACCACGAACTAAACGGATTACCACGCAATGGATGCCATGAGTCGATTAGTACTTGTTCGAGTGTCACGGAAAGCGTGACCCGGAAGGTACATTTTCGAAAACACCCACTATCATGGAATAACCCGCGTGATTCGTGATACAGGAAATCTGATAATAGGATTTGAAATATATATTCTGATGACATGATTTGGAATACATAGACGTCATAACAAAATAAGCTTGAAATATACATCCAACTAGATCGAATGACATGAGAGGAAGAATAGCTTGAATAACTGGAGTTACCGATCACATCCACAGATAGAACCAAACATTTCGGGCCTAAATACATGGAATACACGGATTAAGAGTCTTGATACAACGAACGAGGCAAAACTCGGCAAAAAGGACGACAAGGTGACTTGCAACTGGAGTCGCACAATGCATAAGGTCGGTGTGAAAGTCTATTTGGCGAATGGGAGGAAGGCCTGATGTTCCTCTGGATGTCTTCGATTCCCGCTTCATTACCATGAACTTCCACAATTTGAGTCCTAGGTGCACGCGCTCCATACGCAAGTAATTGTGGGCTTAACGCTGGGAATGAGTTAGAACCCACAGACTGGTTTATCGTCAAAGATTTCCTAGACTTGGATGTCTGGGCGAGATTCGATTGATTTCCTTTTGACATAACAAAAATTGAGATAAAAACTTCGAGGGTGCGCTGAGATGCGAGGAGAAGAGTTCGGAGATGCTAACGGTGACCTGAAACCGAAGCACGAAAACCAATGAGTTAGGTCGCAGAGCATACATAACTCAATGATCATGA
Source organism: Deinandra increscens subsp. villosa (assembly GCA_039602395.1). Taxonomy (NCBI): domain Eukaryota; kingdom Viridiplantae; phylum Streptophyta; class Magnoliopsida; order Asterales; family Asteraceae; genus Deinandra; species Deinandra increscens. Next base: position 23,303,799 of record JBCNJP010000007.1, read on the forward strand.
AAGTTTAACTTGGGTTCGTATTTTCGAAATCGGTACACGTGTAATGTTGTCTACTCGAGAGGTCATAGAGTTGTGTACCCATACACATGCAATCCCATAAGCATGTGGACTTGTAAACTCATAAATTTCCAAACGGGTAGACTTCCCGACACACATACTTAGAAGAGACGCTAGTGAACCCAAACGAGAACATTCAGAATAAACAACTTAAAATTTCTAGGATACTGATAGTCATGTGTACGTAGGTTCGCAACTTGCCAATGCGCCTATTTGTCGCCATGTAATCCCGTAACCATGCAACTTGTAGACTCGTGAACCCATTGACAAGGATTCACCCAATGTACACACAACACTATGAAAGAGAATGATTCAAAACAAAAGAGACCATAACACATATTTTAGAACGTAAAACATGACAACCAAATCCTAATAAAGTTTTAAACACGACCATAAGAACCAAACAACTACTTGAAACATGAAAAAATCTAAACGATTACTAGAAAACAGTACGATTATTCTTCGAAAGGCATCCTGGTTGAAAACTTCAAGCTGGTGCGCCATGATTGGCATTGTTGGCAGGAGGGTTGATAATTGCGAGTCTTGGGCATGCATTGCGGAGATGTCCAGGAGATCCACAAAGGTAACAGGCTCGAACTTGCACTTGCACATTCAAGGCTTGAGCAATCAAAGGCTAGGTAGGCTTTTGCGCCATGGGTTGAACCTACAATGGCTGCACTTGAATAGGAAGGCGACAAACATTCGCGCGGTGACCAAGGAGACCATAATTGTTGCATTTCCAGCAAGGGGTATGAGTGGGGTGATGGCGAACACATCCATTACACAGAGGATAGGGACCAGTGTAGGGTTCTGCTTTAGTCTCCTTTTCGGTTGCAGTTTCGGTCTTCTCAGTCACGGATTTCTTCTTAGAACTCCTTCTTTTCAGATCACCATCCTTCACATGATTATCCGTCAGACGAGCGGCAAGGTGGGTGGCATCCGCGAGAGCCTCAGAGCTACTTGCCTAGACAGAATCACGGATGACCAGGGGCAGTCCACCAATGTATCTTTCAATAGCTCGAATCTCAGGGGTGACAACATCGGGTACCAGAATCCTCAGTTCATAAAAGCGGCCAGTATACTCTTGATTTTCACCACTGAATTGCTTCAGCTCCTAGAATTCATCTTCGAGTTTCTTTAGCTCACTACGAGGGCAATACGTCTCCCTAAGAAGATCGTTGAGTTGTGACCAAGTTAGGGCTAGCGCTTCATCTGCCCCGTGAATTATTTTCACGTCATTCCACCAGGTGAGAGCTTTTTCAGTTAGAGTGCTAGTGGCACGAGGAACCTTGAGAGCATCGGGGCACTCACTATTAACAAAATTGTTTTCCATCCCTTCGAACCATTGGAGCAAACCGATTGGACCTTTAGTACCGTTGAATCGAGGAGGGTTGCATGATTTGAAATGCTTTAAAGAGCAAGTGACAGCAGCAGCATTGTTTAGTGGGTTAGCATTCAGACCTTGCTGAATCTGCACCATTATGTTGGGAATGACCTCTGCCATCTGTTTGGCAATCACCGAGGCCATCTTGCGGCCCCTATCGCCCTTACGACGACCATTGTGACGAGTCAATAGTTTGAGTAGTAAGATATATAATCAGCAGACACAAGATTTGTTGATTCATAGTTCCAGATTGTCATGTGAAGTATCAAATACAAGACGACATGTTGTGATCCGAACCTAGGGCGAACTCAGAGTTTAGACTCATCCGAACTTGGTCCGAACCTGAGGTTCGGTTGATCGGGTTTTGGGTTGTCTAGTTCAACTATAAATAGTTAAGTCTTGTATAGAATTAGGACTTCTTGGTTAGATCTTGTATGTGTACTCTGTGGTGGTTCTCAGTGGTCTAATTCCAATCCTTTGTATTTACATCTTGTGTTCATTCACGTTTAACATTGATTTCGATACGACCGAGTAGACGATCCACCGCTCACGCATTTTCAAGATTGGATGTGATCGATATTCAATGAGACCAATTGGAAGACATGTGTATAGGTGAATCGTGAAGTGATGTGACATAGAACATCCTAATCAATGAGAATCATAGCAAACATAATATCGAAATCGAATGATTTTAGCAAAACATAACGGAGTGGTCTTCATCTCCAGATTGGGAAACTAGAACCATTGGCTAATCAGGGTAAGATCCAATTAATTGACATGCTTTAGCCTAATAGGTTTTGGTACTTTCATCAAGGTGTCCTTGGTAGGCGTCCAGATCCATCAATTCGAATTAGTATGCAACGCTTTTTCGATGAGAGACTCCGACTACCCGTGCTTTCACCCTTCCAGTTACTACACATCAATCACCAAGATCCCACTTCTGACAAGATTATAATAAAAAGAAACTAATTCTCCTAAATGACACACATAAGGCACCATAACTAAGGAAGGAGGCTAGGAAGCCTCAATTGATTTGGGTATACGTGTGCGCTAATCGACGGAGGCAGTAATTTGAAACAGGCATAATTAAGAAGCAAATATAGGACATATAAATCATATTGGCATGCTATGCATGAGGCAATCATGCAGGAAACCTAAGGTATAAGTCTAGGTCAAGCCGGTTCTAATAACATAGATCCCTACAGCCGTGGCTCTAATACCAATCTGTCACACCCCAACCGACGGCGGAATACGTCGGGGCACAATGATTGTTCATTTGCACACAACACTATTAAAGGTTGTGATATTCTTAATTATACCATTTCATCCATACAAGTAATACAAAATGTTGGAACTTTTAATAAGTGTGACTGACGCCATCAAATCTATTCTCGAATAATTCGGTTGAAGAATCCATTGTGATTTGATTCAGAGACGCGGGTTGTGATGCTCGAGGCTTGCAAGTTTGGACCGAAGACCGTTTTCTGGAAAAGTCAACCGTTCGGGTCAACGGTCAACGTAAAAGTCAACGGAAGATCGGTTCGAGCGAGTCAAGCTTCATATTAATTAAATCATCTTTGATTTAATTAATAATAATTATGTCATTTGTTTATTTGTATTTGCTCATTTGTTTGTGTGTTAGCTAGTTAGTGGGCTAGTGAGCACATGGGCTCTCTATAAATAGGAAGGGATAGCTCAATTAGAAAGATGATGAATAATAGATGAATAAGGATGAATAATGAGTGATGTGAGCTCAACCCAATGTGACCATGGATTTCCAATGACGAGTTTGTAATCATTCGGTTCGTTGTAATCATTCAGCAATAATCAATGAATCGTTTGATTTATCATTTCTTGTCATTTATTATCTTTGATTCTCTTCATCCCGTCTCCTCCCAATCTCACCTCTGTTCTTGCTCAAGATCGGGAATCTTGACGTGAAATCGGTCCTGACAAATGGTATCAGAGCGGGTACCGATCAGATCTCGTCTCACGACGAATCTGGTCACTCGAATCTTGATTTTGAGCTTGAATGAGGTGTTGACTGGAAAACCCACTTTGGAGACTTTTTCTACTTTTTCTTATTTTTGGAGATGTTTGGATGATTTCTGGATGAATCTGATGATAGATTCTTGTTATTGGGTTCATTTAGATATGATTTCATGCTTCATATGTTCAAATCAGTGAAGAAATACGAGATCTGAGGCTGAAAAACGAAGCTGTTAGAGTTTTCCCGTTTTTGGGGTTTTGAAGATTTTTTGAGCTTTGATTCTGAGTTTTTGGTGCTAAAATCAGTGTTTTTGGATGAAATAAAGTATGAATCTTGATGGAAAACGCGTTCCGGATCTAATGGAAGCATCGGTTTCGCCTGTTTCGCAACATATTTGACAGATCTGGAAAAACACACACTTGACAGTGTTTGTGCGTGTTCTTCATGTTCTTGGTTATTTTCCAGATTTTTGTAGCTGATTCGATCTGAATTACTGCTGTTTATGGATTGTTTGTGGCCAGAACATTGTCATGAATAGCTAATCTTCACGAATCGTTCACGAATCTGTGGTCTAATCTCATTTTGGGACATCGCATCGCATCATATTTGTCTGTGTTCATAAATTTTCTGGGTTATGTTGAAGATGTTCATGGCAATCTGAAAAGGCTTGAAGATTGCCTTGGCGATCTCGACTGGTCCTTGGCGATCTTGAATAAGCCTTGGTGTTTTCAATAAAGGTTGGCGATCTGGGCTTAGCGACTTCGTATATGGCTTGGCGATTTCGAACCAATGCTTGGCGACCTCGTATGAACCTTGGCGACCTCGCATAGCTTGGCGACCTCGACCAAAGTTGACGTCTGGGTTTTTGCTCGAGGTCATTTTGTGGTTTTTTGGTCGTCTAGATGTGTAGAGGGTTGAATAACGAATCCAACGATATAAATTTCGTCAAAAACGGACAAGAAATAAGGAAGTTATGGGTCATTTACGGTTTTCCGGTGGAGAACTCGTTTTTCCGACCGTTTTCCGGTAGGTTAGGGTTTCCTGAGGTTGAAGGTGATGCGTGGGGACAGTGATGACGTGTCAGGCGCAGATTAGTCTAAGGGGAATGTCTCTCTCCTATTTTTCGGTCAAGGCCAGACTTTCCTCCCTCTGTTGTCGATGATCGATTGGTGCAAAGGAAAGCGCGTGGGGACCACTCCTCTAGGGAGCCGTTGAATGCTCCATTGGCTGTCATTTTTCTATTGGTCACAATAAAGCGCTGGGGCCCACCCTTTAATAAAAGATCCGTTGAAATGTGCTTCTACTAATCCTTTCTGATTGGATGGCTAGACTTTCACACGAATCATGCCTTCAGACCCGTTGGATTAACCTTGATCACAGCCGTAGATGCCATTTTGTGCTTTCTTCTGATTGGTCCACTGGCTCTCACACAGATCACGATTTTTTGCCATTAGATGCATTAAATCTGTGCTGTTGGATCAACTTTCCTGCTCATTTCTGATTGGCTGTTGGATTAGCACACGGATTGTGCTTTTTATAGAGATTTTTCAAGACTAATTAATTATTCTGCATTTTCGTTAACACGGGGTATTTTTCTTGTCAGTTTTTAACGAGACCTATGAGATAACGCCCGAACGGAATTGCGAAAATATATTATTGGTCTTGGATTTATTCCGTTTATTCGACCGGGTTTCTAGTTTTTGTTGACGTCACGCCACGTTAGCTAACGACCACTGACGGACTGGTTTCGCTTCTCGGTTAAGTTTGTGACTGTTTCGTTATGTCTCACTCCAAGTTGTTTAGCTGATGCAGTGCTGATGTCATCTAACCGAATTAACTGGAATCTCAGTTAAATATTGGAATATTCCGTTAAATCTCTAACGGAAGGCCGTTACTTGAATAAAATTTACGGTCTTCTCAGATTCATTCCAAATTGCACCGTTTAACTCAGAATTCTTCACGGAATATTTTTCCGAGCTCGATTTTCTTCGCCCAAAATTTACGAAGACTCCGGTTATGAATAAATTTCTCGTTTACGCTCGGGATCTCAGTTTTTCACCGATTTGACATTATTTCCGCATCCAACCCAGTCACGCGGAACAAGTTCAGTATTTATGGATCAATCACAACTATCAGCACACGGCTTCCGGTTTTTCGCAAGATTGTCCGATTTCAGGATCTTTGTACCGTTTTCTCTTCAAAACTGAGCGGAACGGTTCCACTCTCTGCATCTGATTTTCCGCTTGATCTAGAGAAAAGGGGGAACTTCTATGGATTTGGATTATCGGGTCGATTATCTGAAGTTGGAGCATTTTCAGTGATTGATTGGTTTATCTGATTCGGTTTGTTGTGATTTTGACTCCAATGTTCAGCATTCTTAGTATTGTACCCGACCGTGTGAACCGAGTGAACTGCAACACTTGGATCTCAACTGGAGCAACAAGAACAGAAAAAGCTTATTCAAAGGGGGAACCTTTACAACAGAAAGATTCCGGTTTATCAGTTATTCTTTGAAGATGCACGACAGAGCGGTTCTTCACTTGTATGACAGATTTGACAGCGTCAGTCAAGGGGGAATTGTTGGAACTTTTAATAAGTGTGACTGACGCCATCAAATCTATTCTCGAATAATTCGGTTGAAGAATCCATTGTGATTTGATTCAGAGACGCGGGTTGTGATGTTCGAGGCTTGCAAGTTTGGACCGAAGACGTTTTCTGGAAAAGTCAACCGTTCGGGTCAACGGTCAACGTAAAGTCAACGGAAGATCGGTTCGAGCAAGTCAAGCTTCATATTAATTAAATCATCTTTGATTTAATTAATAATAATTATGTCATTTGTTTATTTGTATTTGCTCATTTGTATGTGTGTTAGCTAGTTAGTGGGCTAGTGAGCACATGGGCTCTCTATAAATAGGAAGGGATACCTCAATTAGAAAGATGATGAATAATGGATGAATAATGAGTGATGTGAGCTATCATTTCTAGAGAGAGAGTCACACATTGGGTTTGAGCTCAACCCAATGTGACCATGGATTTCCAATGACGAGTTTGTAATCATTCGGTTCGTTGTAATCATTCAGCAATAATCAATGAATCGTTTGATTTATTATTTCTTGTCATTTATTATCTTTGATTCTCATCATCCCGTCTCCTTAATCTCACCTTCGTTCTTGCTCAAGATCGGGATTCTTGATGTGAAATCGGTCCTGACATAAAATTCTGTTATCATAACACTATACTAATTACATATTATCTCGTTATGATTAGGTCTCACTAAGTCTGCATGCATCCTAAGGTGTTAACATCAAGAAGTCATCATCTTGCAACAACACCTACAACATGTACAAAATAAAGGTCAACTATGAGTAGTTGGCGAGTAAACATAGGTTTGATATACTACACTAGATTAAACATGCGATCTACAAGTGATATGAACATTCTTGATATGATAAACAAGTATTGATATAGAGCACATCTTGACAAATAAGGCTTCCAATCACCCAACGCCAGTTACCGGTCAAGTTAGGTGGGCTGCCAAACCAATAGATCTATTATTGTAACCCCGACCTTTTTAGTGTTAATAATTACGCCTTGAAATTGACATTGACATTGAAAATGAAATAGATTCCATCCACAAATAATAATAATAATCTACACAAGTTCAACATACTAGAACACACATAACAATCATAGAGTTCGCATGGAATTTAAAAGTAATGAAATAGATAATTGAGATTGATACGGTGTACATGTTGCACCCTAAAACAATAAAAGAAAAGGGTCTATGAATACCCACCTGGAATGAAGACACTGAAGGACAATGATACCAACTAATGAGATAGCTAGACCCCGAGGATGGCCTTGACAACTAGAGGATGATAGAGAATAAGTGAATAAGTGATTTCACTTTATGACACACATTGATACAATCGACACGAACAACGTTGGTGATGGTGATACGTACGTTTAGGAGGGTCAATCCTAGGCTAAGGATGCAAACATAATATCCTAGAGTTATATACATTCCTCATGAAAGTCAATTTAGGTCAACAACATAGCTATGTCACAACGTGCACAATCTTTCATACCATTTCAACACGAGAAACCCTAGATCTGTCATCGGAATACATATGTGTCATAGATCTAGTCATACTACCACATAGAGATCAATTCTTGATGATGCGTCACATAGATCTACTAATAACAAATATGCATGGCATAGATCTAACCCTAATTCCACATAAAAATGCAATCTTGATCATGAATCACATAGATCTAGTAATATTCAACATGCATGACATAGATCTAACCCTAATCTAGCATAAACTTACAATCTTGATCATGAATCACATAGATTTAGCAGTATTCAACATGCATGACATAGATCTAACCCTAATCTAGCATAAAGTTACCATCTTGATCATGAATCACATAGATCTAGCAATATTCGGCATGCATGACATAGATCTAACCCTAATCTAGCATAAATTTACCATCTTGATCATGAATCACATAGATCTAACAATATTCGGCATATATGACCATAGATCTAACCCTAATCTAGCATTAAGTTACAATCTTGATCATGAATTACATATTTCTAACAATATTCCACATGCATAATACAGATCTAGCCCTAATCTAGCATAAAAATGCAATCTTGATCATCTATCACATAGATCTAGGATTAATCTTCATGCATGACATAGATCTCATCCCAAAACATAATAACGTTGCAATCTTTGATCAAATAATCCATAGATCTGTAAGGATCAAAATAGTCCTCACGCGATATCAAGTCCTATAATCACCATGCGGAATCTGGTGATTAAAGGTGATTCAAGAACAATCAAATAATATGGTAACATAATGATAGAAATACTAAGGAAACACAAACCGATTGAGAAGAGAACTTTTATTATGTCAAAACCGGTTGCAACACACAAACTTGAAATTCTCTATAGAGAATTTCGTGAACACCCTTGAGCTTTACCACACAATCAACAACAAAACCAGCAACCTATACAAATGATATTAGGGTCCTATTTATAGGAGAGGATATGCTTGGTCAACTAGCCATCCTCCAAACCCTAATTTACCTCTAATTCCCGTATTTGACTATAAAGGCCCACTAAACTCCCTCTAAACACTTCTAATTGAGCCCAAACACATCTAAAATGGCCCAATGACCCTATATAACAATAACCCAACTATTTTTCACCTATTCTAATGCATAGGCCTTCAAAATAGTCCGCCAATGGATAATTTAATACACAAGCCACAAATTATATTCTTACAATCTTCCCCTTGGCTTGTGATTTTAAATGTCTTCTACTTTCAATCTTCAGACCTGCAATCTTCTCCTTGGCTTGAGCATAGGTTGGTGATATTTATTTCTTTAACAATCTTCATTGGACAACAACAAAAGTGTTCTCTCAATCAGCATCAGCTTGAACTGCACATGATAAACAAGTAATGAGAGGAGGATTCTCAAATACTTGCTTTTTCTTGAAAAAATGTTGAGTCCTTGCTGAATCAGCAGTAACTGTCTTGACTTGCTTGTGACTTTAGAGGATAAACTTTTAAGACCCCTGTTTTGGCCTTCTTGAACTTCTTGGCTTGAACAATTTCTTGTTCTGACTGCTCTGCATCTTTTCTTCATTAATTGCAATGATGCCTATTGCTTCCCCTCAACATGTGAACGGTATCTTCTCAAATCTTTGGAAGCTTTCTTGAACCAACAAACTTCCCCTGAGCATAGGGTAAGTCCTTTTCCGGCTGGTTCTTCAACTATATCAGTAGCAGCATCAGTGCTTTGGTCAATTGAGTCCTTGACTTTCTTGTCCATGAGTTTTCTTCTCACTTAACCTATCAAGCACAACATGGAATAGCACTAACCAGAGAGATGATGACTGGTTATCGGGTTAGCATTATTTAACCAAAATCCTAACATAGGTTACGAGTTTCCGTTTCCTATTAATACTTCCCTTGAACCCGAGGAATATTTACATTATCTCCCCTTGAGATTCTAGGGAGGTCATACGTTCTTGCATAAAACCCATAAAAACTTATATTAAACTTCTCAAAACAACCTGGCCACTTCATAAACTTAAGAAAGAAAATATAAACTCACACCAGAAAAATTAAGATCAAACAAATATAAAACAATTCACACATGAGAAGGTAAATTAGGGATCATACTAGACATTCTGTGACTGAGGAACCCTTTTCAGTTTCTGCTACTTCACATGTTCCAGGTGGTTACCGGTATATTTGTCCAACTTAAACTCTTGCTACTTTCGCTTACTCAGGCAGTTTCATCAAATAATTTATCTTTTAGGGTTTATTAATTAAGAACATCTATCCAGGTCACACACATACGTCCTAGGTATAATTTGTACATTCTATCAAGTATACCTGATTTCCGTACAACATTTTCACAACACCTTTCCTTAAGGCTAACATCATGCTCCAGAGTGGGTTGAGTAAAGAAAGAATAGATCACAGAGATTTTGGGATAAAATACAAGTCAACTGAATTTTTGAAATATTTTTAATAATGCTCTCATCAACAACAAAGGCTGAGGGCTTTGGACGCTTGAGGGTCTCTTTTGTTTGTGCTCAAATGCATCTTTTAGGCTTTTATCATAATGTACAATGTGATCTTTAGTGCTACGTGGATCGGGGAGGCTCCAGGTCTCTGCCATAGCAGAACAGAGGAGGCCTGACTCACGTACATCATCCCCAGGTAGTTGCTCTCGCAAAGCAGAGGGGGTGGGATTTTTGAGCATGACATCAAAGAACTCAGAATCGGGCGTGTGTCTTAGGATCGCTGGTACACAGTCAAATAGAGGTTGTACTAACCTAATTGTGTGTTTCCTATCAAGCATCAGACTTTATATCCAAGTGTTATGAGAAATCATACCTTTTGATTGATTACAGCAGAGCCTACTAAGCATATCAACCGTAAATCACTGTTTTTCACATCCACCTTACGTGTGTCAGTCAGCAAAACCTGAAAATTTATATCACTTCCGCTCTTCTCAAACACACAAACAAAAGATTGAAAAATAAAAAGCACAATTTTTTGAGGGGTCAACTAGTTCATCTTTTCTATTCTTCCCCTTGCTTTTTGATTATTAAAAACAACACACTCCTTTCCTCTTTTTTTATTTTAATTTTTTTATGAACACACTGACACATTACTAAATATCTTTAAAAACTAGCCAAGCTAACCTTCAAAGATTATCATTTGAAATTTTTCCAGAGCTGGGTTTTTGTTGCAAGCAATGACATATCACATGCAATTTGATCAAGAACTACCAATCTGGCCAATACATTGCTGATTTGTTAGAGTTACCTCTCACCAGAAGAACATCCCTACTATTGAGAATTTGCATGTCATGTAATGGAGATATGCCTTCTAACATGTTCCTGGAACAATCACTATCACAAACAAACAAAGGTTAATGAAGTCTTCCTTGATTGTTCCTGCACATAGTGAGAGATTAGTTAGCCATTAGTACCCAGGCCATTGTTGTACTGGGCATACATGAAGAGTCAGTGAAAGATACTTCTTTTAAACATATGCCCTTTGTGAAATCAGGGATTGAAGTTGTGGTTGCCATTGATTTAGGTTTCCAAATTTGCGGTGATTTATGAGTTGTTTTAGTCACTTTTGGAGTAGTGACTTTAGGTTTTTCAACCTTTTTCATTTTCAGGTTTCCTTTTCAAAACAGTTTTAGTTACCTTTAGAGGGGTAACTTTAGGTTTTTCAACATTGTGTTGTTTTGAAATCGGTTTCTTCACCTTTTTATGACAATTTTCATAATTTTGAAAAACATATTTTTGATTTGAAAATATTCTCTGCTCTTTGGCAGCGCCCCAATGTCGAACAGAGGGTTTTATCTTAGGAGAAACAGTCTTCATTGCCTTAGGTGGTTGCACCTTCATTGGCTTAGACTTAACTGATTCCTGTGATGAAACACTTTGACTTTGCGGATAATATGGCTCATTGGGGAAATAGAGACAATTTCAGGCAATGTGACCAAGATTGCCACAATTAAAACAAGTCTGCTTCTTTAGATAAAAGTCAGACGTGTAACCGTTTGTCTTTAGTTGCTGAGGTGGAGCACCATTTTCCTGTGTCTGCATATTTGACCCGTTTGCAGATCCAGGGTTAACTGTGGACTGGTTCCTCGCAGCTTGAGTTGAATCTATCTTTTTAGTTCTTGTACTCCATGTATTCTTTGATGTCGAGGCAGCATTTCTACAACTGCAACTGCATGTGCCTACTGAAGAAATAGGAGACACGACCACTCTCTTCTGCTTTTCATTCTTCATTGCAGCTGTTGGTTTCACACTTGGAGACTGAATGGTGATCTTTGGCCTCCCAACATAGACTCCACTTGTAGAAGCATTAGTGGATGACCTTAATCCTTTGAATTTGGAGGAGAAGGATGGTAGTTCATAGCCAGCATCTGGTTCTTGGTCAAACATAGACCCAGATGTCATAAATATCTTCCCCTCGGTTCTTGTTGTCATGATCACCTTCTCTTGCTGCACTTCATCCACAACCTTGAAGTACACAGTATCGATTTTTGGATACTGTTTCAGCTTTTTCTCAGCAGCATTTTCTTCTTTATTTATTGTCATTGAGCTTGAACTTTCACTCCCAGTCATGTTATTCACACAGTTTGTGTGAGTATCTTCCTTGACAGACTTTTTAGCTACAAACAAAGGTTGAGGCCCATATACCATGTTCGCTTCATTTGGGGACTCTTCCTACAATTCCTCGGTAGTTTTGGGCAAATTGATGTACTAGATTTGTAGCGGGGGAGGAACATTTCCATTTCCACAGTTTTCTCGATCAACTCGATGGTGCTGTCCCAATTTGGTGGAAGGGAGTTCACCAACTTCTTATTCACCTCAACCTGAGTGTAAGTAACCCTTGCATCCTTCATAGCTGTCACTATCTTGATGAATCGCTGAAGGTGGGTCTCTATGTTTTCACCAGGAACATAGTTGAACTCATTGAACTGCTCTCTGAGGTTTTCCCTTCAAGATTCTTTCATATCAGCATTTCCTTCATATGCAGCTATGAGGGCATCCCAGAGAGTTTTAGCGGATTTATACTCTTTGAATGCTTCAGCCACCTCGGGGGATAAAGCCATGGTTAATGCTGCCAGTGCCTTCCTGTCACGTTCAACTCTTTCCCTATCAGTTTCAGTCTAGTCTAATTTTTCTTTGGCTTGAGCCTCCTGACCTGTTGCAGGAGTTGTCTTAGGAACATAGTCACCTACTTCAACAGATCGCATGATCTTGGGATCATTGTAGTTGATGTAATTTACAAATCGATATTTCCAGCTCATGAAATCTTTCCTAGACATCAGACGAGGAGGTCTGGTGTTGGTTCCAATCTTGGCGTCCATTTCCAGAGTAGCGCTGGACAAGAATGACATATTGAAAGCCATTGCGAGAGGAATAAGACAACAATTAATCGAAAAGTGAACTTTTCGATCAGGTCGGAACAGGTCAAAGCCATGGACGCTGATCGAAAAGTGAGTGATCGAAAAGTACCCTTTGATCAAAAAGTGTCTAATCGGATCGAAAAGCTAAGATTTTCGATCGAAACAGGGTCAAAGCCACAGTTTCAATCCAATATCTTAGGGAACTTGAACTTCTTGCCTCTGCTGCACTCAAAACGTGCACAAAAACTTACACGGACCTCCTGTTTTGCGCTAATAACTGAAAATCACAAAGATAACTCAAACCGTTAGTCCCAAAAACTTGAATCTGATATCGCGAGAGCCACGAAACACGCGTTTCTTGGCTCTGATACCAATTGTAAGGATCTAAATAGTCCCTCACGCGATATCTAATCTACTAATCACCGTGCGGAATCCGGTGATTAGAGGTGATTCAAGAATAATCGAAAAGTATTACTAAAGAACAATTGAAATCAATTAAACACACAAACCGAATTAGAAGAGCAAACTTGATCGATGAATGGTTGCACTACACTTCAAAAGTTCGAAAATCACTTTTGAATAATCACCTTACACCATTGGAGAATCAACAACCTAAACATGACAATACTAGGTTCCTTATATAGGGAAAGACCAACTTGATAAACAAGTCACCTCCTTAACCTACAAAATTTGGCCCACAAGGAGGAAAACCGATCGGACCACTATTAACCCACTAAACTCACAATTGTTAGCCCAATTACACATATTAACTAGCCCAAAATACATCTAATGTAATAGCCTTAAATTCTAGGTCTCTACAAGATCTATCATTATACATCTAGCATGACATTATTCTAACCTAAACTTAGCATAAAGTTCAGATCTTGGCAAGAAGAAACATAGATTTGAGAAGATAGAAACATAACTTTGCGAATACATACCGAAAGGATGAAAACCAACACAAATCTAGCCTTGAAATCCTCAAACTTGAGCTCTAAAACTTCAAAAATGGTGGCTCAAGGGTTTTACAGCCGTTTGGGGTTGTAGGTGTAGAGTGGGAGGTGCAAATGAGGAGCATGGATCTTAATGGGTATTTATAGAAGAGAAATTAGGGTTTTCTGGAAATAACCCAGAAAGCGTATTTCCTAGGGCTTGGGGAAGCTTTAAGCGATACGCCTAGAGCTCCCCCGAGCCAAGACTTTATCGCTTGCTCGATTTCGCGTGCTCGTTTTGCCGTTTTTTGATGTTTTCGAGTCTCGTTTCCACCCAAATCACCCATTTCATCATTCCATCTTGTTCACCCCATTTAATCCACTTAAAACAAATATAAATACGTGACATAACTCATAATGATGCACAAATTAGGTCAAATTACATTTTTGGTCGGTTTTGGCGTACGTATCGATTCTGGGCAATTCACCAACAATTTGTGATCCGAACAACTGTGGATGACTCGAGACATAATAACTAACAATAGGACCTCTAGTTAAGCCTAATTTTACATAAGGTACACAAATCGAGATTTCTGGTAAACGACGAATCGCATACCGAAATCGCATAAAAACCACAGATTTGCTTTGTTTTCGATTCAAGGAATCCAATTTGAGTTTAATTGATTTCAATTAAGTATCTCATTTAGAAAAGCCATTATAAGTCATTTAAAAGCATTCTTTGGGTTATAAACACCCAAAATTCTCCCGGTTTTTAATAATACGTAAATCGTTAAAACACCAGGTTGAAAACGGGTCGGGTTTTATAATCGGAAAAGTGCAGATGTTACATAGTGGTCTAACGGTCAAGTTAGTTAAAGAATGAGATCCCGGGAATCTCGGAGAGTTAGTTATCAATTTAATCGTTATATAACAGGGGTTATGATCGATATAGGAACAACACAACTCACTAGCACTTCACCTCTGATACAAACAATCGTTGTAACACTTAGCTTGATCGATCATACCTCCAAAACACTTGTATTTTTTGGTTTCTTATTAATAAAAGTGCAAGGCAGACGCCTCTTCAGGCCGGATCCCGAGGTTTTTTGCCAGGATCCAAAGAGGAAACTCAAAGAATTCCGGATTTTCCCTCGTTACATCCTTGTGTTGATATTCATACTTTGACATATTGTTATCCTCATCTTAAAGCACACTACCTCACTTACAAAGTTTGGTTCACTTAATCATTTCGATGATTTTTGACCAAAACACCTGCTACGCCTGAAAATACTAAGAAGGAAGTGGAAGGTGTAAGAATGGAGGAAGGTTATTGGATCCCTTATGGTCCAAACTTGTCCATAGCCAGAGAGCCAAGTGAGCTAGTCCTAGTTGTTGAAGTAGAAGAAAAGAAATCTGTTTGGGAGTTGCTGACCAGGTATACACCTGTAAAGGGGCAGCTAATGAGGAGAAAGCTACCCAAGGGGTTTAAAGAGCATATCTTCAGATCAGCTTTACATCAATTTTACACCATTGATCCTAAAGGATGCTTGCTATATGGTGCTAAAGGTAAAGCTCCCATGCTTCATTATCAATTGCAGGATCATGCATTCAACAGGAAATATCCTCCAGTATCACTTGCTATGGAACCAAATAACATTATCTGCACCTCAAGATCCATCTTGTTCTCAAGAATTGATGAATATAGAGAAAACCCAGAAGGAAAGAGTCAGGTAGATGAGCAACTTAGAGCTGAGGTAAGGAGAAGGAAGAAAAAAGATGAAGTCCTTGCAACTGCAATCCTAGGTATGAATCTCAATAGAGTAACCCCTGTGGTTGAAAGGTCTGTTGATGATAATGAAGCTATTGAGAGAATAATTGAACAAGATGCCATAGAAGATGCAAAGAGAAGAGCAAAGGAAGAAGAGGATGGTCTTGCTTTTGCAAAGAAACTTGTCGGTGATATTGAAACATATAAGGATAACACTGTCATTGTTGATATCATCATTGAAGTCAAAAGAAGATCCATTGAGGAGAAAAGGGCAAAACCTGATCTGGCACATGGTAAGAAGCTAGACAAGATAAACAGAGACTCTGACAAGAGGTTATTAGCACAACATAAGTCTATCAGGTTAAAAGTCAATGACAGTAACTATGAACTTTTGAGGAAAATGAAAGATGCAATAGTGGCTAGGGAATGGAAGACACAGGATGAGGTATTTAAAATGTCTTCAAATCGATTACTCAGTTTGTTGACTCACTAATTTATTTATGTTTTCGATTAGTGTAACTCGCTACTTAATTGAAATCAATTTATATTCGAATCACTTTTTACCAACCCATGGGACTCATGTTGCTCGAATCATGCGTTCGGCTCGTGTTAAACATGGAAACCGAATCGTGCCAGTCGACTTATGTATTTTTCCGCGTGGTAACTAACTTAAATCACAGTATTCGGTTTTGTTGGTGTTTATCAATTTTCGGATTTGGATCTATGGGTGTTCTATATTCTATTCTAAACATTTTATCATTTGTCATATAAGCTTGGTATCATACATGACAATGCTACCTCATATTTTGATCATTTATCATTTGTAATCAATTGTGTTTTCACGATCGCATATCTCAATCACTCTTGCTAAAACAGGACCACACATACGGTAACCAGCGATTATATGTGATGCTAGCTCCAGCATGCAATCGGGTGGGGGACGTAAACCCAAGGTCTTATGTTTGGCAAGGATATCTTTGGATTCTGTATAGACCTCGCGCCTCGTAATAGGAGGACTAGGTGTGAATCGCGACACAACTAGCTCTCCAGAAATGGACGCGTTCTCTTGTAAGGAATCCAAAAATTTTGTAATCACATGGACCAATTTCATTATCTTTGGCTAAAGTTATCATTTTTTTTCAAAAGATACATGTTGCATCCACTCCCTCGTATTCTACTTTTTCCAGTCTCGCTCCTAAAGTAGGGGAGACTGTTGTTTCTATCTCATGGTCGAATTGTTTTGGTCAGTTAGATAATCTCGATATTTTTTCGGGATAAGTTTTATTAGTTTTCATAATTTTGCAGCTCTTTACTCATGCGATCAAATCACCTGGGTCTTTCAAACTATATCTCATAATCACAACTTCAGATTCTTCTATCGAGGCTCGTTTGTTGATGTGTGTGTTGAGTGGTTCTTTGTAGGCAACCAGTACATTGTAGGAGTATCAAAAATGTGGTGGGTTAGCTACGGTACACCCTATATATAAACATTTAAGATACTCTCAAGGTGGATTGGGTGTCAGACTGGGAACTGGCCTAGGTCGTTGTGTAAAAATAGCTTGGTATGTCAAAATTTCCATGTCACCAGTGATTCGCTTGGCCTTGTGGTTAAGTGAGAATTGGCGACGACATAAATGATTCAGTAACTGAAAATGTATTCTTATTTTCAGTGAAAACTCATACGTCAAGCCTCATCCTTTTGTTTCAGTTATCAGGACCCGGTCTCTCCGTTCGACAAAATCTTCCAGGTCTAGTAAGTCTCTACTAATTTCAGGACGAAATTCCCTAAAGTAGGGGAGATTGTAACATCCGCCTCCAACCCATTAGCAAAACCCGACCCATTTCGAGTTCACCTTTCGGATTGGAAGTCTATCAAAACATTTCAAGCATTCGATTAAACCTTTGGCACCATTTTCCATAATCTAAAAAAAAAATTTACATTGTTTGGATGGTCGAGTAATTAAAATCGTTTTCAAACAAAGGAATATCCATTTCGCAATTAAAACTCACGTTCGGTACTCGTTTCATTGTTAGCCAAAGGAAATTCATGTATTTATCAACTTACAAGTTCAAATGATGATTTTAAATGTCTCATAATCATTTTCCAAGTTAAAGGAATTAATCTTTAATTCTTAGAAAATAAATACACGTTAAATATATATATATATATATATATATATATATATATATATATATATATATTTCGGTTCTCGCACGAATTGGAATTAACCAGACAACCCGCGAATCTCGAAAATCATATTTTATGGTTTTATGTTGTTCATTCATATATTTTTGAGTTATGTTTCAAATTTGAGCTAAATCCAATAAGTACTAGGAAAAAAATTAAAATAAAAAGATGCTACCCGCTGGACTCGAACCACCTGAATGCCTGATCGTGATTTCAACTTCGGGTTGATCTTGTTTTGGCCATAACTTTGTCATTTCAAGCCCGTTTTAGGCCTCGTTTTTTCCGTGGTTTTGTATTAATGTTATTTAACTTATTTCCCAAGCCAAATCTATAATTAACACGAATTTAATTGTCAATTGATTCGTTTCTATCTTAAAAAATCTTGACTTTCTCTCCAAGACTTGCCATTATGCTCATAAAACCCTAATTCGACCCTCCATTCTATAAATATCAGTTTTTATGATCATAATAAACCCCACACAACCTTCTGCAACCTTCAATTTCATGCTAAGCCTCCTCGATCAAGTTTTCGAAAGTCAAATGTCCAACAGTTTGACCTTCCGAATTGACCAGCCTCCTTCGACTTTCACACGTAAGTTTCTTCAAAGAATTTTCTTATTTTTATATGTACTTTAATACCTCATTGCTGGTTTTGATCAAAAATTAATTATATTAAAAAGTCAAACTTCTCATACGCGATAAAATTGGGGAAAATGCATATAATTGTAATTACTCATTTTCAATGCTTCTAACCTATTCTAATAAGTCCCATAAGTGTATTATGATGTTTCGAAACCATCAAAACTGGTTTTTTATCAAAAACCTAAAAGATACGCATTCTGACCCGTTAAGGTAAGCGTTTTATCGCATATCTTTCTATTTTAACGTTTTTGTAAATAATGGATCATATTAACACTCTTATGGGATGCCAGTGAACATATAATAAGGTTTTGATTTGACCGATGCATAATTTTGCAACTTTTGGGCCATTTATGTATAAAATGTGTGATTATGCTAAAGTTAAGTAAATTTATGTTTTGAACTAAATTTTTAGTAATTATAAATCAAACCTTATATTCTGGGAATTTATATTCTCATGTCTTTGTTGAATTGACATAATGGGCCCCTAAGTTTATAAATTGCAATTTTAACCATAAACTTTACATAGTTGTCAAAAGTTGTATTTTGTTCACGAACGGGTCTTTTGGTAATACTAATCACTATATACAGTATTTTTTTTATAATAAATAGTTAATAAATTCCCCAATTAATCAATTAATCATTTAAATCAACTTTTGATTGTTTTAGTCAATTATTCGGTCTTTTGAATCGTTAGGTTTTCATCAGGGTTAGTTTCGTTCCTCACGTTTGTGATCTTCTCGCCTTTTGCTTTGCTATTAGGTGAGTAATCATAGCCCCGTTTTCATTTTCATTATTTGGGGTGCAACATTTTATCGTTATATTAAAAATCTTTAATCATTATTCTATCTACATTACTATGTGATTCTGTGTTGTTCATGTGTATTCTTGATATGCAATACGTGTTGAATCTATATGTTGTATTCGTTTGTCGCTTGTCGCTAGTCACTAAGCACTTGTGTACCATTAACATTGTTTGGAAGCCTATGGGTCAATAATAGCTATTTGTCGACAACCTACCCACTATATTGAAAATGTATTCTTATTTTTAATGGGTGATTGATTTCTTAAATGTCTAGGTTTGGTTACACAACACCTTTATAACATGTTACACATAATCTATGGATTTCACTTATCACATGAATCGCTATTTTTTTACTTATGCTATTTAGAACCTATGTGTACTCACCAACTCTAGTAGTTTACTTTATATGTTGTACATGTTGCAGGAAATGATTGCAATGATGACACTTAGGGCTTGCTTATGGACCTAGAATGACCTTAAAATTTATATTTAGTGTCACGATTTGTTTGTGTTTCTTTAGTTAGTATTGTATGACATTATTTATATATCAATAATGAATGTCATGTTTAATGTTGGTATTATTTAGTTGACATGAGCATCTGGACAATCATTGTGCCCCAACGTTTCCGCCGTTGGTTGGGGTGTGATAACGATAACCGTGTCTATTAGCCACACAATTTTTACCGTGTCAATTTGTTAGCTTTAGCCATGCATTTTTTATTTTAGCAGCCATCGCCATAAATTTTCTCTTTCTTATAATTAACTTCTATTACAACTCTATTATTTAATCACACAATGTAACACCCCAAAATTTCATGACTTGAATTATATACGAGTGTTATACGTGTTAAGTAGCTAAAACGTATATTGATATGGCTTATGGGTTGATAAATGGGTAAAGGGTAATGAGTTGCAAATGGTATACGTATTTATGTTATGAATACATATGATATATGTGTTAGATAGCCAAACGTGATGAAACGTATGAAAAATGCGCGTTTACCCGTTAACGGGTAATGAATTGATAAAAGGTAGGGTTATATGAATAATACATGTGTTAACAGATGAAATGGAATAAATACGTGTTTAGGAGTTGATATGATAGGTATAACTGAAGGAAAATACCTTTACGCAATTTCATTATATTATATATATGTGTAAGTATATACATACATATATATATATATATATATTCTAATAGCTAAAATGCATGTGGAATATTCATTTGATGAATATATACGTGGGAATATGTGTTAGAATAGTTAAAAGTGTGAAAAATAAATAAGAACATATCCTTACGTTAAAGTGATGGTTATAATTGAATAAATACGTAACGAGTATTATACGTATTTATATGTATTTATATGAACTTGAGGCTTAGGAGTTATTATAAATGCATCCTAAAAGTGATTCGGGATATGAAATGATAAGTATATAAAAGTAGAAGGGTTAAAATGTAAATTGATGGAATATATATATATATATATATATATATATTTATATATAAATGTATATAAACCTTATCGAACGTATCCTGAGCCCTAAAACTATTAGAATTATGTCCCATAATGTTTTGGTACATAGAATAATAGAAGAATAAAAGCTAAAGGGGCTAAAGTGCAAAATAGTGAAAGATATATATATATATATATATATATATATATGTACGTATATATACGTATATCATCATGCATGTCCTGAGCCTTAGAAACTTTTATAAATATGCCCCATAATGTTTTAAAGCATAAAATAATGGTTTGGTAGAAGTCTAGGGGCTGACATGTAAATAAAAAGTACAGGGACTAAAACTGCCAATCTGCAAAGATGCATCGCGGCCCGCGAAGGGGCTGTCGCGATGTGCGACCCGTTACAGCGATCATATTAGGGTTTGGCTCTTGTTTGTCCATGTACTTCGACTTACAGACCACGACTACCCCCAATTCGTGTCGATTCCGGCCGATTAGTCACCACTCAACGTGTAAGGACCTAAAGGCGACCTCCTACACTATAAATACTCGATCAATTGCTCCAGATTAAATCACCAATTTCGAAAATCGTCACCTAAAAACCCTCTTAAGAACCGAAACCTTCATCTGTCAAATTCGCGCATCTCGTTTGGAGTTAGGAGCTCAAATTCAGCAGTCATGCTTCATTAGGTATGCTTAACAATAACCTATCTCAGTTTTTGATAATATTGTCTCTAAGTATGATTTTTTTAATGCATAAAAACTATGGTTCTTGAGCTTGTTTTGCCAAAATTAAGTGATCGGGTTGGAATTAGGGTCTGAATTTTTGTAGGTAATCCTAAAATATTGTGTTTTAAGAGAGCCCTAAGTTTATTTCACAATTAGAAAAGGTTTGGTAAAGATTTTGTTAACGGGTTAAAATTAGGGTTTTCATAACGTTGTTCTGCCCAAATTGAGTAAACGGTTTTGAACTAAGCTTTGATATTTTTGAAGCATATTATAAAATGTTATAATGGATAATACCCTAAGTCGGTTTCGAATAAAATGAGTTTTGGTCAAGAAATGAGAAAAATGAGAAATTAGGGTTTCTAAATAAGATTATTTAATATAGGGTATGGGGACTTGATTTTTGGTATAATACCATGTTTACATATATAATAAGTATATATGAAGTTAAAATGAATAAATACAAAAGTATTGAATATACCGAGTTAATCGGATATTTAGAAGTCCATGCGGACCGGAAGGGTAAGCGCCTGTACATTGGGGTTTTTGGCAAAGCGGAGGTGTCGCATAAATCCCAACTGGGACCTGGCATACCTCACTGGGCGATCCCGGAGTGAGCGTTTACTTATAGGAATGCGCGTCTTCGTATTATCGTTAAAAGAAAAGGATAAATGCCTAAAGGGCATTTTGGTCATCTTGACCTTTAAAAAGGAATAAACTTAATAATCGAATATTATTAATTAAGATAATAAGATATTAAAATAAACATAGGAAGTGTTTATTATATTAAACCTTGCGTTAACGCCATACAATACGCGATTAGGTCTAATTGGAAGGCATAGCGGAGGTTTTGCCTGAATTAACTGCTTAAGAGAATAAGGCGAGTTCTATGAGCCCACTCTTTAAATGTTTTAAATATTTTCGGGTTGATATAGATACAAATGTTATGAAAATATATTCACATGGTTTATAACCGAAATATTGCCTATTTTAACTATTAGAATTGTTAAAAGGTTTTTGATTGATATATACGTGAAATGTTATGAAAATATTATGAAAATGATTATTGATGAAATGTTTTACAGTATTAAACTATTAAATGACTGTTGATTTGAAATATACG
Organism: Deinandra increscens subsp. villosa; assembly: GCA_039602395.1. Classification (NCBI taxonomy): domain Eukaryota; kingdom Viridiplantae; phylum Streptophyta; class Magnoliopsida; order Asterales; family Asteraceae; genus Deinandra; species Deinandra increscens. Next base: position 23,326,346 of record JBCNJP010000007.1, read on the forward strand.
TGAAAAGGCTATGATAGTGTTTACAGGTGAAACGTCCTGAAATGTTAAACTCCTAAATTGCTTTAGGAATGATATATATATGAGAAATGTTAAGAAAATGTGTTAAAATGCCTTTTACATGTTTTGTGCCGATACACATACGTGAAATGTTTTAAGGCCTATAACTGTTATAAATAATGATTACCTATTATAAACTGTTTTCGAAAAGGTTATAATAAACGGGTAATGTAAAGGATGGAACTTTTATATAAAGTTTTGAGAAATGAAAAATGTGAATGTTTGGTCTAAGCTTATGTATGTGAATGATGTCGGATAAATATGATCTTATTAGCCTTGTTGTGGTTGTAAGATGTAATCTATACTAGGATGATTCTCTATCATATCTGTTTATATTTAAGGTGTGGTGGATACGCCGATACGCTACGGTACTTCCTATATGTAAACACCCGTAATACAATAGAAAATATTATAGAATCAGTCCAGTGTAGGTTTCACTGAAGTTTAACAAGACCCATAACATTATATTTGTAAAACGCTTATTTCCATATACGGGTGATAGACTGGAGTTGAAAAGGTTATGAGCCCAAATACAAAGGTTATTAAATGGACTTTTGAAAAGGTTGAAAAGGTTTTAATCTAAGCAGATGTTGTCTAGTGAAAAGGGAAAAGGTGGTTGTACAACTAGAAGCGGTGAACGACAGTTCTCCGGGATAGCGACGGCTGCTCTATTGATAAGGTATTCGGGTGGCACGGTTTCCTGAGGAACTAATGTGCTTCCAATAGACAATGCTTAGTAAGTAAATAAATGACTGCTTATAATATTTCATATAACTCTTTTATGTTTTATACCTAATGATTATTTGCACAAGAGAGGGTCTAGGAGGCCCAAAGTACTTTGAGTACTAAATGGTTTTGACTATGATTTAAAGGTTATGTGTCGGTATAATATTGTTATGTTTTATACCTGTTAATAGTTAAATGGTTAAATGGTTAAGCGATTAAACTGTTAAATGGTTAAATGATTAAATGATTAAATGGGTAAATGTTTTGGTATAACTTTGCTCTTATACCTGATAAATGTTTAAAGGTTATGTTTTATACCTGATAAATGTTTAAATGATAATGGTTTTAAAGTTACAATATAATTCTGTTATGTTTTATACATGATAAATGTTTGATAAAAAGGGGGCTGTTAGGCCCAAGCGTTGGAATAAAACTTTCGAGACAAAGGTAACGTTTTTGAAAAATATAGAACTCACCAGCGTAAGCTGACCTTTCCAAATACATATATGTATGTCATGTGATGACGATGTTTAAGGTAGCAAGGAAAGGGCTTTGATGAGGATAGGGCTTTGGGGGGGGGGGGGGGGGGGTTAGCTTTGTTCGGTGTGCTCATTGTTTTCTTGATTATGTCCTTTCTTTCTTGTTGTGTGTCATCATCTGTTTTTAGAGCTGGGGGTCTCATCAACCTCTCCAACCTTTGAGGTTGAGGTATGACTGCCTACATCTCAAACCCCTCCTCTTCAGACCCTACTAATAGTCGGTGTGTTTTTAGTGAAACATTATTGGGTAAGGTGATGATGGTGGTTATTGTTGTTGTGTTTTTTAATGATCCAATTAGGGAGGCCTTTGTGTTGGGGCCTTCCAGTTTTTCTCCATCTTCAAACTTCTTCAGCTTCATCCATCTTTTTGAAAAAATAAATTGTGATCTACAATTGTGATGCATTTCATCATACTTCATGGACAGATGCAACCCAGGTCAGCGATTTTACTCATGCACACAATTCGTAACTAGCTTTTCTTTGGAATTGAACTTTACTCGCACCACAACTTGATTTTACTTCATGTATATAATCATTTTTCAATCCCAGTGACAAAACATGAACTTTAATCAAACTTTATACAACCCTCACAATATTTGGAATTTTTTATCAAACCACATGAACCATTTATGTAACACTCTTATTAATTTCGTACTAAGTTTGTAATTTTTCAATTCTCATAACAAAACCTACAATTTAATCAAACCATATAGACCACTTGTACACTTAATATAAAAATAATGACATCATGTTTGGATCATCTTAAACATATGAGTTATAACTTACTTTTGAAAGGCAGACATTCATTGTAAATTTTACTTATAAAATGCAACTAATGCTCATGTTGTGGTATTTGAATCAATGCTATTTTAATTTACATAAATAACTATTATATATTATTATTAGTATAAAAGGCCATCGGCATAGATTATAACCTATACATTGTAATTGTTGGAAATTCTAGAAGAAAATAGTAAAAATCGAGTTTTTTCTTTCTCTAAGTTGTGAAAATGAGTTATTTGTACTAACTTTGGATAGAAATAACTATATGTAACTGAGATTAATATAGCTGGTATTTTCTGGGTTTGTATACTACGTTGTGAGAACTTTCCAACGCACCAAACCACATCCAAAACCGAGCTACGACGAATGAGATATCGATACTCAAAGTTGAGGGTTCAATGTTGTGAAAGATGCGAATTATGAGAGAAAAAGTTTAAGAAGAGTATGGTAACTTATCCTACATTGATTCGAGATGAAACTTAAAGTAGTATTTAAGTTGGGTCTCAACCCATATATTGTTTCATTTAGTAGGAGACATCCATTAGACCCTAAGGGGCAGCACCCCAACACGCATATATAAGAGGCTCATATGTTGAGCAAATCTTTAAAAGGTGTAATGAACTTGATAGTCTTTAATATTTTGGGTGTTTCAATTTGGGTGTTTCAAGTTAAACCTCCACAATATAAATAGAAGGCTCAAATGTCGTGCAAATCACTTCAAGCAACAAGCTGCTACTCTCTCCATCTCCCTCATATTCTTTCTGAAATTCTTCAACCTTCTTCATCGTCCTTCTTAGCCTCTCAAGAACATTAAAAGGTAATTTCAGGTGATTGATTCGCCCCGATTATACTAAAAACCTTGGCTTTTGTACTTTGAAAAACAAATAGGTTTTCGCATGAAGACCCTAAATTTGTTTAAAATGCCCTAGGTTTTGACTCTATCCTTGGCCAAAATTTTATTCTCTTTTCTTATTTCTTTTCTTCACTTTAAAATCTTTATAAAACTTTCTATAACCTTTTGCAAGTTTAATTCATTTATTGTAATTTCTTCTTTAGTTGTAATTCAAGTTTATTTCCTTGTAATTCTTTTTATCTTGTGTAATTTATAACATTGTTCTTTCTCACTTTCCTTGAATTGTATTTAGTAGTTTATTTATTTCCTTGATAATCGTAAATCAATAAAATTGTTTTATTTTATTTATTTAAACGGACGATCTCCTTGATAATCGTAAATCAATAAAATTCGTATTATTTTCAATAAAATTGTTTTATTTTATGGCCCAAAGATTTTCCGTGTAGAATTAGAGAGAAAAAACAAAATATAGAAGGGCATTTTTGACCTTTTATCTAGTTCCACCCATTTTTAAACCTCCATAACTCTTAGATACGACATCATTTTTTTTAAAATAAATTACACCAAAAAACGAGTGTTTTCTCTTTAAAACGCATATAGTGTTGTTATATATAAAATAAAAATTACTCTTTCGATTGTATCAAAATGTTCAGATCATTTTGTCAAAATGTTCAGATCATTGTGTCATATTTGTCAAAAATTTCAGATCATTGTGGCATATTGTGTCAAAAAATTTCAGATCATTGTGTCATACTGTGTCAAAAATCAGAAAAAAATAATTTTTTTATTTTATATATAGCAACACTATACGCGTTTTAAAGATAAAAACACTTATTTTTATGGTATATTTTAAAAAAAAATATCGTATTTGAAAGCTATGAATGTTTAAAAAATGTGGGAACTTAATTAAAAGTCAACAAAAATTTATAAAACCAAATTGCCCATCCTTCCTTTTTTATTAGATCAGGATCCAATGGCTAAGATTTCTACTTATCTTTCTTATCTAAACCAAACTTCTTATTTGAACCTCTATCTAAACCAAAATGTATATAATTCTTAACTTAAAATTAAACATTCATTAAAATTAAAAATAAAATTACAAATTCCTAAAAAATAAAACAAGCTTAAAATATTAAAGAAAACATATTTCTTGAAATTAAACAAACAAGAAATCGCATTGCCATCGTATCTCTCGGCAATTTGAGTTCTTCTTCAAGAACAACTGTCAAGAAACGAAGAGCGACGTCTGTGTGCGGTTTCATGAAACATTCGAGGTCACGTGTTCGTTGTTCGCCTTTGAAAATCTCTCGTTGGACTCCATCGTTTCTTTAACCGCATCGTACATCGCCGCTTTCTTTCCAACTGTTTTTTTCTCGAAACAATGCCTTCATCTCCCTTTCTTTATCCCAATTCTTTTGGAAGTTGGTCATTATTTCCAACACCGAAGCCGATGACGATCCTTTGGTAGAGGACTCCCTGACTTCTTGCTTGATTTACATGGTCGATGTGCCAGAGTAGAGTCATCGTTTAATTCGGGAAGATGACTCAGTAATTTTCTTGACCCTACATCATTTGAAGTGGTGTAATGGCCTGACTCCGATGCCTTTGGCATTTTTCCCGGATAATTAATCGCACCAACATTCCTTGGATTTGAGGCCCATTTCGGATGATCTTTGACTAGTTTCCATGCTTCAACATGACCAAATATTTTCTTCTCGTAAACTTTTTTATATTCGGCCAACGCTTTCTCGAATATATCTATATCTGCACCAACACTAGACCATTGATATTGCTACATATATAAAGAAATAAAAAAGTAAATAGAAAAATCATAATTTAAAAAAAATAAATTTTAGCAAAAAAATAAATTAAATATTTACCGCTTGAATGTAAAGACCATTGAAGTTGGTCATTTTCTTGTTCATTTTTTCTCACTTTGAGTTTAGTTGATTAATGTTTCAACTGATTGCTCGACCAACAATCCCGTCAAAGTGTTGAACCACTCGGCCCCAAAAAGAATCCGACTTTTGTTGCTATTCAAATTCTTGATCTTCGGAAATATGAATATACGTCTTCGCCAACATTACTTCTTGATCGATACTCCAAGGTGATTTAATTTCCCGATTTAACGAATCTACTCATTTTCTTCCCCTCCTTAACTTGAGTTGCATCAACATCAACTTCTTGAACCTCTTCTTCCATCTCCTCCTCATATTCCTCTTCATCCACCTCCTCCTCTACTTCTTCTGCCTCTTGTTCATCTTCATCGGATTCGTCCAAAAGACGTCGTGGCTCTCAAAATTGTGTGTTTTGATACATCGTGTTGGTTATTTGATGAATATTGATGGATTTTTGAAGAATGTGGGGGGGGGGGGTATTAATTGGGTTGAGGTTCGTATCGACCCGCAAGTAGATCAACAAATGATTGTTAATGATAAAAACTCGGTTGTGGTTGAGGTGTTGTGTATAAAAAAACGTTGTTCGGGTATAAACGGTTGTGGAGGCGCTTATGTAGGAAGTGTAGAAGATTGACATGTTGTTCGCACATTCGGTCTAAACTTTCGAGTGGAGGCGGGTGATATTTTCTTTCTTATATACATAACAATGAAATTATATACAAGGAGGTAGAAAAGTAGAAATGGTGTAGGAAATAGGTTGAATTGAGGATTATTTATAGTGTAAAAATGGTTAAAAAAATACAAGAAAAAAATAATAGCCGTTGGGGTTGCAATAGTAAAAAACGGCCAAAACTTTTCTTGTATACCTTCGGTCACTAGTAGCCGAACGACTTTTTTTGGAAACCGATAATGCCAAGCCGATATATATGGGAGGGGTGAAACCGCTCAAAGCCTTGAGACTGATAGAAGTCGTGGTTGAAGCCGACCACCATACTGTCCACCCCTAAAATCCAGAGAATCCCACCTTTAGCCAGGGAGAAACATTTGTTTGATCGCATATTCGCATCGGATGTTTTTTTTTTTTTTGAAACAACAACATATATTAAAACAAAACAACACTAGCCAGAGGCTAGCAACTACAAGAAGGTCCAGAAAAAACAAATCTGATACACAAACAAGTAGATGTTAGACATATATTTACTTAATATACATATATATATATATATATATATATATATATAGGGGGAGGATCATTTGAGAACCAATTTGATTTGAGAACTAAAAAGAACTAATTTGAGCCACAAGTTATTTACATGTATCCCCCCTCCCATGAATTGTAGTGGTCCCCCCCTGAAATTTGTGGTTGAGATTTAGTTCTCAAAAGTTCTCAAAACAAAAAGTTCTCATTTGAACCTAACCCTATATATATATATATATATATATATATATATATATATATATATATATATGGAGGTTCAAATACAAACATGTGTTTTGCCTAAGATCAGTGTGTACACGCCTAAAAATACATTTCCTCCGTCATACGATGTAGTTTAATGCTGGTATATGATCAGGAATATGTTGTGGTACATATATACGATCAGAAATGGTGCTGGTGTATGATCAAAAGTGGTGATGGCTCATGCACAAAATTTTTTGTGCTGGTATAATTATATACTGTGCTGGTATATTTTTCAGTGCTGGTATATGTATAAGTTCAAAAAACATCAAGGAATGGATCAAGAAACTGCACTAGTACATGTATACATCTACCTAGCACCAATTCTAATAATATACTAGCACTAAAACTACATCGTAGGACCAAAAAATGAATTTTTAGGCATGTTCGCACTGTTAGTAGGCAACTTGACTGTCTGCACCGGAACTTTCCCCTATATATATATGTGTATTTCGTATATATATATATATATATATATATATATATATATATATATATATATATATATATATATAGGGTTAGGTTCAAATGAGAACTTTTTATTTTGAGAACTTTTGAGAACTAAATCTCCACCACTAATTTCAGGTGGGGACCACTATAATTCATGGGGGGTTTTCCATATATATAAACTAGTGGCTGAGATTAGTTCTTTTTAGTTCTCAAACGCAATTGGTTCTCAAATGATCCTCTCCCTATATATATATATATATATATATATATATATATATATATATATATTTATTATATGGCCTTAATCATTTATCTTAAATGATCAATTAACTAACTAACCCTATCAGGCATTTATTCAATGGACGTAATTGCCCTTAATGATAGAATTAGGGTTTCCCCTTAGGTGTATAAATATAGAGCTTATATCAGAGGTTAGGAGTTAATCACCACACATAGAATTTGACCTCCTCATCTGCTCTCTCTCTCTCTCTCTCTAATTCGAAGACCCTCTGCGATCCCATCCTAATCATACACCCTAAACGGGAACCAAGTCAACACAGGATGGGTAATCTGACTGTTGTTGATCTCAACCAGATAACCACAGGTAATATTTACATACGTGTTATCTGTTTATTTATCTAACGATTCATGATTCGATCAACATGTGGCATCAGAGCGTTATGTTGATTAATCGAATCATAAATCTAATTTCGTTCATATTCTTGCTATCCATAATCTCGAAATCAGACATGGTTTTCGAATCTATTTTAAAATCTGAAAACCCTAATTCATTTTAATCACAAAATCGTTTTTAATCAAAAAACCCTAATTCGTTTTTATCACAAAACCCTAACTGATTTCGAGAGACTGTTACCTTTTCGATCGAAATACCAATTCTCGATCGAAAAGCTTAATTTTCGACCAAATTACTTACTTTTCAATCGAAACATGTGACTTAGCCCCTGCTTTTTGATCGAACCATATGGCCTTTTCGATCGGGCCATATGGCTTTTCGACTTACTTTTCGATCAAAATTGTGGCTTAGTCCATGCTTTTCGATCGGGCCATATGGCTTTTCGATCGACTTTTTGATCGGACCATATGGCTTTTCGACTGGCTTTTCGACCGGATTTTCGATCGGTTTTTTTCGACCGGATTTTCGATCGGCTTTTCGACCAGCTTTTCGACGCGTCAAAAAGTTATCTTTTCGATCAGACACCTCTTTTCGATCGAAAACCTTTTTTGACCGGATACCCTTTTTCGATCCGCGCAACAGGGGGGGTTTTTGTTAAATTTGGGGCTTGATATTAAAATTTTTTTGTTTAAAACCTTATATACTTATGTCTTACAAAACCTAATAATAAGATTAGTTCCTTAACTTGTATTAGTTATTGATATGTAGTAATTATGGCCAACGCTGATTTGCTACCTTAATCAATGCCACTATCTTTTCTAATACTAGTTAACTTATTTCAAAATTTTAACTAATCTATTCGCTTAACTTGATAACATCTTTAAAACCTCGATTCTGGCCAACGCTGATTTGTTGTTTTTATGATGATTATCAACTAACATTAAGCATTCTCCTTTCTTATACAGCTGTTTCTCTTCTGGCCAACGCTGATGATTTGCACCTGTATTCAGCGAACCTAACTTGTACATAAAGCTTAGATGTATCATTTCTGACCAACGCTGATGTGATCATCACTTTATGCACATACCCTTATCTAGTTCATAATGCTTAAGTGATAAGCAAGTAACCAACGCAAAAGCTGATTCATTTAAGTAGAACCTTAATTTTGTCTATTAATTTTGGTGATTGTAATAGACTTTATCACAACTTTCTTAGTTTATAATTATGGTCCTTATTTATGCTTGCTTTATTATTATTATTATTATTGTTATTATTATTATTGATTAATGTCCAACTAATAACTATAATATTCGTCACTAAGTATCTTACTATTCTCTCTATTGTCCACTCTAAGCCTTAACTTTCGGAGTTGAAACCTTAATTGGAACCAATTTTGCTGCTTGGAAGGATACTATGAACTTGTCTCTAGGCATATTAGGTTTTGTTCATGCACTCATAGATGAAGCACCTAAAGCTATCACCAGTTCGAGCACTACTGAACAGAAAAGTGCTCATGAGAAATGGATGAAGTGCAACAAGATGTGTCTTTTGATCATGAAGAAATCTATTGACATTGCCATCAGGGGAGCCATACCATATTCTGACAATGCCAAAACTTACTTGGAAACCGTGGAGGAGTATTACAAAGGAACCTCAAAAGTGCATGTTGGCAACCTTACTCTTAAGCTGCTAACTTCTAAGTATGACAGAAAAGGCAGTATTCATAAGCACCTGATGATGATGAACGACATCGCCAACAAGCTCAAGGCTTTAGAGATGCTGATCGGTGAGACTTTCCTGGTTCACTTTATTATGACCTCTCTTCCCGTGTGTTTTAAAACCTTCAAAGTCAACTGCAATGCTCAGAAGGACAAATGGAAAATGAGCGAAGTGATTGAGATGTGCGTGCAAGAGGAAGAACGTCAGAAGCTTGACAGACCAGAAGTTGCTTACCTCGTGACTGCTAACTCAAACAAGAAGAGGAAGGGCAAGTTTTTACAAAGGGAGTATCCAAAGGCCCAGAAGAAGGATGAAGGTACGACATCCAGCTCAAATAACTCCAAGAACAAACCTTACTGTAAGTTCTGTCGCAAGCTTGGACATAAACAAAAGGACTGCAAAGGTTTCAAGGGGTGGCTGGCTAAGAAAGGTAATCATCTAAATATGATAACTGAGTCCTTTAATTTAAAGGTTCCAACTAATTCATGGTGGTTTGATTCTGGTTCTATGGTTCATGTAACTAATTCTACTCAGGGCTTCCATACAATCCAGAAGCTGGAAAGAAACCAAAGAACGCTTAAGCTGGAGAATGGAAAAGATTTAGCCGTTAAAGCCGTGGGAACCTTAGATTTAATAATGAAAACTGGTTTATGCGTTAAACTTTATGATGCCTTATATATTCCTGAGATTACTCGGAATCTTATATCAGGACAAAAGTTAGACATGGACGGTTTTGATGATTCTCATGGTCATGGCAAACTTACTATCTATATTAATTCTCAAGTATTTGGTTTTGGTTATCTGGATGGTGGTCTTTATAGATTAGAACTGGATGCATGATGTTTTCTCTAATTCTTTGTTGTCATATAATATTAATAAACAATCAACAAAGAGAAAACCCAAAAGAGACTTAGAAACTTCAACTATGTTATGGCATCAACGTTTAGGCCATATCTCACGTGATCGTTTATCAAAACTCGTGAAAGATGAAATTTTACCATCTCTTGGCTTCAATGACTTTGGAACATGTGTCGAATGCATTAAAGGCAAAATGACATCAACTAATAAGAAGGGCGCCACTAGAAGTTCTAAATTATTAGAAATTATTCATACTGATATTAATGGCCCCTACACTACCACTGGAATTACAGGACATAACTCATTCATCACTTTTATAGATGATTACTCTCGTTATATGTATTTGTATCTCATCAAAGAAAAATCTGAATCACTAATAACTTTTAAAGACTATAAAACTGAAGTTGAAAAACAATGTTGTCTTCAAATAAAAGTTGTCAGATCAGATAGAGGAGGTGTGTATTATGGTAGAAATACGGATTTGGGTCAGGCCCCTGGTCCATTTTATCATTTTTGCAAAAGCCAGGGGATCGTGAACCAATATACCATGCCTGGTACTCCTCAACAGAATGGTGTTGCTGAAAGGAGAAACAGAACCCTAATGAACATGGTATGAAGTATGTTAGCCAACTCAGGATTACCTCTATTCCTCTGGACCGAGGCCTTGAAAGCAGCCGTTCATATACTCAATAGAGTTCCCTCAAAATCTGCCCTAAAACTCCTTATGAACTCTAGACAAAAGGAAATCGAGTCTAAAACATATGAAAGTATGGGGGTGTCTTGCCGAGGCCAAACTCCATAATCCCTTCTTAAAGAAACTTTATATAAAAACCGTAACCTGTAACTTCATCGGTTATCCCAAACACTCAAAGGGTCATCGATATTATTTTCCTTCTCATGTCACTCGTATAGTAGAAACTAGAAATGTCGTGTTCCTTGAAGATCATAACATCAGTGGGAGCAATGAAAATTCTTTTGATGATTTACGAGAAGTACAAGACGCGGGGGGGACTTGTCGCTTACAATCACTCCGATTAATCCTCTTGTACACACCTCAGTTGCCGACACTGCACCCACACAACCTCTCACACAACCTCCCTCACCTGAAAATGAAGACACTTCAAAAGAACAACCACAAAACAATGTTGAACCCGCTGAACCCGTTGTTCAACCCAGGAGGTCATTTAGAGTTAGAAAGCCTACTAACGTTGATGACTATGTAACTTACTTGGCTGAAATTGAATTAGATGGTGGAAAGTTTGTTGATCCTACCTCTTATAAAGAAGCCATGAACAGTGATCAGTCTTCTGAATGGAATAAAGCTATGCTTTACGAGCTTGATTGCATGAAGAAAAATGAAGTTTGGGATTTAGTTGAATTAACCAATGGTGCAAAACCCGTAGGATGTAAATGGGTCTTCAAAACCAAACTAGATCCTCAAGGAAACGTTGCACGCTATAAAGCGAGATTGGTTGTAAAATGCTACGCTCAAAAGGAGGGAATTGATTATCAAGAGACTTTTTCCCCAGTCTCTCGAAAGGATTCCTTAAGGATCAATGCGGCCCTAGTAGCTCATTTTGATTTAGAGATACATCAAATGGACGTTAAAACTGCTTTCTTGAACGGTGACTTGCATGAAGAATTGTTCATAAGGCAGCCTGATGGGTTTAAACCGGAAGGTCAAGAACATTTAGTCTGCAAGCTAAAGAAATCGATATACGTGTTGAAACAAGCATCGCGCCAATGGTATCTAAAGTTTGATGAAGTCATGAAAAAGAAAGGTTTCCTAAATAATCAAGTGGACCAATGCACCTTTCTTAAGATAAGTGGGAGCAATTTCACTATACTTGTCCTGTACGTAGATGACATTCTCTTGGCAAGTAATAGTCTACATATGTTGAATGAGTCAAAGCGATTACTTTCGCTCAACTTTGACATGAAGGATCTCGGAGAAGCTTCTTATTTTATAGGCATCGAAATACACCGAGATAGAGCCAAAGGGATCTTAGGCTTGTCCCAAAAGGCCTACATTGAGCGCGTCCTCGCTCGATATAACATGCAAAACAGTTCCCCTTCTAAAGCTCCTGTAGTTAAAGGATATGTCTTCAGCTCTTTCCAATGTCCGAAAACAGATGATGAAAAGGAGAAAATGAGAATGATACCTTATGCATCTGTAGTTGGGAGCCTTATGTATGCTCAAGTCTGCACTCGTCCAGATACACTTATATTGCTGGTATGTTAGGCCGTTATCTGATCTCAACCAGATAACCACAGGTAATATTTACATACGTGTTATCTGTTTTTTATCTAACGATTCATGATTCGATCAACAGCAGAAAGTAAAGCCATACAAGAATAGAAAAAGCCCCATGATGGCAAACAACAACCCAAATCATCTGAGCATAACCCAACAGGAGCAAATGGCACATCTTCCCCTTTAATCAAATGACTTTGAATTTCAAAAAAGCATGTGCCTGCACTTCTAACCACTGCCATATTAACTATAAAGTCCCCCCGGTTCCTTTGTTTTTAATGAAAGATTTGGTGTTCGAGGCTCCGGCTGGCAATCCTGGGAGTAGTCAAAATGATTTGTTGGATGTTGTGGCCCGAACATTCTGCTGGGTAATATGGTTAGGACGATACCAGTTGGTGTTTCAAGGCAAAAGACTCTCTCCCGCGTATTTCTTTTCTGAGATTAAATCCCTGTCTTTTTTCTGGATTTTGTCTAGGAAAAGGAAATGGAATGTTGATTGGGATAAATGGTGTAGGTACTCATTGTAATGGTGTGATGATGCTTTGTATTTTGGGTTTGGGGTCGGCTTAGTGCCTTGTTTTTTTTTTAACAGCGATTTTATTAGAAACAAACCGAGCCGGCCAACAAGGAGCTAAGACCAGCAACGACAACCTCCAAAGAAACAACAAACCATCAATACATCAGAAAGAAAAACGACACCATTCTAACCAATCGACACTCCAACCTTTGGCTCTACAATTAACCCAAAAGAAACTCAAAGATTTAGTTTCCGCAACCACGAGATCCAAAGAAACCTTTTTCCCTTTGAAGATGTGTTCATTCCTACTCTTCCAAAGGACCCAATTCGCCGACCTCATAACTGCATCAAGGAGTAAGTCTTTCCTTTTGGACAGGGGGCCCATTGCACCAATCACTAATAACCGACCAAAGAGACGAGGCAAGGGAGCAACCCGTGAATAAGTGAGACTCCGTCTCCTCCACACAGTCACAGAAGGGACAAGTGGCAGAAAGAATCCTCACCCCCCCCCCCCTTTTTTAGGCCCACTTTCGTGCCCACTTCATTCTCCAACAAAGCAAGTTCACTTTTGGGGGAACCAAGGAGCACCATCTGAAACTATGCGATACCTTAGGCTTGTAGGCCTCCAAGAGCAGATTAGCGACACTTTTAGAGGTCAACACATCTGAAGAATCCCCCAGCCAGCGCCACTGGCCGTCATCCTGAACCAGCAAGGAATCCAATCCGACCTCCTTTTTTAAGCGCTAGAGCCTCAATTCCGGAAATAGCGGCCCAAATCCCCGAACAACCCTTTTTAACCGGAACAATGCTGGAGGGATTGGGAACACCGTGTAGGGCCACAACCACCTTCTTCCAAAGGGAGTCCGATTCAGCTTTGAATCTCCAATACCATTTCACCAAAAGGGACCAGTTTTTACCTCCAATGGGACTACCCCAAGACCCCCATCTTTCACTGGCAGGAAAAGAGTTTCACGCTTGATCCAATGAATCCTTTTTTTCTCCACACCACCACCCCAGAGAAAGTTAATTTTGATCGACTCGAGCCTTTTAAGGACCTTGGCAGGGATGCTTTAAACAAAGAGAAAAAATAGAGTGGGTCACTATCCAAGACAGACTTCACCAAAACCAGTCTGCCGGCAAGAGAGAGCCTATCAGCTTTCCCGCCCGAGAGTCAAGCCTCGAAGGCGTCTATGACGGGTTTCCATAAAGCCATTCTATTCATATTGTCACCGACCCTTAGCCCCAAGTGAGAAAACGGCATGGCGCCCCCTTACATCTCAGACGTGAGGCAGAAAGATGCACCTCCTCCATCGAACAATTTAAACCAAACAGGGAGCATTTATGAAGATTGACACGGAGCCCCGAGACCAAGAAGAAGGCCCTCAAAATCCGTTTAAGGTTAAGGACATGTCTGTCAAACCAAGCCCCCAGGACTAAGGTATCATCCGCGAAGAGGAGATGCGAGAGAACCGGACTTTCATTAGGAAGAGAGATGCCTTCAAAAATACCCACTCGGCAAGCCCTGTCCATTAACCAAGAGAAAGCTTCCATAACGAGAATAAAGAGGAAAGGAGAAAGAGGGTCTCCCTGCCTAAAGCCTCTCGAACATTGAAACTCCCAAGTGGGCGAGCCGTTAATCAAAACTGAGGCCCAGGAGGAAACAAGAATACCATTCACCCACTCGCACCATTAGGGTGGGAACCCCATTTGCTCCATGATAGAAAACAGGAAGGACCATTCAACCGAGTCGAAGGCCTTTTCAAAATCAATTTTGAAAAGCAAAGCTTTAAATATAGACCATTTGCACCAAGATACAACCTCGTTGACAATGAGGGGACCATCGACAATGTTTCTTTTGGCGACAAATGCCATTTGCGAGCCAGAGACTAAGGAACCAATAATAAGCTTAATCATGTTGGCTAGGTACTTAGAAATAACTTTAGGAACACATCCGACAAGGCTGATCGGTCTAAAGTCGTTGGGGGTTTGGGGTCCCTAATCTTAGGCACAAGGTGGATAAAGGAGGAATTCCAGCCGCGATTGATTTTACCAAATTCATAAAACTGATCCATAATATCGTAAAAGACTTGTTCAAACAGGGCCTAGAAGCACTTTAAGAAACCAAATCCAAAACCATCGGGACCCGGTGTTTTATCACTTCCGCACAGCCAGACATCATCTTTAATTTCTTTTTTAGAAAAAGGGGAGGTCAACAGGGCTTTATCCTACTCCGACAGAGTTTTGATGCCATCACAGTCAATAGACAGTCTCAATGTTCCACTGCAGCGAAAACGGTTTTTGAAAAAAATTCCACACCTCCTTTTTGATGACTTTAGGATCTTTAACCCAAGAGCCCCGTATGTTTAGGCCGCTAATCCTCCCCCTAGCCAAATTTTGATTGACGAGGCCATGAAAATAGGAGGAGTTTTCATTTCCATCAATACACCATTTAGTCCTAGCTTTGATTTTTACCTCCTTCAAGACCTTGGCTTCAAGCTCTTTAAGCAAAGATTTCTTATGTGCCCAGTCTTCAATTTCAGAATTAGAAAGAGGCCTGAGCTCACCAATGAGTCCCACCAATTAACAATCTTCCTCTAAACTAGCCCTTAAAACCTTAGTGGGGTCTTTAGAACCTTTATTCCAAACCTGAAATTTAGTTTTGCTAGCCTAGAGTTTAGCCAGAAGCCGTTTATCAGGGGGCAACGAGATATCGATCCCCACTAACTCCGAGTTAACCAAATTAACCAGCCCAACCTTTTTAATCCACACAGGGTAGAACCGAAAGGGCCTTGGACCATAGTCAACCAAAGAACAACGCAGCACCAAGGGAGAGTGATCAGACCAAAGACGCGGCAACGCAAGAAAGGAAGAATGGGGCCATTTTTTTATTAAAACTTGAGCAAACAAGAATCATGTTGATCTTACTGAAGGATTTCCCGTTGCCATGAGAATACGTAAAACGAAGCCCACCCATATGAAATTCCGACAACCCGGCTCTCTCAATAAAAGCATTAAACGCCAAGGCCCCTGCTGGGTGGAATTCGGAGTGGAGACGCTCATCCTCTTCCCGAACCTCATTGAAATCGCCACACATAACCCATAAACCTTCCCTGGACCAACAAATGTCCGCCAGTTTATCCCAAATCACTCTTTTTTTTCCCGGAGATCATGAATGGAATATAAGTTAACGATGTTGAAAATCTTCATGGACGCCACAACCCTTCCAGACACAACCATGTAGTGTTCATCTTTGATGATTTCCCCAACCACGAACACGGAAGGATTCCAAGTGCAAGCGATACCCCCAGAATGCCCATGAGCGTCGACCCAATCACTGACATCCCTAGATCTACCCCAAAGACGATGGAATTGGATACGATTAGGAACTGCGTTTCCTGCAAACAAATAAAGGGGATACGATACCTAGCCCTAATTTTGGAGATCCACGCCAATTTGTTGTCATCTCCAACCCCACGGATGTTGACGCAAAGGAGGTCCATTATATGTCTACTATAGACTCCTGATGTGTTGCAAATACATCTCATTTCCGGGGTCTTTTAGTTAGATATTTGAGTCAGTTTGAGTCGGTTTTCCATTTTGTTTTAGTGTTTTCAGTTAAGTTTGAGTCGTTAGTTCCTTTTCATATTTTTATTTAAGTTTTGCAGTTTTGAGGAAGTCCCGAGGCCTCGAGAGAAAGTTGGAAGAATAGAAGAAAAATAAAGAAGTGCTGAACAAGTAGGTCTAGGCGTATCGCCTAGAACCTGATGAGTGGGACGCGATACGCGCGTGAGGAAAGAGTCAACGGAAGCTTTAAGTCGGTTTGACCGACTATTTTGTCGCGGAGCAGGATCCAGGCGTATCGCCTGGGAGTTTCTGGTCTGTAGGCGATACGCTTGGAGGTCCAAAACCCGCAAAATTTGCCAAGTCGATATAAAATCAAGTTTAGGGTTTGTTTTCATTATTCTCGACTTCCAGACGAATTGCAGAAGTTCCAGAGGCGAATTCAAGAGTAGAGGAGGCTGAGAATCAAGGGGAATTCAACGGTGGATCGATTCTTCATCTTAAATCATTAACCGGTTCATGTATTCTTCTTTGTTTCTTAGATTTGATCATGTTAGGGTTTAAAGTTTTAATCTTTATTGTGAATTCTGTACTTGACATGATTATTGGCTAAACTTGTCATGCCACCTAGACTCTTAGGATGACTATGATCTGTTGATGATTTCTATTCGGTTTTGACTTATTGATTGATGTTGCACTTTTATTAAATTCCAATGATTATCATGTTTGACGCATATGTGTGTTATGAGCAGATTATTAGTTGATTGTTGATGCTTAATTTACCCGCGAATGTCTTTCGGTTTAGGTAAATTAGCTAAAGTAGTTGACTTTAGGGTTAATTGCTAGAGTGTAGTTAGGGTTTCCTTGGCTATTGCATTGATAATTGATTGATAGCTTGATTGTAATGTGCTGCTAAACTGGAGACTTAAAAGGTACAGGTTTAACGGGTAGTTGGGTTGGTTAAAGTTCTAGGGTTGCATTATCTCAAAAGGAAATGTCCTAGGGTTTTGTCTAGCTTGGTATTCCGTGTCATTCATGGTAGTTATTGGTAGCTCCTGTTAGGTCTGAGGTGCCCGAGATTAGGTTCGGAGGTGGTTAGGTCTAATTGAGGTAGGAAGGACTTAAAAGGTGAACTCCTGTTCGAGCGTTAGAAGTGTAGCTAGGAAGGACTTAAAAGGTGAACTAGCCACCATCAGATTAGTCATAACCGAGTGAAGTTGTCATTAGTGATTAGGATTCCGAGTCTAGGTGGTGTTTCTCCCTGTGCCTGAAGGTTGTCTCTAGGTTTCCTGCTTTCGTTTGTTGGTTGAGTTGTTAGGTAATTTTAGTTAATCAAATCTCAAATCAAAACCCAAATTACTCAGTATTTCCATTTCTTAGGTCCTAGGTTAGTTTTGTCTATAGAGTGTCTCTAGGGTTCGATATTCCCGGTCTTGCCTTAGCTATTCTACTATCCGATAGGTACACTTGCCTTAGGGTTCGGTTTAGTTTAGGTATTTTCGGTAAAATTAGGTGTGTCTAGGTCTAGGTTTAGGTCTAGGTTTTGATAGTATTTTTAGAGTCGTTCCGAGCACATCAAGTTTTTGGCGCCGTTGCCGGGGACACTTGGCAATTGGCAAGATTAACTTAGGTCGTCGTTAGGAAATTTTGAGTCTTTTTGGTTTTTCCGTGTCTAGAGTCTTAGGATTCCCGTTCTTGAGTCTAGATTTTTTAGGTTTATTTTTCCTTTTAATTTTTCTTTGAGTCAGTTTCCCCATTTTATGCCACACACCCGTTCACGAGGTCCTCCTGAGTTGTCACCACTTTCTGATCCCGACGCGGATATTCGTGAACGGTTTCGCCTTCTACGCACCGAGCTAGAGGCATTCATTATTTCCACCACCCACACCAAACCCATCTCATTCCCCGATCTTTCATCTATGGCGGCACGTCGCACCGTCCACGAGCAGGCTAGCGCCGGAGTCACTGAGGCCCGGTTCGCTATTGCACAGCCTGCTATTGCCAACACCGCGAATTGGCAAGTTCCGTCCCACGTCATCAACGCTTTGACGCATTCCATTCAGTTTCATGGACGTGAGGACGAAGATGCACTGACGCATATCTCCCATTTCATTCGTATATGCAACACGTTCGGACTCACCGGAGTCGCGAACGAAATCATTTATTTGCGTCTGTTTCCATTCTCCCTTACGTCTCGAGCCGCCGAGTGGCTCGAGACGCTTCCGCCAAACTCGATCGCCACCTGGGACGATCTGACCGCGAAATTCCTGAAGAAGTACCATCCTCCAGCCAAGGCTTCACGTACTCGGGAGGAAATCCACTCTTTCAAGATGGACCCCGATGAGCCTTATTCTGCCGCATACGAGAGATTCAACACCCTTCTGAGTAGATGTCCGCAACACGGGTTGACGGACTGGGCGATCATAGAAAAGTTCTATAATGGACTTCCTTATTCTGTTCAGAAGGATTTCAATATTTCGGCTGGAGGGCATATGATGGAGAAGCTCACTGTGGATGAATGCAAATAACTATTTGAGAGCTTCGCACTTGCTGAACAGCAGGCACCCGGAGGTCGGAGAGCCACCTTGGCCCCGACTAGATCACTCGCACCATCTACATCCACCCGGGGTGTCCATCACATTGGCTCAGAGACCATACCACCTAGGGAGTTACAAAACATTTATAAAACCTTAGAAGAAATCAAACTCCACATCAAAGCCAAATGTGAGCTGTGCAGAGGCGCTCACGACACCCGAGACTGTCCGCTTGCTCCCGCTAAGCAAGTGGATTATATTGGAAACCGAAACCAGTTCGGTAATTCTTTCCAGTCTGGGTGGAGGAGTGGCCAAAATTCAGGATGGCGAGAGGGAGGAAATCCACCTGGTTTTCAGCCGAGGTATAATCAGAGTGGTGGAGGAAACGAAGGGCCGACCATGAAAGAGCTTACAGAGTTGGTCATGAACCAAACGCAGATTTTGCAGCAGATGAACGCGAGAGATGAGGCCACACAGAAGAAGCTGGCGGAGCATGATACTTTATTGAGGAACCAGCAAGCCTCATTCCTTGATTTGCATAGGTCAGTCGGTGACATTACGAAGCAGCTGAAGGAGCTCAATTCCCGTGGGGGTCAGTTTTCTGGTAGTACCTACAAAAACCCCAATGCTAATGTGAATGCCATTACTACTAGGAGCGGGAGAGTCGTTCAGAGTCCATCACCGGTAGTAGTTGAGGAGGAGCCGGTTGATGAGGAGATTGTGTTAGAGACGCCTGACGGGAGGGTGCATGAGAGCGTAACGCCAGCAAGTACCGCACCAAACGTCGAGGCTGAGATAGTGAAGAGACCGCCGGCTGGAGAGAAGCCGCTGAAGTGGGAGGCGGTGAGAGAGAAGAAGAGAGTTAGGTTTGTGCCCCAACCGATCACAGCAGAGGACCTGAAGCGTGTTCCGTATCCTGAGAGGTTGGTTCAACAGAAGAATGCGCGTGAGTACAATAAGTTTTTAGAGCTTCTTAAGCCACTTAGGGTCACTTTACCTTTTACTGATGTCATTAAACAAATGCCTAAGTATGCCAAATTTTTGAAAGATATGTTAACAAATAAGAAGAAGCTTGAAAATTTTTCTGATGTTACACTTAATGCTAATTGTTCTGATGTAGTTCAGAATAGGTTGCCTGAAAAATTGACTGATCCTGGTACATTTACAATTCCGTGCTCTTTTGGTGATTCATATGTTACTTGTGCTTTAGCTGATCTAGGTGCCTCTATTAATGTTATGCCATATTCTGTTTTCATGCACCTAGGATTAGGCGAGTTAGAACCGACTAGGATGACAATTTCTTTAGCAGATAGGTCGGTAGTTAGGCCCAAAGGAATAGTGGAAAATGTGCTTGTGCAAGTTGATAAATTTTTGTTCCCTATAGACTTTGTGGTAGTTGACAGTGCATATGATGCTAGTTGCCCGTTGATTCTAGGTAGGCCTTTCCTTAGGACTGCCCGGGCGGTAGTTGATGTTTTCGCGGGTACAATTACTCTGAGGGTTGAGAATGAGTCGGTTGAGTTTAAGGTTGGTAGGTCGGGTGACAAGAACAACGAGTCCGTATACTTTCTAGGATCTTTTATGTCTATGGTGGATAGTTGTGTCAGTTATGTCACAGGTGAGGATCTAGTGGTAGTTGGAAATCGGTTGGAGGGTGAACGAGTAGTTGAGGATAAGTGTGGGGAGGATCCCGGGGGGTTAGATGAGTTAATTGATAGGAATGATAATTTTGACCCGTTAGTAGAACCCGGAGAGGAGTTAGTGGTTGGAGCGTGTTTGGTAGTTGAGAAGGGTTGTAGGAGAGCCACACTTGGTGACATAGGTGAATTTGATGATAGGATTGTGCTTAGACCAAGTGTGGGGAGGTTAGTTGTGGTTTCTAGTGAGAATGACCCAAAGTTGAGTTTTCTAGAGAAGATTAGATTTCTCCCGGGTCGGTTTAAGCATTGGAAGGTTAAAAAGTTGTTACATTTGTTAAAGTTGGTTGCTTTATGGTTTAGGGAGTTAGTTGGAAGTTGTGCTGATAGGAACCGGGTGAAAACCGGTAGTTTTGTGACTAGAGATGTGAAATCGAAGCCTCCGGATGGTTTGGGAGGTTATTTTTCAGTTTTGTGCTAAATGATAAGTGCCCGGTTTGTACATTATGTAGTTGTGTATTTTAATTTTCTGGAATTTTAGTTTTCGTGCATGTTGCGTCTTTTGGTTTTGTGTTTTTGGTGTTTGCAGGTGATTCTGGAGATTCGAGCTTTGAGGAATATGAGATGTGCAGGTCAAAATGTGCAGATCTGGACTGAGATTTCGACTATAGGAGCTGCTGTGGAGAAAAGGAGTTAGAAAATTTTTGGGGTCAAATTCCAAAAATTCTCTGGAAATCACGTTCCAAGCGTATCGCCTGGAGGTTGGTAGGTTATAGGCGATACGCGAGGAAGTCTCATTCGGGCCGGTTGTTTGCAGTTCCAGGCGTATCGCCTGGGAGATGCATGGTTGTAGGCGATACGCCTGGAGGAGGTAAGTCAGAAAAATTTTAAAATTTTTATTTTTATTTTTTTCTGTTTACCGGAGTTGCGATGGATCGTTGTTGGTTGCTGTGCTGAGTCTCTGGAGTTTCAGGTGAACACGTTTCAACTTATATTGTTTTATTTTTAGTTTTATTTATTTTCTTTTTCATGTTTTTATTTCTGCGTTGTTTTATTCCATTCCACATTGAGGGCAATGTGTGATTCAAGTGTGGGGATGGGAGACTGATGTGTTGCAAACACATCCGGTTTTCCTGAGTCTTTTGTTACGTATTTGAGTCTAATTGTGTCGGTTTGTGTTAGTTTTAAGTGTTTTTAGTTAAGTTGTGTCTTTAAGTCAGTCGTTTATGTTTTTCCCAAGTTTTACAGGAGTTCGTTGGATTACCGAGGCCAAGAGAAGAATAGAAGAAAAAGAAATAGAAAGTGCTGAACAAGCTGTCCCAGGCGTATCGCCTGGGACCTGATGAGCTGTAGGCGATACGCGCGGAAAAGGGAAGTCAACGAGGGTCTTAAGTCGGTTTGACCGACTGTTTTGTCGCGGCATAGGCGGTAGGCGTATCGCCTAGAGAAAACATACTTCCAAGCGATACGCTTGGAGGTCCAAAAACCGCAAAAAGAGGATTCGACTTATAAAATCGATTTTACGGTTTAGTTTCGCAGAACACGACTTCCAGACGGCAGAGGAGCGAACTAAGGCGATTTCCAGAGACAGGAGAGAGCTGGGAACAAGGGGAACCATCAAGGAATCAACAATCGATCATCAAATTATCATTAAATCATTCGGTTCTTCTCGTTTCTTGTTTTGAATTCTTAGTTTCAGTTATGTTCACTGTTAAAGATTCAAACTTTATTTGTTTTTATGCTATGAACATGATTGTAGGCTAGGCGTTTATCACCGCCTAGACCGTTATGATGAACAACTGATATTTATGACTTTGTTTGGCTTTTGACAACTTGATTGATGTTATGTTTCTTTAAATCCCATTGTTGACATGATTGTATGCGTATGACCACTAGAGTTAGGGTTTGAATTAACTTACTAAACTGCTTAGCCTGCGAATGTCTTTCGGTTTGGGTTGGGTAATCGGTTGCGTGACTGTGTGTTTGTGATTGATTTGATTATCTGTCTTGATTATCATAGTTTAGTATTTTAGTGAATTCTCTGATTCTTGTGTGCTGCTCTAGTTAGACAAGCCGGAAGGTGATAGCTAGGTCGGGTAGTCGGGTTGACTAGTGGATTAGGATCACATTGCCATCGGAAGAGGGATGCCCTAGGAAATTAGTTAGCTTGCTATTCCGTGTCAGTTATGTTGATTAGTGGTAGTTCCTGCTAGCTTAAGGTGCCTTAGATTGTTTCGAGGGTGGTTAGGTCTAGTTGAGGTTGGATGTACCCACAAGGTGAACTCCTGTCCGAACGTTAGAAACATTTGCTAAGAAGGACTTAATCGGAGAATTAGCTGCCATCAGAGTTGTCATTGCCAGATGAGGTTGTAGGTATGGGTTGGGATTCTAGGTCTAGGTGGTGTCTTTCTCGTATCTGATTGTTTCCTGAATTTTCCTGTTGTTCGTTTGTTAGTTGCATTAGTTAATTTTAGTTAATTTTAATTCAAATCAAATCTCAAATCAAAACCCAAATTACTCAGTATTTCCATTTTCTAGGTCTAGGTTAAGTCTTTGTCTTTAGAGTTTCCTTATGGTTCGATATTCCCGGTCTTCCTTAGCTTTACTACAATCCGACAGGTACACTTGCCTTAGGGTTCGGTTTAGTTTAGGTATTTTCGGTAAAATTAGGTGTGTCTAGGTCTAGGTTTAGGTCTAGGTTTTTATAGTATTTTTAGTGTCATTCCGAACACATCAGAGACTTGCGTCTTGAGTCTTTTATTTTTGGTGTGTTATTGAGTAATAAAATTTTGAAAACTTGAAAAAAAATTGAAAAATTTGTTCAAAAATGTCCGAGATTCTGGCTGCATATTAAATGGAAAATGATAGGAACTGGGATTTGACTGTCTATCTTGTGCTTAAATATTAATTAATGAATAATTTGGGAAAAGTGGATAAGTATGGTTGAATGGAAAGCATTACTAGTCTATGATGTGTCGGTAGGCCCAGCTGATCTAGGAGTAGCTTAAATAGTCTGTGTGTTTATTGTTGTATAAATATGCTAATCAGTTTGCTAGTGGGTTCCCATTTTAGGAGTGATAGGAATACTGAACCTGATGATTAGGAAGGAAGAGACCGCTTTAGGCTAGATACTCTTATGTCCTTAGAATTTCAATTGAGCATGTTAGTTAATAATCTGGCTAATGAATTAGAGTGAAGGGACAAAATACTTATGTACGAACTAAGGATAGTATCCCGTGGTAAGTACCTCTGATGATGTCCCGGATCTCGCGGGCAAAATACTCATGTATGATTTCGGGGGTAAGACCTTGTGAAAAAGTACCTCTGATGATGTCCGTTGGTAATTTTAGGTAAAAGTAACCAATTATAAAAAAAAATGAGAAAATGAAAAAAGAGGAAAATGGTAGTTTAGAGAATAAATGCAAAATAATTTGCATATAAAAAATAGTTATTCCTTGGACATCTTAGTATATGGTTTAAGGGGGGTTGGAGAAAATATAAAATTTAAATCAGTATTACCCTTTGCTTTGACTGAATATGATTCGGTAGTAGGTTGAACTAGAGCTTTCTTTAGTGGGATCCATAGGCGACTGAACTTATATCTGGTAATTTCATAAACACATGGGGGCGAAAGAAAAGGTTGGTGGTTGGGTTTAATCGGATCGAAATATCGGCAATTGTAGTTAGGGTGTTTTTACATTATGGAATGTGGAATTGATTGGTGGGCTGTTAATTTTAATTGTTGAATGTCTAGTAGTCAATTTCCTGGTTATGATTCCATTGCAGTATTTTTCGAGGAAGAAAAAAGAGTCAGTGTGGGGATGTTTGATGTGTTGCAAATACATCTCATTTCCGGGGTCTTTTAGTTAGATATTTGAGTCAGTTTGAGTCGGTTTTCCATTTTGTTTTAGTGTTTTCAGTTAAGTTTGAGTCGTTAGTTCCTTTTCATATTTTTATTTAAGTTTTGCAGTTTTGAGGAAGTCCCGAGGCCTCGAGAGAAAGTTGGAAAATAGAAGAAAAATAAAGAAGTGCTGAACAAGTAGGTCTAGGCGTATCTCCTGGAACGTGATGAGTGGGACGCGATACGCGCGTGAGGAAAGAGTCAACGGAAGCTTTAAGTCGGTTTGACCGACTATTTTGTTGCGGAGCAGGATCCAGGCGTATCGCCTGGGAGTTTCTGGTCTGTAGGCGATACGCTTGGAGGTCCAAAACCCGCAAAATTTGCCAAGTCGATATAAAATCAAGTTTAGGGTTTGTTTTCATTATTCTCGACTTCCAGACGAATTGCAGAAGTTCCAGAGGCGAATTCAAGAGTAGAGGAGGCTGAGAATCAAGGGGAATTCAACGGTGGATCGATTCTTCATCTTAAATCATTAACCGGTTCATGTATTCTTCTTTGTTCTTAGATTTGATCATGTTAGGGTTTAAAGTTTTAATCTTTATTGTGAATTCTGTACTTGACATGATTATTGGCTAAACTTGTCATGCCACCTAGACTCTTAGGATGACTATGATCTGTTGATGATTTCTATTCGGTTTTGACTTATTGATTGATGTTGCACTTTTATTAAATTCCAATGATTATCATGTTTGACGCATATGTGTGTTATGAGCAGATTATTAGTTGATTGTTGATGCTTAATTTACCCGCGAATGTCTTTCGGTTTAGGTAAATTAGCTAAAGTAGTTGACTTTAGGGTTAATTGCTAGAGTGTAGTTAGGGTTTCCTTGGCTATTGCATTGATAATTGATTGATAGCTTGATTGTAATGTGCTGCTAAACTGGAGACTTAAAAGGTACAGGTTTAACAGGTAGTTGGGTTGGTTAAAGTTCTAGGGTTGCATTATCTCAAAAGGAAATGTCCTAGGGTTTTGTCTAGCTTGGTATTCCGTGTCATTCATGGTAGTTATTGGTAGCTCCTGTTAGGTCTGAGGTGCCCGAGATTAGGTTCGGAGGTGGTTAGGTCTAATTGAGGTAGGAAGGACTTAAAAGGTGAACTCCTGTTCGAGCGTTAGAAGTGTAGCTAGGAAGGACTTAAAAGGTGAACTAGCCACCATCAGATTAGTCATAACCGAGTGAAGTTGTCATTAGTGATTAGGATTCCGAGTCTAGGTGGTGTTTCTCCCTGTGCCTGAAGGTTGTCTCTAGGTTTCCTGATTTCGTTTGTTGGTTGAGTTGTTAGGTAATTTTAGTTAATCAAATCTCAAATCAAAACCCAAATTACTCAGTATTTCCATTTCTTAGGTCCTAGGTTAGTTTTGTCTATAGAGTGTCTCTAGGGTTCGATATTCCCGGTCTTGCCTTAGCTATTCTACTATCCGATAGGTACACTTGCCTTAGGGTTCGGTTTAGTTTAGGTATTTTCGGTAAAATTAGGTGTGTCTAGGTCTAGGTTTAGGTCTAGGTTTTGATAGTATTTTTAGAGTCGTTTCGAGCACATCAACTCCTAACCAACGATCTGCTCCTTATCAAGAGTTATGTAACCCCTGAGATTGATATTGACGCACCCCGCCACCTCCATCGTGTCTTCAATTTCAGCCTCCAAACGACCGCCGGAGACTTCAGGGTCAAGGGCTTCTTCCCCAAGATTAACCGAAACCGAAAGTCCCTCCTTTTCACAAGCCTTAAGCCTGATATATTCTAAGACTTCTTCAGCCAGTCTGATATCTTCCGCCTCCTGTTCCGATGAGGTAAGAGGTCGCCTCCTCCCTTGAATACGAAGGTCCGTTTTACTTTTCACTTTCTGGAAGGGAGGGGAGTTCAAGTCTAAGGAATGTCCATCCGAAGAAGAGGAGCCCAAAGGAGAAGAAGAGGAGCCCAAAGGAGAAGAAGGCCCAACAAAAGGCTTGGTAGAAGAGGGCCCAGTGGAGAAATTGGAGGAGGAAATTTCTAGGCCCACATTATGAGATCCCAGACAGCCCACATCCAGAGAGAGAGAGGAGTCATCGGTCCCACCAACTGCCATCGTGCCAACCCTACTCTCCAATCCCACAGGAGTCCCTCTCTCTTCCCGAAACGACGTCCCCATGCATGGAATCGAGGACTCCGGCGACGGATGGTCTTCCCCCCGATCCACCTGCCCTCTCGAAACCTTCGATCTGATCAACGGAACAAATCCGCCGGCCGTGATAACATTGACGAAGTCCGGTACCCACTCATCAAGATATTCAGTTACCCCCACAGACAAATTTACGCCCCTTCCACACCAAGGAGACACTACCCTTAACCCTCCTAAAGTCATTGACCAGTATCACCATGCAACTCCGGTTCATGATCCCATCAGAATCGTCAGCATCCAACTGGTGCACCACCATACCCAAAGACTCTCTGATCTGATCAAATACACGCCCATTCCATAGCTAGGGTGGTACCCCAAAAACTCTTATCCAAGCAAGTCTCTCCGAGCCAAATGACTGCCCCCTCCAAAACGATAGCTTAGAGAAACAGGAACCCAGCGATTCACATCTTCCAGGAATTCAAGAGTACAGAGAAACCCTCAAGGTATCTGATTCTGAAAACACGAAACCCATCGTTCCCCGGAATTTTATCAAGACAACAGAGATGGGTCAATTCCGAGGCCCTGATAGTGAGAGCTGAGCCAACCCATTCCTTAAACACCGGAGTCACCAAATCGCCCAGGTGAATAGTTTTGTTCTCAAGGATGGGAGAAGGGGGGGGGGGGGCATTGGACACCACCGCAGCAAAGGATTTCTCGGTCATAGAAGGTTGTGTCAGCCTCACCAAACCCGTCTCAAGAACAGCCGCCCTGACCAGAATATGGTTATTTGGGATGGGGACGTTGGAAATCACCGGGGAGCCATCCCGATTGAATTTCTCAAGGTTCACAGAGATTTTGGCGTTGCCGATCTTAACTTTACCCAGCACCCTCTCCAGCTCCCAGCGATCTTTTATGTTAGCGAACTTGATGAAACCGAAGATGTTCCCAGCTTTGTTCCTCCTTCTAGAGATAAAGATGTCCTCCACTTCTCCAAAGTTACAACACTCCCTTTCCAGATCAGCTCTTGAACACCTATCAGGGAGGTTAGTGACGTAAAAAGAAGTAAGGTGAAGGTCACCACCTTCCTTCCGCCCCCCCCCCCCCCTCCCTTGTGCAGCAAGTCTTCTTCTCGGATCTACCACCTTTCATCCGTCATTTGCACCCGACCTTTCCTCTCCCAGTGGTGTAGATTGTCGTTTTTCCCAATATGGTTTTCCCGTCGTTTAATGAAATCACTGTTAAAAAAAACTATAAAACCAAAGAAGCCCCCAATAACATGAGATCCAGCACCACGCACCCATAACAAGTTTGCATGAGTACTGACCATAACCAAACGATGACAAAGTTTGGTCCCATTGGTCTCTCCTAATTTTTGCAACAGGAGCTACATATTTGGGCATTTTGAAGTTTGAACAGCCATATCCACATAAACAAATAAACGACACCCCTATCTCCCACATGCACCCTTCTCGAAAACAGGTTTTATTTAATTCAGCTAACCATGGTGTTGAAAAAGATTTTTCCTAGGTTTGGTTCTTCGTATTGGTTAAAAGTGACGGTGTTAGGATCAACGAATCTCTAGATGTACTTTGGAATGGAAGAACAATCGAGGCCTTCGTTACTAAAGACATTGGGTATTGGACTCCAAAATTCTAAAAGAATGAAAACCGGAGTCCTTCGTTTCATCCTTCGGTCGCTACAGAAACTCAAGACGCACCTAAGGTGGTAAATGGTAATGGTGATTCATCTATGGAGCTTGGGGAAAGGAGAAATTGCTATGGAATCTGACCACAAAAAATCACCGTCACCGGATGAATTCTAACTCGTCAAAAAAGTCATTTTTGCACTGTGAAAATCCACCAGATAAACAATTGGAGCAGATGAAAGGCTGTCGATCAGCGGGACAATGAAAAGTCTATTCATATCGAAATCCCAAACACCTCACATGGGGAAAGCCAATATCCTAAACCTAACGTTCAAAACATTGACGACATGCCTCGGGAGTCACAAGACATTGAAACAAATATTAATCTTTGGTTGGCACTGTAAAAGAGAAAAGCACATCCCCCACTTGCCCTAAGCGATCAAAATTTAGGAGAACGGTTAGGGGAGACGGTATCGTCCCGTGCTCAAACCCAAACCGCATAGCGGTTCCCTGGCTCCCCCAAGCCAATCATACCGTGTTACATGGCTTCATGGGGTGCGGCTCCATTTTTCGGAATTTACGGTTTGGAGAAACCGCCCCAAGCCGGTCAAAGTGTGACCGTTTTGTTTTACTGTTACATTCCAACGGCTATTTCTTTTTTTTTTTAATTTTTTTTACCAATTACCACTATAAATACTACCCTATTTTAACATTTTTTCCACACATCTTCTTCTTTCACCTATCTTCTACAACTTTCGACATGGATAAAGCAAAGAAAAAATCCCCCGCTCTCACCAAAAAAATTCCCCCGCTCCCACCAAAAAATATAAACCAAAGGTACGAAATACTGTTCAAACCTCCAATGAAAATCCTCCACCACAATCACAACCCGTTCCTTACGTAATCGGTTCTCAACCCCAATCACAACCGAGTTTTTACACTAACCAACCACATCCTTCTCAACAATCGTATATTGATCTTCTATCTGAACGTTACGGGGTTCAAGGGGAGTTATATCCCCCACATTCTTCCCAAATGCATCAATACCCCACGTCTAACGTCATGTACCAAAACACATAATTTCGAGAGCCAAGACGTGTAATCGAGTCCGAATCCAAAGAAGAAGTTGAAGAAGAAGTCGAAGAAGAAGAAGAAGTTGCGGTTGAAGAATAGGAGATTGAGGTGATGGATGAAGACGTCCAAGTGATTACCAAAACAAAGAAGAAAGCTAAATTTCCGACGCGAGCCAAAGGTAAAATTTGGACGTCAGAAGAAGAGCTTAATTTGACAAAAGCTTACATTCATTGGACCGAAGATGGGAAAAAACGGATCAACAAAGCCGCGATTCGTTTTGGGGTAAAGTTCTTACCCACTTGGACGGTTTGATGGGTGCACCTAGTGGGCGAACTAGGGACCAACTAAGCTCAAAGTGAAGAAGTTGAATACGAAATTGTCGAACTTCAATGGTCTCTACATTCAAGCGGTAAAAACATTTTAGTTTATTTTTTTTATTAACTCGATTTATATATATATATATATATATATATATATATATATATATTAACTTGTTTTTTTGTAATAGACTAATAATTGGGCAAGTGGGAGTGCGGGTGTGGACATTTTGATGAAAGCCCAAAACTTGTATAAAGATATATACAAGAAAAATGGGTTTGCTCATTTTTCGTGTTGAGTCGAGGTAAAAGACCATCCAAAGTGGGCTCCGGTTCCGAATGTAGTTGGTGAAATACCGGAACCGGGTAAAAGGACCAAGACGTCCGAGTCGGGGAACTACACTACTTCAAATGATGTTGGGTCGACTCAATTGCCCGATCTAAATGAAAACTCAACCCCTACATACCCAAAAAATAAAGGGAAAAAGAAGTCGGGTGAGTCTTCGTCCACCGCAAAGAGTTCGACATCGGAAAAGGCGTTGGAAATGATGTCGGATTTTCAAGCCAATTGGATCAAAGAAATGGAGCTTAAGGCAAAGCTTCGGGATGAAACGCTTGGAAAGAAGCAAGCGATGTACGATGCGGTGAAAAGTACAATGGAGGCTCAACGTCAAGTGATCGAGTTCAAACAAGCACATGAACGACAAGAAAAAAAACATGTGATCTCGAGTACTTCATCAAACCGCACGATGATGTTGACCCTCAATTCCTACCACTTGTTCTTCAACAAAAACGAGAAATCGCGGAAGAATACGGATGGTAGTGCAATTTTTAAGTTGTTTTTTTTAAATTCTAGTCGTGTTTTAATTTTTTTTAGATTGTTTTTAATTTCAAGTATTGTATTGTTTTATTTCCTTAATGTTAGTTGTTTTTTATTTTATAAAAGTTGTTTTATTAAAAGTTGTTAAAATTAAAAAAATAAAATAAAAAACAGAATGGAGGAAGTCACCCAAGCCACACTACTACCATACCTTGTAATGTGGCTCCACTAGTAGCTTAAAAACCCTAATTTGAGTTGTCAAAATTTGATTAGTTGTGGGACACTACTCCTGAAAGCCACACTACTACGATACCTCATCCTCTTAGGTTCTTTTGTGGACCTGCTGACCCTCCTCCTCCTGAGCAAACTTGCAATCCGAGACCTGCAAAAAGAACCAGGCCTAATGATCAAACCAGTCACTCTGAGGCTAAGTGTAGTTATAAAGCCCCTTCCTTTGGCGTTTTTCGCCATGTGGCGGATGACTTGGCAAGGGCCTTTGTGGGTATAAAGTGTGTAGTGATAAATCCCCCATGAAGCCCCATGTAATAATTGTGTGATAACTGAAATTTTATTTTTGTGAGCCTAACAAACGAGCAGTGGTCTTAATTTTCGGGACGAAAATTCCTTTAATAAAGGGATGATGTGACACCCGGCATTTTCAGGTTAACCCTGGCTAACACAACGCATACTGTTACGAGCAAACATTAACATCACGTACATGATTTTCAAGAAAATCAAACGTACATGCATTCATACATCTAATAGGGTTGTTAGATGTGTCATCGAGTACACGAGCATTCACACACGAGTCGGTCTTGAACGTTGGGTTACTAATTAACAAAACATTAATCGAACATGCATAAATTAGGCAATATATGATTTTGTGACACTATGTGACTTTGCATGCTAAATGGGTTATGTGAGCATTATTCCATGTGACGCTACGTATTACTAGAGTTACGTTTCGTGACTTTATAAAGGATACATACAATACGTGTTAGCTACCATTAAACCGACGAATTAAAATAGCAATTGTGAACCATGACCAAACTAGCTTGCAAAAAAAAAAAATTCCGATATCCCAAGTCTTGAGGGGGGTCTAGTTGAAAATTTGTGAAGGTTATCCAATTAATTTAAATTTCAAGTAGGAGGCTTGCTCCTACTCTCCCTCATCCACGTACAACATAACCTCCTCCCCCTAATCTCCTTTTAATCAGCCGCTATATATACCTGTCCCCGCTTTCTTTTGACGATATTCATCTCTTTCACCTCTCCATCAAGAATCACGATGATATCTCCCTCTACCTCTTCACATCAGCCTTCCAACGGTCACCCTCTCCCTTTGTGGATCAGATTTCGTGGTGGCCAAGGTCTCCCTACAACTCGTCACATCATAGCAGCCCTAGAAGTAGAAGCAACCGAAAGTCCGTCGAGGTAGCCATCTCCCTTTTTGTTTCTTTCGGTTACTCCTTGTTCTCGAAAACCCTACATGGGTTATAAATCTGATGTATCCTTGTGCTCCTGTTCACCATGGAGTGTTACTTGATGTTATTAATTCTTCCGAAGCAAATTGTTCGAACCTGTTAACTTGTGTACTCGCTTTGCATGAAGTAGTGTTAAGTTGTGTGATTAACTCGGTGATGCATGAACCGATTCCATGAACCTTGAAATTTTATGCAAATCCGTAAAGATTTTCGAAACCTACAAGATATTAATCCGATGGCCCTCCATGCACTTCTGTTCACAATCGATCCCTATCTTAGGGTGGCTATGTGTTAGTTATTATAGGAAATTAATATGGTGCACTAGGTGGTAGCATCGTGATGTTTGCATGTTTTGATATTATGATTGTTGAGGTTTGAAATCTGGATTATTATTGAAATGGGTTTTGAAAGGGGAAGTAACAATCCATATGAGTTTTAGAACTCATGCTAGTAATCAAAATAATTTTTAAGAAAACTTATGTGCAACTCGTTTTTGGACAGCTTGCTGTCATGTTTTTGGGTCAACTTCGGGACACCATAATTCACTCAATTCTTAACGGAATTGAGTGATTCTTTTTCCAGAATAAACCTTAAGGTGTTAGCTTTCAATCCCAGGTGGTATCACTCAATTTCATGGACATTTCGACCTCCATTCTGCCCTCACAAAATCAGTGCGCATCAGCTCCATTTTTCTGAAACATGTTAATGAAATAAATTATTTGACTTTTATAAATTAATGGTATGGTTGAGATTTTTGGGGTGGTTGATCACAACTCATGTGGATTACTGTAGTTAAATTTTGGGGCCTTAACTAATGTGAAAAACTATAAACCTGGAAATTTTAGGAACCATGTTGGTGAATGTGGTTCATGGTGGTGTTGTGTTTAGAAGTTCATTCTTAAACTATAAATATTTACATGAAACTTATATGATCCATTATTAGGCATGTTTAACATGAGGTGTATGACTATATATGAAATATGGATGTTACTTGAGCTATTTGGTAAACTTAGGACTACGCCCTTTGGCGAATACCATGACTTAAGTGTATGCTAGAATTCGGGTAACATGTTCTCACTTGATTTTATTTGATAACTTGCTATACATGGAAATATACTACTTAGGAAAACCTACTATATATAGGAACATGCTTGCTATAGAAACCTTCCATAAATAGAATTTGGAATGAAGCAAAATTGAGTCACCAACGTGTCGTTAGGATCGATTGAGTCAGTCTAAGTGTTCATACACTGTTATCTCACACGCATTCTTAATTAGGTCGTTCTTAGGAGGTCATCTGTTTACATTTTTGGTTTCAAATTTTGCCGAGCACTCTAAGGTGAGTTCACTGCCCCGCTTTTTAAGTATCTCCTTTGGGGGAGAAAACATGCTTACAAACATGCTTACAAACATACATACAAACATGCTTACAAACATTGAGATCTGGTAATTCAGTTATACTCTCTTTCCACTTATGTTCATACATAACACATTTAAAAGTCCTTAACATATCGAACCGTTAATATATGGATTATAGCGAGGAAGTATTGAGTAGTACTACTGGGTCTGACAAACCCCGCCCGAGTTAGTCGCGCTAACTTGACTGGAGGTCAAACAGGTGTAATATTTGTCCTAATCAATGTCCTTGTTCGTGTTAGACAAGGAGGAAAGGCAACAAACACAAACAGTCACGCTTCGGTTGCGAACGCATAGTGGTATTGAAACACAGCCTAGCTAGCTAACAATATAACTGTCATTACATTTCTGCAAACTCTTGAACTTACATCTTGTTGAAACCTTTGAACTCACCAACCTTTGTGTTGACACACTTTAGCATGTTTTCTCAGGTATCTAGATTCGGAGCACGATTAGGACGCATGCATCTCATATGGGTCTAATAATCGGTTTAAACCATTTTGAGCTATTTACTTTCGTTAAGCTTTTGGGCGCTTGTTTTGCGCAACGTATTTACTTATCTTTATTTATGCTTCCGCGTGTGTTAAAAACTATTTTATTGTATGGTTTATTATGGCTAATGACTCAGGTCCTGGTTTGTCACACGCCTCGCGATTATAGTCCGCAGGTGGATTTTGAGGGTGTGACAGATTGGTATCAGAGCCATTGGTTATAGTGAACTAGGTCTTGCATGTAGGCCAACTATAGCCTTAGAGTTGCATTAGTCATACACATACGCACACACATTTTCTTGTTATTATAGCATTTCATTACATATATGTATGTATACATACTATATTACAAACATGTCGATATCCCCTACATCATCCCGAGCGGGTAAGAGAGCTGCTAGTCCATTGAACGTCTGAACTGAAGGAACGTTGAATGAAGTTGAATAACTACACTAACGCTCATGAGGAGCAAACTCACATAACGTACTATCGTAGCACGTTCGGGTTGGGTGGACCGCGAGCTGCGAGAGGTCCATAATAGAGCAATAACGATCACAATATTACTAAAGATCGAGAAGGATATTTGAGTCCTTACGAGCAAATTTTGCTACGACATCGAGGCAGCTGATATGAACCACGCTGATTCTCGCATAGAGCTAGAGAAGCATCTGTTCGCACATAAAACTATAAGTTGGGGACGCTGAGGCCTGAGTGGCCAAAATAAGATTTAGAAACATGAAGGCGAGTGACACGGGTAGCGACAGCCGAGGCACAGATCGTGGTTTTCGCGTATGCGATAACTTAAGCACTTCACGCCCAGGAGGGTGAAGAGGAACCCGAGGAGAAGGTCGTGGTTACACTAACATGACTACAATCCAAACGGAAAACATCAAACAATCAACACCTAATGACAACATTAGCAGTTCATGCCCATGAGTAAGGGCAAGGAGGTCAAGGACCCTGCATTTTTAGGAACTTTAAGGGTTGTAAGGCTCACGCATTCAACAGAACCGAAGGGGCGGCTAGTTCGCTCGGACATATTAAGATGACAAAAATCGATATTAGGGATGTGTGATTTCCCTTAGCCAACAGAACCAAGCAAGTGATAGGAACATTCAAGGGACCCGCATTCACCTGGTGGAATACCCAGGTATTGGAAGGAAATTCACCACATTCACCAAGAAAGGAGTAGAGTTTCAGAAATGTTGCTTAGAGACTAGAGAGCAAGCTACGGAATCTTGGGATGGAGAATATAAAAAATGGAACTTATATAACTATATCTAATGAATGGACTCTTTTGCGTCCTCGCACAATGAAACCGGTTTACAAGCAAATAGAATTTCCCCTGTCTAGGTTGGCCATCAGACTCAGAGCATGGTTAGCCTGTGGGATTATCGACCAGGCTGTACCTCAAAGTACCCTTCTTGAGGAAGCTTGTTATGGGTACTTCAGGACTCAAGAGAAAGTAGGACGAGACAAGTGATTTTTTTTTCTAGAATCGAGCTTCATATGCCACCTAACGATAACAATAGAGTCACAAGCTTATAAACTCAACAAGTAACTTCTTCATCTAACAAAGCAATCAGGACCAATAAGTTAGGGCCGAAGCGGGTGCACTGGGAAGTACATTAAAGTGTAACGAGTGTAACTACCAACACACCAAAACGTGTGGAAAGCATTGTTGCCAGAGCCGCGAATGGATGAGTCGCATGACTAGAGATTGTAGGAATTGAAGGTCAGAACAACCAATTCAAGGCTACTGAAGCCGTCACTGATTGTTTAAGGTAAAAGGAACACTAAGAGAAATTGCCCATGGAACAAATGATCGGGTGTTCGTGTTTGGTTCATGCAAAGCTAGAAATGATTCAAGCGGCATTAGCTTTCTGCATGAGAAGAGAGACATCTAAACCTCAGTAGGGGCTAGGCATGCATTGGAATTAACAAATGAAAGAATTGAGTGGAAACAAGAAATTTTGCCAAGAAATGTAACTGGAACCAACAGGCCCATGGCTAATCACTCTAAGTAGATCTGACGGGATTTGTCGGAATGGATTGGTTGTCCAAGCGTCGAGCCTAGACTCTTTATCAGGTGAAGAATCGTATGCATTCTCTTTCCTAGTGGGAAGGTCCTGTCAAGTTTATGGACAGAGGAATGGGCCATTTCAAGCAACATATAACATTTAAGGACACGAAGGTGTCTGCGGAGGGATCACATTGCTATTCTACCTCATATTGATGAGAAACTTACGTGGGATAGGAAGGTCAAGAATTATCCTGTCATTCACTGTCTTCGAGAAATATTCACCAAAGACCTACATTGTCTTCCACCTCATAGTCAAGTTGAACCTCGGATTGACCTTGCACCCGGAGCAGTGTCTATTGCCCGAGCACCATACCAACTCGCACCAGAAAAACTACAGTAGTCATACACCAGCTTCATGGGTATTTAGATAAAGGATTTATCAAGTCAAGATTATCGTCATGGGGAGCTCCAGTTATTTTGTTAAGAAGAAGGATGAGACTTTTCGAATGTGAAACGGTTTTCGCGAAACGAACAAGGCTAACATGAAGACTCGTTATTCACAACCTAACACTTATGATTTATTCGACCGGGTACAGGAATCGAGTTACTGTTCTCAGACTAGTTTAAGATCAGGTTACCATCAGCTAAGAGAGTCCAAGAGGAAGATGGCTAAGTAACTACGTCTAGCAACCGGTATGGCCATTAAAGGTTTTAGTCGTAACTAGTGGGTTTGACTAATGCACTTGCGACGTTCATGGATCTCGTGAACCGTCTGGGTAAACCTTATATTACTATCAACCCCTTGCTCCCTACATAGAAAAGGTGCTGCATATGCTGAGGTGACAACCACGCCACCATTATTTCAAATGTTGAAGCAGGAACTTCGCAACGCACTGATTTTATCCTATACAAGGAGACCAAAGATTTCATGGCATATTGCGGTTATCTCCAAGAAAGGTCTCGGTTGTGCATTGATACAATGCGAGGTCATCACCAATACCACATGACAGCTGAACTGCACGAGCATGAATACACCACCCATGACTTGGGATTGGGTGAAATGGTGTTCACATCGAAGGTCTGGAGACATTATATGGATGATACGAAACACACCACCCACAAAGATTACAAGATTTCAGAGAACATAACTTGAGCATTGATGCTTAGGTATACTGGTATAGGATGGAACCCTACTGTGCAACTACTATCACGAGCCTTTTCATGCCTCTAAATTCACATACTTACCAACAAGAGGAAGGGTGGTTTTGGTTGACGACTAGTAAGCTTCTGGAATACCAAAGGTGTGGTGGGTTAGTTGCGGTACACCCTATATATAAACACTAATGGCGCTTTGGAAGTGGGACTAGGAGTCAGACCAAGAGCTAGCCCTAGCCAACTAGGCAAGGCTAGAGTTGTAGCTGATTTCGTGAGTGGAAAGAGAACCCGGGTAGCTCAATTGAGCTACATTTCAACTTACTATACACACTGGACTACCAGAGCAAACCCGAGACACTAAACTCGAGGCATAGTGACAAGCTAACGTAGATATGGGGTCTCTACGAGTAACGTACAAGCGCTTTGAAGTCAAATCAGATAAGAGCCGCCACCATTTCGGGATGAACATGGGTATCCCGGTATGGGGATCTAAGAGAGCTAGTAAAGGATAGAGCTCACAGTTCTCGATGATCTGCTCATCCTGGTTCAGATACGCAATACAAACATTTGAAAGCACTCTACTGATGACTGAACTCGAAAGCCGAAATGTGAAACCCTATGTGAGCAAGTGCCTGACTTGCTCTAAAATTAAAACCGTATATCAGGAACCATCCAGACAATTACTACAACTGGAAACATTGCTATGTGAAGTAGAGACAAATCACTATGGACTCTACCACCAAAATACCTTGAGAATCAAGCAAATGAGATACGATCTCAGTGATCGTTGGTCAAAGGACCAAACCTACACACTTTCCAATGATCGAAAGTACTGGCAGAAGGGAGAAGTTATTTCAGCTCTGCAGGTAAAAGATCCCTCACGGCATGAGGTGCCACTTCAACCATGTCGGGTCGCGATATTCAATTTACATCTCATTTCAGAAAGCATTCCAGAAGGTGTTGGAAACACGCCAAGACATGAGCGCTACGTATCACCCTCAAACCTATGAGTGGAGTAAACAAACCCACACATATCATCAGAAAACCTGCCTAGGGCATGTTCGATGGATTTCGACAACAACTGAGAAACGCTTCTGACACTTGGCAGAGTTAGTTACGACAACAATTAACACACTAGCATTTAAAATGCACCATTTGATGCAATCCTACGGAAAAAAAAGTGTAGGTCACCTCCCTAGTGGGTAGTGGTTGGTGATACTCAGCTCACAGATCCTAAGTGGTAAATACTGGAGAGGATCATACAAACTTGGGACTGTATGGCAGCGTCTTGCAAGCATCAGAGGAGTTATACCGACAAACATCCTATTGAAGGTGTTACCCTGGTAGGGGTCATCCGTTTTGGAAAGCAGG
This sequence comes from Deinandra increscens subsp. villosa, assembly GCA_039602395.1. NCBI lineage: Eukaryota > Viridiplantae > Streptophyta > Magnoliopsida > Asterales > Asteraceae > Deinandra > Deinandra increscens. Next base: position 23,364,619 of record JBCNJP010000007.1, read on the forward strand.
GCAATTAGAATTACTCCGGTAGCATGAGAGTAGAACCTACGGGGAACCAAAAGAGTGGTTATCACACGAAACACTCACCATTTCACTTGAGGAGTTGAAACTCGATGAACAATCATAACTCACTGGAAACCAGTGAAAACAATGAGCCGAATCGAAAAACTGCGCGAATATATAAATGTATCAAACTTCAAGGTTCGTTGGAAAATTAAGGCAAAGATCGGAGATCACAATGAAACACGACGATCAGAGTATAGGAAAAGTATACACAGTTATTCGAACAGACAAACGCCGGCCAACGGATGTAACACTTAAATTTCAGGGACGAAATTTCTTTCAACAAAGGGATAATGTGATAACTGAAATTTTATTTTTGTGAGCCTAACAAACGAGCAGTGGTCTTAATTTTCGGGACGAAAATTCCTTTAACAAAGGGATGATGTGACACCCGGCATTTTCAGGTTAACCCTGGCTAACACAACGCATACTGTTACGAGCAAACATTAACATCACGTACATGATTTTCAAGAAAATCAAACGTACATGCATTCATACATCTAATAGGGTTGTTAGATGTGTCATCGAGTACACGAGCATTCACACACGAGTCGGTCTTGAACGTTGGGTTACTAATTAACAAAACATTAATCGAACATGCATAAATTAGGCAATATATGATTTTGTGACACTATGTGACTTTGCATGCTAAATGGGTTATGTGAGCATTATTCCATGTGACGCTACGTATTACTAGAGTTACGTTTCGTGACTTTATAAAGGATACATACAATACGTGTTAGCTACCATTAAACCGACGAATTAAAATAGCAATTGTGAACCATGACCAAACTAGCTTGCAAAAAAAAAAATTCCGATATCCCAAGTCTTGAGGGGGGTCTAGTTGAAAATTTGTGAAGGTTATCCAATTAATTTAAATTTCAAGTAGGAGGCTTGCTCCTACTCTCCCTCATCCACGTACAACATAACCTCCTCCCCCTAATCTCCTTTTAATCAGCCGCTATATATACCTGTCCCCGCTTTCTTTTGACGATATTCATCTCTTTCACCTCTCCATCAAGAATCACGATGATATCTCCCTCTACCTCTTCACATCAGCCTTCCAACGGTCACCCTCTCCCTTTGTGGATCAGATTTCGTGGTGGCCAAGGTCTCCCTACAACTCGTCACATCATAGCAGCCCTAGAAGTAGAAGCAACCGAAAGTCCGTCGAGGTAGCCATCTCCCTTTTTGTTTCTTTCGGTTACTCCTTGTTCTCGAAAACCCTACATGGGTTATAAATCTGATGTATCCTTGTGCTCTTGTTCACCATGGAGTGTTACTTGATGTTATTAATTCTTCCGAAGCAAATTGTTCGAACCTGTTAACTTGTGTACTCGCTTTGCATGAAGTAGTGTTAAGTTGTGTGATTAACTCGGTGATGCATGAACCGATTCCATGAACCTTGAAATTTTATGCAAACCCGTAAAGATTTTCGAAACCTACAAGATATTAATCCGATGGCCCTCCATGCACTTCTGTTCACAATCTATCCCTATCTTAGGGTGGCTATGTGTTAGTTATTATAGGAAATTAATATGGTGCACTAGGTGGTAGCATCGTGATGTTTGCATGTTTTGATATTATGATTGTTGAGGTTTGAAATCTGGATTATTATTGAAATGGGTTTTGAAAGGGGAAGTAACAATCCATATGAGTTTTAGAACTCATGCTAGTAATCAAAATAATTTTTAAGAAAACTTATGTGCAACTCGTTTTTGGACAGCTTGCTGTCATGTTTTTGGGTCAACTTCGGGACACCATAATTCACTCAATTCTTAACGGAATTGAGTGATTCTTTTTCCAGAATAAACCTTAAGGTGTTAGCTTTCAAGCCCAGGTGGTATCACTCAATTTCATGGACATTTCGACCTCCATTCTGCCCTCACAAAATCAGTGCGCATCAGCTCCATTTTTCTGAAACATGTTAATGAAATAAATTATTTGACTTTTATAAATTAATGGTATGGTTGAGATTTTTGGGGTGGTTGATCACAACTCATGTGGATTATTGTAGTTAAATTTTGGGGCCTTAACTAATGTGAAAAACTATAAACCTGGAAATTTTAGGAACCATGTTGGTGAATGTGGTTCATGGTGGTGTTGTGTTTAGAAGTTCATTCTTAAACTATAAATATTTACATGAAACTTATATGATCCATTATTAGGCATGTTTAACATGAGGTGTATGACTATATATGAAATATGGATGTTACTTGAGCTATTTGGTAAACTTAGGACTACGCCCTTTGGCGAATACCATGACTTAAGTGTATGCTAGAATTCGGGTAACATGTTCTCACTTGCTTTTATTTGATAACTTGCTATACATGGAAATATACTACTTAGGAAAACCTACTATATATAGGAACATGCTTGCTATAGAAACCTTCCATAAATAGAATTTGGAATGAAGCAAAATTGAGTCACCAACGTGTCGTTAGGATCGATTGAGTCAGTCTAAGTGTTCATACACTGTTATCTCACACGCATTTTTAATTAGGTCGTTCTTAGGAGGTCAACTGTTTACATTTTTGGTTTCAACTCTTGCCGAGCACTCTAAGGTGAGTTCACTGCCCCGCTTTTTAAGTATCTCCTTTGGGGGAGAAAACATGCTTACAAACATGCTTACAAACATACATACAAACATGCTTACAAACATTGAGATCTGGTAATTCAGTTATACTCTCTTTCCACTTATGTTCATACATAACACATTTAAAAGTCCTTAACATATCGAACCGTTAATATATGGATTATAGCGAGGAAGTATTGAGTAGTACTACTGGGTCTGACAAACCCCGCCCGAGTTAGTCGCGCTAACTTGACTGGAGGTCAAACAGGTGTAATATTTGTCCTAATCAATGTCCTTGTTCGTGTTAGACAAGGAGGAAAGGCAACAAACACAAACAGTCACGCTTCGGTTGCGAACGCATAGTGGTATTGAAACACAGCCTAGCTAGCTAACAATATAACTGTCATTACATTTCTGCAAACTCTTGAACTTACATCTTGTTGAAACCTTTGAACTCACCAACCTTTGTGTTGACACACTTTAGCATGTTTTCTCAGGTATCTAGATTCGGAGCACGATTAGGACGCATGCATCTCATATGGGTCTAATAATCGGTTTAAACCATTTTGAGCTATTTACTTTCGTTAAGCTTTTGGGCGCGTGTTTTGCGCAACGTATTTACTTATCTTTATTTATGCTTCCGCGTGTGTTAAAAACTATTTTATTGTATGGTTTAGTATGGCTAATGACTCGGGTCCTGGTTTGTCACACGCCTCGCGATTATAGTCCGCAGCTGGATTTTGAGGGTGTGACAAATTGCCCCATCATTATTTTTTTAATTTAAAAGAAAGTAAATTATATTAAAACCACTTTTATTTAATAAAATAACACACCAAATATAAATAAATACAAGATAAAATAAAATGTAACACTTGTCTCACGTTGAGATTGTTGTTTAGAGTGTAGAAAATATAAGCATGAATTGAGATTGTTGTTAAGAGTGTAGAAAATATAAGTGTGATTGAGATTTTTGTTGTCCTACATTGGTGTGTAGACAAAACAATGTGTAGCTTAAATATGTAAGAATCTAATAAAACTTAAAATCTTATGATATATTTTACTCTGGATACTACCCTCGCGCGAGGGGAGGGGGGTGCAAAAAATGGCAACTTGGTCAGCCCATCTCTTGATACACCTTCTGATCCATTGTATGAGTTAATATTTGTTTTTCTAAGTCGCACCAGCACCATATGTCTTCTATTTCTATCATTTTTTCATTTTGTATTTTTTTAATGATGCACATGTGCATCACACCAAGAAAAACCTCATATGTGTGATATACATTAATATTTTTAAAAATAAATTGCATCCTAAATCTTATAGTTATGTTATCTTTAGATCTAAAGAAACAAATAACATTTTATAATTTTTTAAATTTATGTTGCACATGTACACTATGTATCATTATCATTAGTACCACACATGTTTTATTGTTTTTAATATGTTTTTAACATAAGAATTGTTTTTCGCATGATAATTCGTTTTTTTGCAGTACTAATGATAATGATGCAGATTTGAATCACATGAAAAAAACCACGAAACGTTAATTTATTTAATATTTTTTTCAGAATTAAATATAACATAATTCTAATACTTTTAGTGCGAATTTTATAAAAAAAACATTAACGTATAAAAAAAGTTATATATGTTTTAATATTTGTTTTCGTGTTTCTCAACAAAAAAATAAATAAATAACAAACTGTTTTCACAAGATCTTTACCCTACTTGAAAAATATTACAATCCATATCATGTAATATTATTCAACTAATGTGTCTATCTATATCTCAAAATTTTAAAGGCTTTTTAATATTATGCTATCTCATAAACCGAAAAGATTTGTATTTATATATTTGAATGTTTTAGTTTATTAGTTTTTTATTTAACGTAATCTATTAAATGGTGTTTAAATTTGAAATAAAATTATTTTTAAATGTTGTTTACTTCATTTACTAATAAATATTTTTTCTTTGGAACGGCATCGATCAGGCGAACCTGGTCTCACGTGTAAACCTACCTTTGTAGGGCTATGTCCAAGGTCGATTACTCGGACCTCTGTGAGAACCAAGACACCCCTCCTGAAGCTTTCTCTTGACAGAAACCCCCTTCTGAGACCACATGATGTAAAACTGTCTCCCTTTGAATTAGAACCCGGGTCACATAGTGACAAGAGCCCAAAAAACCAACAGGGTAACCATTAGGACAAGTCCTAGTTTCTAAAAGAATTCGATTAGTTATCAAATTTTAATACCTTGCTATTTATTTAATGTTATTTAATGTATTGCTATTTAGTTAATGTTATTTAACTAGAGATCATCCGCGCGTTTCCGCGGAAATATGAAAGCAAGATATTGGTTGTAAATGTAGGAGGTAAGTCGTAATATTTGGTTGTTAAATGGACCTAAAGGGTTTTAAACAGTTTAGACTTTAAGCTGCCAAAAGACGGAGGGAAAGAGAAATGAAAATGCTAAGAAACTACCACAGTTTAGTGCACACCAACCCAATCTCGATGAAAAAAGTGGAAGCAACTAAAGAAGGGTGACCTTCTTTGCATCCCATAGTGATGTCGCACTAATCGACTACCGTTCTAGAGTCGTACAACGAAGTGATTATGTACAAGCTTGCAAGTTGTGTGTAGGAGTGTGGAATAAAAAAGATAATTAACTTCATATTATACAAAGAGCTGTGAAACATGAAGTCGATAAGTTAAATTTACAAACAAAAAAGGAAGTCATAGTATAGTTATTTTACAAACATAATTCTTTACAAGGGTAGGTGATGTTAGATTCGATCTGTCACACCCCCAAATTAACCACTAACGGAGTTTGTACCATTAAGGGGCGTGAGCAAACCAGGACCATAACCATTAGTTACAAATACTAAACGAATCAGAGTAAAGTCCAAACATTCATCATAAAACAGTTTAAAAGCTTGCAGCGGAAAGACAAACATGAATATCTTAGCACTAACCACGTGCTTTAATTACAAAACATAAATTGTTGTTCAATTCCCAAATTTAAGTTCAAAATGAAATAAGTAACTTCGGGTGCCATGCCAACCTCCGGTGGATACTCCTCAGCGATCTACAAAAGTGAAAACCACACAAGTGTCAACCTAACGGTTGGTGAGTTCACAGTGGGCATGTCATGCAGAGGCCCGGTCTCATAAGCGTATGTACCAACATATAAATAAGTAATAGTTTTGCAAAACAATGCCAAGTGTCGAATTATCGAATATGCACTAGTTAAGTAACGATTAAAGCGGTCAACCGATATCGCGGGTAGCTAATCCGGTTTCCATGCACTAAGGAAGTTCGTACCAAAGCTGACGTGACAGAGTTCGGCATTTGCCGATGGTTTGTGCCTCCAGTTGTGTTCCTCATGGGACCCACAACTACAATAGGCTGATATTGAACTCCGTTCGGCCTCCAACCGGTTGGCTACACATTTGTGTACCGCGGAGCAGGGTTTGTCAAACCCTCAGTAGATCTACCCAACATCCCCTCGCTTCGCAGATTAATGGTACTAAATTGTTGAGGACTTTTAGGTTTTAAGACATCCTTAGAAATCATGTGATATCATTTGGTTTAGACTTTAACCTACACTAGTCATATTAAAACCGTTTATGCTGGATTTCATTTGAAATCCTAAAAAGAGTTTAAGTGTCAAAATGGTTGTTCCGGATTTCATTTGAAATCCCAAATGAGTTTAAGTATTAAATAGTTGGTTGCGGATTTCATTTGAAACCCCAAGGATGGACAGTTGCAAGTGCTTTCCATAAAACACTCCAACTTCCATAACAGGTATCCCATTTGGCAATACCTCAAAATGTCAGCGTTGTTTTCCGTTAAGTAAATTCGTTGTGACCCAAACGGGCTCACAGTTAAAGGGTTAGTGAAACTCACCTTAGGTTGCTCAGCTTACGCTTCAAATAATCCAATTATGTTTGCTAACGAAGACCTAATAATCACATTAAGGTCTTAGGTGTTAGGTTGTGTCTAAACTTTAACTACGCCACTATGGCCCATAACATAGCACGTTGGAACTACGACTCGACATACCGACACACGACACCGATGGTTGATCATAAACGAGGGTTCACATCACTCAGAAATCAAAACATGTTTCATTATTGCATAATCAAGTAAGTCATGGCATAACATTCAAATAAGTTGCACAAGTTTGGGTTTTAGGTCTGGCACAGTTTCGCTACACAGTTTCGCTACATAGTTTCGCTATATGCACGGGCAGCACTTTCGCTAGGGAATGCCCGATGACACAGTTTCGCTAGCTAGATTCGCTCGAAACTGGTTTGAACTTTCGTTCATAGAAGGCACAGTTTCGCTAGATAGTTTCGCTCAAAACTGATGGCACAGTTTCGCTATCTAGTTTCGCTCGAAACTGATTTGAACTTTCGTTCAGGAGTCTATGGTTGTTTCGCTCGGTAGTTTCGTTCGGGCAATACACTTAGTTTCACAGGCGACACTATAGTTTCGCTGTATAGTGTCGCTGGATGAATATTCAAACAGTTTGCGAAACTACAGTTTCGCCTAACGAATCTGTCAGTTTCGCTAGTCGCAGAAAACTCGTAAATTTGACAAAAAATCAATCTAACAGCTTCCATACTTCATATAATTCAGTATCTAGCATGCATAAACATTTACCAACATTAAACAAGCAAATTTAACACCTTAAACATGGATTTTCACCATTAAATCTCCAAGAACACTTTTAAGCATAAAATGACCTAACTAGCATGGATCTTCATTATGGCATGATTTTACACGTAAAGTTTCAGACTTTAGGCTAGATCTAACATTCCTAAGCATCATATCAGAAGATCAAACGATTCCATGAAGGTTTGGTCATGCTTTAAAGTAAAACACATAAGAAATGCATGAAAAATGGTTTTGGGGATTCACGGTTTGGTTTCCAAGCTCGATGGATGATCTTCAAGGTTGAGATCACGGTGATTCTTGATGGTTCACGGCTGACCAGAAATGGTTCACGAGAGAGAGAGAGGAGGTGGAGAGTGTGTGTGTTTTATGTGATGGAGCATGCAAATGAGGGTTTTAGGGTTTTATTTACTTTAAATACTAAGGCTTTGGTGGGCTTATCATTGGGATTTGGGCCCCAATGATCAGCAAGTGATTAGCCCATGATTAAAACAAATGCATACATTCTAATTACTTGATTAGTCACATAAATACACATTTAAGCAATTTGTCATGCTAATAATAATAAATACGTAAATACACAATTAAGCAATTTGTCACATAATTCAACAAGTAAACAAATAGTCATGCTTTTGATAATAATCATGCATTTAAATCACGTTGCACATAATTCCACATAGTGGTAATAAATAAATAAATAAATAAATAAACACGTAACACATATGGACGGGTTCGGTGATCAACCAAAGGTCGTGGACGTATTCGGCCTAGTTAAGCATTAGTTACCTAGTTAATAATTATAACGTAACTAACGGAGATTGTCTAACGGAAGTTAACCTTGGAATTCTCGGATGTCACACGATCTTTCATGATGTTGTTGCTTGGCTCTCTGTGCTGAAGGTGATGTTGTGGCATGTGAATAAACGATTGGTGTTAGTAATGTAACAAAATAAAGTGTTGATCGAGTAATTAAATACAGAGACAGTTGGCTTTGTGCAATACGGTAAAAATTTAAAGATATAGGCACCCTTGTATTGGGTCATGTTCATATGACATTTACAAATGTTGTGCACCTCCATCAGTGCGATGGTAGAGATTCTCATCAACTTGGTTTTGAATATTTGACTTTAAATTTTACTAGATAAAAAAATATAGATATAAAAATAATAGGTGCAAAGTTAATTAAAAAGTTAGTTAATAAATAATAAGTCAAGATACTAATTTCAATAAAATTAATGAGGTGTTAATGTTTGTCGGTTGGAGATGAATGCATGAAATTTCTCCAGCGGGCAAGTAAAGCTTTTAAAAAAGAATAACTGTTTGGGCAGAGTATCGAATCCGGGTGTTTGCAGTAGTAGTTAGGTGGGTCGATCAACTGAACCGTATAACTTTCTAGTGATATTTTCACTGAGTATATATTAATATCAAAAGAAAATATACGGTAACATTTTAAAACACAAGTTGTCAAATATATAATATAGAATATTAGACTGAGTGGCCTAGCAATGATTCTTAAGTCTCCCCCACCCCTAAAGTTCCGTAAATTATTTCTGGGTTATTTGTAGTTTCTAATACTGTTTATCTACTTCATACATTGGTTTCTAGATCAAAGTTCAGTAAATTATTTATGGGTTATTTGTAGTTTCTACTACTGTTTATCTACATCATACATTGGTTTCTAGATCGTGACTCAGAATTGCTAGATATATGCATAATGTGCATACTTAATATATTTTAGGCCCAAGGAAATAAACATGTGGTTAATTAAGTTCTCATGTCAACCTGGGATACAAAGATGTTAGACATTTTGTTTAAGCCTAAGTTAAGAGTTTGTAAGTGCTATTGTTTGTAGCTGGAGTGAGAAAAATGTATTGATTTTTTAAGCAGAATGAGCTGAACTTTATATGAGTGCAAACAATTATACAGTGGATTTTTTTTTCTTTCTTTCAAATAAATGAGGTATAACATATCAGCATTATTAATAAAGATAGGAAGACAAAGTAAGAAGCCGTGTAATAACATGCGCAAAGAATGAACACCATTTTAATGTATCTCTTATACGAGGTCTAAAATTTTAAAAGTGAGGCTATAATTCTTCTCTCCAACTTCCAATCCCAAATATACATTGTCCTTTGGTATAATAAATAGTTGGGAACTATTTGGATATAGTGACGATTTCAAAAGAATTGCGACTTTGATCTTCAGTTAGATGCTATTTTGCAGTGCCCATGTTTCTTAATTCAACTTTGGTTTAATGATTCTATCTAATGTGTTTGAACAAACAGAAATAGCTTTAATGTGTCTAATTGCAATTGATGTGTGTAGTAAGCCTAGTGTGTATATACTGATGTTTAAGGTGTATTATTCATCAGTAATTTCTCAATATACATAATCCTTTTTGTTAAACATGAAGGGGCTGCAAATGAATTATATAATTCATAATATGCTTATCAAATGAGAACTATGTAAATTGAGACATCGCCTTCTCCTACAACATTGAAAGATCAAATTCTAGGGTTTGTAGTCTATGGAAACAATTTGAACAAAAAACATAAACACATCAATATAAACCAGCAACAAAGATAATAAGATTTTACAACAAAAATTGGTACAAAATCTTATAGAAAGTAAGGTTGAATAGACTTACTCTTGTTATATCAATGATCAATCCAAACCACCAAGAGACACATAAAATTAGAGGATGTTGCTGCCTAAGAGTTTTTGGATAATAATTATCCTTGATATGCGTATGTAAAATCTTCAGGAGGGTTTTGCCAATCTAATTTGGTGGCTCTTTAAAGGAAGAAAATGAAAGAACTAATCTTGATTTCTGGATTACGGATAAAAAAATTCGGCAGAGACGCGTAGAAGAATAAAGTGAAGACGGTTGTTGGTGGCTAATCACAGCGTAATCAGATGAGGCGGCGGGGATTTGACTGTGAAAAAGAGGGAGAAGATGGGAGATGTTAAATATGATCGTTAGAGGGAGGGAATGGCTGCAGAGAGTTAGAGGGAGGGAATGGCTGCAGAGAAAGGAAGAGATGCAGATTTCATGACAGGAAAAAAAATGATGGTGCGATAGAGGCATTGGGTGCGGCGGCCGTTGTAGATACAGGGAGAGATGCATATGGGTACTGCCCTCCAAAGATCTATATTATTTAAAAAGAAACTTGAATTGGGCACGAGAACATAGGCAAGGTTTAGGATTGTATATATATACAATGAGTTCCGTAATTTTTTGAAGAGGTTTTGCTATAACCGCCCAAAAAAAAGATCAAACCACCCCAAATAATCACTTGTGTACTAGTGTTATATCCTTTATCTCGATCGTTCATGAATCCGCCCACAATATATCGTGTCAGGTTGGCGTGTTAGTGGGTTAGCGGGTTGATGGGTTTTGGGTTGACATGTTGAATTCTTCAACCCAAACGTAACCCAACCCATATAACTATTCGTGTCATGTTGACTTGCTAAAATTCGGGTCGAGTTTCAGGTAAACTCACTTTATGTTTAACGATATAAATAATTAATATATAATTAAATAAAAACATTTTTTTTATAAATTGTGTCTTTCTTTGTGTTTTTTTTTCTCTTGTTCCTAATTAATATTTAATAAACTTAGTTATATATTTACCTCAATATAAAAAGAAACAAAAGGAAAACATTGTAGAACATGTACTTAGAAATAATAAAATATAATTGATAAAGAGGAAGTGGAACGACTTTTAGAAGTTTATATATAGATATATAGAGTTAAAAGTTAAATATCGAAATATATAAGTTTAATTATTAACATTTTTTATCTCCATAATATAAATACTTACTTTCAAAAACCCTTAAACAAGTTAACAGGTCGTCCCACATTTTAACGAGTCGTGTTCGGGTTGACCTATATTTTAAACAGGTCGAGTTCAGGTTGACATATTTTTAAAAAAATGAGTCATATAGGCTAATCAAAACCAGTTTTTTCTCATGTCGAATTCGGGTCGTGTCAGGAATTACCACCCCTATTAACTTATAACTTATTGTTTTTAAACCCATAATTTTTTTTTTCAAATTCAATTATGGATCTTATAAACACCCCAAAATAAAGGTTACAACTCAGTCCGACATACGGGGCAAGCGGGCAACAAGCTGCGCCGCAAGCCCTTTTTGAATAGCAAAACCTAAGCGGATAAAAATAAGTTGCTTAGCTCTAGGAGTCACTATATGTCCATGCATAACTTTCTGGATCCGCCCAAGCGTGTCCGCAGCCTCTGACGCGAGGTGCCCGAACGTGTCAAAAGCAAAGGGGACAAACACATGCTGATTCTCGAGACATGCTTTCTCGTGCTTGTCCACCTTGCCCGCAGCCGCCTTAGCAGCAGCCTGCCCCGCCGTGAAAACTCCAGAGCCAAAGCCCACAAGGGGAGAGACCCCAGTCAGATCGATGCAAGCGTGCTTCCCCCTTGACCACCCAAACACCAGGATGTCCGCCGGTCTAAGGGTCGAACGCCCCTCTTTTGGGTCAGTTAAGAAGTTGACGGGGGCTTCCTTCTTGGCTGAAATCCCAGCCTTTCTAAAAATGTCAAATAGCACATCCCGGACCCAGTCATGACGGTACTTGAACCCCGGGAGATCTTTACAGTGAACCGCGTGCTCCCCAAACGAGTCCAAACACGCCTTGCGGCAAACAGGGCACTTCTCGTCCGCGGGAAAGAGGGGTATCATAAGCCGGTACTTGAGGATAGATCGGTATTCGACCGACGACATGCGCTGCCCGAGCCCGTCAATGGGGAGAGCATGGAGGAAATCTTGGGCATGTGGTTGACGAAGACAGCTCCACACCGCTCTTTGCCTGGCATTCATATTAAACCGGGTTTCCATATCCAACACGACTTTGCTGGAAAGGGCATTCGCCAAAACATGTTGGGGTTTTGGGGGGGCGGTGTCCTTGTCAGAGAAACCTCTAGAATCAAAACCCGGTATGATGTCGCGCAGGGCCGCCAGAGCGAAAGTAAAATCCGAGTCCATGCCACAGACCCCGCTCTCCCGCAAGATGTGGTCCTGCAGCCCCCAGGATTGGGCCCTGGACGCTACAAACGCATAAGACGAGGCCTCCATAGCCGAAGAAACCCCGAGCCCTCCATGCCGGATAGGCAGGGAAGCGAGCCGCCACTGAAGGTTCCCAAAATAAGCCCCTCCACAGACCACAATGTTTTCAACTGTCTCGCGCAGGGTCTGATCAAAGCAGGAGGCCGCCTCTTGCATGTGGGCGGGGGGACATGTCCGCAGGCCGAAAAAGAGCTTGGAAACACCCATGCAAGAGCGAAGCAGGAGGAGTTCGCATTGCGGGTCCCGAATCTTGGGAAGGAGGTGCATTAGAGCGGCAGCGTTAGAAGCCCTCTTGGACGCCAACCCCTCAATGAACCCACCATCCCTACTGACTGCCCCTCCAAGGAGCTTTACCCCTAGGGCCGGCCTACTGATGCCCGAGGGGAAGAGGCCCGGCCGATCCTTCCTCCCATCGCAAGACGGCCAGAACAGCTCCGTCTTCTTGATATTGAGTTGTAAACCCAGGGAGGGGCCGGTCTATGAAATAAACTGCAAAGCTTTGGCCACTTCCTCGGAATCCCCGATGAGAGTGCCATCGTCAAGGTACCACGCGTGAAGGAGGAGGCGGCAATTTGCCCGAATCTGGTGCGCAAGGGGGTGAAGAACAAGAGCAAACAAGAGAGGGCCCAAAGGGTCTCCTTGTTGCACCCCAGTAGTAGCCCAAATATGATCTCCCCCTAAGTATAGTCGCGCAGACTGACCGTAGAGAAAGTCGACCCATGGAGATATAGACGGGCACCTTAATCGCACTTCCCGTAGTAAGGCCGACCTATCCACTACGTTAAACGCGTTGGAAAAGTCAACAGTAAGCATAGCCAGCGAGCTGTCATCATGTTTCCCCGCAACCAACCGGTTAACCGCATGCAGGATAGCCTCAGCACCCCCAGGCACCCCAACCCCAAACTGAAAGTCCCCGAGATATTTAGCCATTTCCTTCCCGACTCCTTTCATAGCAATTTTAGAGACCAGCCGCCGCCAGATGGTGCCGACAGCGATGGGCCGGATCCCGTTATCAGGTTTTAGCAGAGGTGTGAGAGGGGCCGACGCCACAAACTCGGCCAGGCCGAGGGGGCACCTCCCCCCCAACCACAAATTGACTACCAAGGTAATAGCCCCGAGGAGGCCGTTAGCGATTGCAGACCCTTCCCCGCAGAGGCTGTCCAGAAGGTGCTGGGCCCGCAACCCGTCCCTCCCGCACGAGGTCCCCTTGGGAAACGATTTAATGCAAGCCAAAACAACTTCGGTGGTAGCCACGAGTGGGGGCTCGGTATGGGGCTCAGACGGCAAGGAGGGGGGTGGTAACACAGGATGCTTCTCCTCCAAAACCCGAGTGGTGGCAGGTCCAAAAGGCGCAACCCCAGACGAAGAGAGAACTTTAACGGCGGCAGTAAAGTGACCGTCCGCAATTTTCCGGATGCAACGGTTTATGTTGGACCCCTCTGCAGCCGACTTGTCAGAAGCAGTATCAGGAGGCCCCCCTGGCCCACAAACGGGGTTTTCAAGGATGTTATCAATCAGCTGGTCAATACCCTCCTCTCCACCCCAAGCAGATAGGGAAGCCATGATGGAACGACATTGCAGGGCTTTGCGGTTCCCAGAGCGAGCCTCTTGGCGAGTTTTAGGGTTAAAAACCCTTAGCGTGCACCTAGGGAGAATAAGCAACCGAACCCAGGCCTCAATAGAATCGGGGTGAGCAGTCACCTGGAGCAGAGCAGTTTTAAGGGCCTGGGAGAAGGCCATGCGACAACTGAGAGGTAAACTCTTAACAGTGGTGACACGGGCCTTGAAGATCTTATCCAGGAGCTCCCTATCCAAATGTCTCCCACCCCCTACATTGACGGGGCCAAGCCCGGGCGGGTCAACAAGGCCGAGGGGGATGGGGATCCCGGTGATATGTCTGGCTTCGCCTTCCGATGGATTAATAAAGCGAGAAACCCCGTCCTCGTGGTGGCACAAGCGCCTGACATGGTGAATTTTCATGCACCGACCACACAACCAAGACGCAAAGGCCTTTAAGGCATCCTCCAAGGCTAGAAACACTCCGCGATCCACCGAGAGGGTGTCCCGCAACGCGTCACAGCGCTCATCACTGTTAAGGTGCGAGGTTTTAAGGTGGGCGACAAGGCGTGAGAAACCTTTGGCCCCGAACTCTCTATCACAATGCTGGAGAGATCGAAGGGGGCACCTCACCAAACGACTAGGCAACACCGAGGGGGTGGCCATACAAGCAGACACGGAACGAGGAGGACCGCGTAAGAAAAACCGCAAGGGAGTGCTAAGCAAGCACACTAGCGGGGGGGGGGGGGGGGGGACACCAACGCGCAAAGTTGGCTACCCCGGGCAAGACCACACCACAGAGTTACATGTATTGATGTCGAAATTGATATTTAAAATAACCCGAAGACCGAAGTGGCTGAAAATGGGTTTACGATCCAAAAGGCAGAAAAAGGGTTTACGAGCAAGATCGAGAAACGATTATCGAAGGGCTGAAAATGGATTTTGAAACGGTTGAGGCTTTTAAAAGTGGTTTACGATTGAGGCTTTAAAATGATTTTGAAAAAGGGTTTACGATCCAAAAGGTTGAAAATGGTTTACGATGATTTTGAAAATGGTTTACGATCCAAATGGGCAGTTTACGATCGGGGAAAGGAAGCAGCCCAAACCAACGGTCAAAATTCAAATTCGCGCTGACGTCATCGACCGCAAAATCCAACCAGTGTTTAATCAGTCATAACTTCTTCAATCCCGATCGAAACACGAAACAGAAACCACGGTTGCGATCGAAATCGAAAAAGGATTCAAACAAGATGCATATTGATATGCTTTTGTTGATGAACTTATTGTTAAATACTAATTCATTGCGCGTCTTCCACGAACACTAGCAAGTAAGAATTAACAATGATTACGCTATACATCTTTTCCGTATTCATTATTGGAGCACGTTTCATGAACCAAAAATAAATCCAATGTGTAAAAGCATAAATAAGGGGAATGTTGACGGTCACGCATATTTATTCTCTATTCAATTAAATAATACACACTTTTATCGTATTTTTTATACTCGTAGCCACTATCGAAAATTTAGATATTCAATATAATAAAAACTCAATAACAAGTCTCTACCCTAACAAGTCTCTACCCTAGAAAACTTAGTCCGGCTTTATCTCAAACTTTAAGAAATAAATGTAAATTTATTTATATATACTTAAATTTTAGAGATATAAATGTAAATGACATTAAAGACCTTTCAAAGTGTATAGAAAAATATTTACAAAATAAATCACGTATGTATGTTAAAATATATTTTAAAATAGTGTAGGAAATCATTTTGGACGGAAGGAAAAGTGCTATTTTTTTATATTTGATGTGACCACATTCAAACACATGATTCCGCCAATTGAAATCAATTTCTCATTCAATAATCAATATTCGTCATGCAGGTGGCCATTTCAGTCAAAGTTCAACATTTCCAACTTTCATATCTTGCCTATAAATACCCCCAAACATCCTTCGATATAATCAAACCATATTAACTTCCTCATACATATTCTAGAGAGAGAGAGAGAAATGGAGAATCTTGAAGCACTTACATTTGCAATGGTTGCATGTTTTTCATTTTTGTTGTGGAGGGTGTTATATTCTTGTTGGGTTTTGCCCATTAGGGCTTACAGAAAGCTTGCCATTAATGGCTTTTCTGGTCCGCCTCCAAGCTTCCCTTTTGGTAACATTGCTGAGATGAAGAAGACGAAGATCATCGAATCTTGTTCCTCGTCTTCGACTTTGTCGAATGACATTCATTCTCGTGTTTTTCCGTACTTCGCTCAATGGCAAAAAGCTTATGGTAAGACTATTCGTAACGTGCACATTTTTCTAACTTTTACTCTATTTTTTTTGTTGTGATTTCAAGTCAAATAATCACCTTTTCACTTATATATATAAAATTATTTGATTTTAAATGTTAATAACCAAAATAAATAAATAAAACAAAATGTGTGTGTTTAGATTTTAAAAATGGTAGTAAATAATACAAATTTTTTATTGTAAAAAAAATACTTCTTCTAAAAAACGGATTAGTTTTGAATATAATTTATGCTGTCAGCAAAATTGTTAAAAAAGTAACAAAAAGAGCGGCGAACTATGAAAGAAAATGTGGTGGTGTGTAGTCATCAACCGTGTAACATGCGGGATAACATTGCGCATATATAGCATAATTAAATATCATATATACCCCTAGTAATCTGACTATTTTTTTTTTTTTACAATTCAATACATATGACTTAACTTTTTGCTTTGAAGTTGTTATTAAATTTGGATATTTACAAACTGATTTTTGATTATGCAGGGAAGGTGTTCATGTACTGGCTAGGAGCTGAGCCATTTTTGTACATTGCTGATCCTGAATTCTTGAAGAAAATTTCATCTGGTGTGATGGGGAAAAGTTGGGGAAAACCAAATGTTTTCAAGAATGACAGAAAACCCATGTTTGGTGATGGTTTGGTTATGGTGGAAGGTGATGATTGGGTTCGCCATCGCCATGTTATCACTCCTGCATTCTCCCCTTCTAATCTCAAGGTTATAAAAAAATTAAATAATTAAGATTTAGGGTTATCAAGACTTCAATAGTGTTAGTAAGGGTTTCAATCGTGTCAGATTGACTGGTTAATAATCAATTGTTCGACCTGAACAAAACCATATTTTTATTCATGTAAAAAACATCTAACCCGAACACGCTTCGAAATGCCACATTCAATAAACGGGTTAATGGCGATGACCCATTACAACATATATGACAACTTAAAACTTGAACGTGACTCGCTTTTAAACGGGTTAGATATATTAATTTAAAACCTGATTTTTTCGTGTCGGTCAGAAACTGAAATAGAAATAGGAATCAGAAATAGAAAGCACCCTACATTTGTAGTATTTCTCTAATCAAACTACTTTCATATGTGTTAACAGGCAATGTCAAGCATGATGGTGGAGACAACAAGAAGCATGCTAGACCGATGGACGGATTTGATAACCAACGGTAAACCAGAGATCGAAATCGAACGAGAAATCATATCCACAGCCGGTGAAATCATCGCCAAAACAAGCTTCGGAATGAGTTTCAAAAACGGTAGAACCGTTTTCAAGAAACTAAGAGAAATGCAAGAAACACTATTCAAAACAAACCGTTACGTGGGCGTACCATTCGGCAAATACATGTGTCTGGGACAAAATCTTGAAGCCGAAAGACTCGGGAAAGAGATAGATGCCCTCCTGTTATCCATCATCGTGGATCGAAAGCGATCAATGGCTGAAAACGGTGCAGCTGGTGATCAAGAACAGCAAAATCTTTTAGGGGTTTTATTGGCAGACAGGCATGTGGATGGGCAAAAGGGGAGGGCATTGAGTACAAGTGAGCTTGTGGATGAATGCAAGACGTTCTTTTTTGGTGGGCATGAGACCACAGCTTTGGCCATTAGTTGGAGCTTGTTGTTGCTAGCGGTGCACCCCATGTGGCAAGATGAGCTTAGAGAAGAAATTAAACAAGTGATTGGAGATGGTGAGATTGATGCAACCACGGTTGCTCGGCTAAAGAAGGTAACATATTTGCTTCACTCACTAATTACTAACATGCTAGGGTTTTTTCTACTTGTTTAATTTTGGTATGATTAATTGTCTTGTGATCAATCCAAAGTTATGTACTTTTTTTAAGGAAAATTACTCGAATAGAAAATAGAAAATAGAAATTGACCGGTTAAAATAAAAAAATATATATCGAAGGTTGAAGGTCTAGTCGGTGTGGTTTTCACAGGCAAAGCGAGAGCATAGTTTATAGCTTAATCGCATGCTAAGTCAGCCAGCTAAATCTTTAATACTATTTTAACGAGTTACATGTCAAAACTGTTTATTTTTTTCGTTGTCAAAAAATTTAAAGATGAATTTTTATCCTAGCCGGTAGAAACCAGCTAGGATAAAACAAAATTACAGATACAATAGTAGATTTTTACCCATTTTGTCCAATTTAAAATTATCTTTTTGTTTTCTAACGTCTACCCAGTAAACTAGCTACTAACATGATAATATCTTGAAAACCGTTTCGTTTCTATATTTGTTGAAATGGAACATAAATTATTATATAAGAGAAAAGATAAAATAAAGTTTAAGTGTTAGACATCTTAATTTGATTTAAACACTTTAGCTAAGACACTTAGCAAGATTTAGGACACGACATGATATCTATCCTGATAAAACTTGCCAAACAAAGCAATTCAATTAATTATTATATTATATAGTACACATTTGAAACGTGCCACATATCAATATATCACCTTTTTTTTAGGAAAAGAAAAACATATCAAATATATCATGTCAATTAAAGAAATAGAATCTGATCATAACCGGCAATAAATGCTACACACCGCGTCCTAGGATAATATGTACGTTGAAGAGAGTGTTGACCGCTTGTAAAGACTGTTTTTCATACTAGAAAACACGACAACGTACGTTTTACATATAAATAATAAAAAAATATATATTTTTGTCATATTACAATTCTTTATTTTATTTGTTTTGATAAATTATACTTTATGTCAACAGATGGAGTGGGTCATGAATGAAGTTTTGAGACTATATCCAACGGCTCCAAACGTACAAAGACAAGTCCGAGGCGACATTCGAGTAGACCAGGATTCGGTTATCCCCGATGGCACCAACATATGGATCGATGTAGTGGCAATGCACCATGATCGCGAGTTTTGGGGTGAAGATGTTAACGAGTTTAAACCTGAGCGGTTCAAGGACGACTTGCATGGTGGATGCCTAAGCAAAATGGGCTATTTGCCTTTCGGCTTTGGAGGTCGAATGTGCGTGGGTCGAAATTTGAGTAGGATGGAGTACAAGATTGTTTTGAGCTTAATCTTAACTAGGTTTTCGTTTTCCTTATCACCGAATTACACTCATTTACCCTCGGTTATGCTTTCGCTTCGGCCTAAGGAAGGTTTGCCTTTGATAATGAAAACCTTGTAGACATAGTTACTTGTAACTTTACGGTTGTCAAATGATAGTGTTTAAACAAGGAACGGACCAATTTGATGTACAAGGTTCGATTCTTATATATTAAATTTTATAGAAGTAAGTTTGATGTTTGATTTTGTGATTCATATGTTGTAAACTAGGTGTTTACTCTATAAAGTAAAGGATCACTTTAAACGTTTACAGAATAATTGACGAAAGAAATCATGTCATACTTTAATGGTGCAGAAAGATACAGCTACGTATGTTCCTCTGCGTGCGTTATACGATAACCGAAAATCATCCAAGTGGGAGATTGTTCGATTTAGAATGTCTGACTGTCGATTATTTAATGTCACCATAAAGGTAGGATCCAAGAGTTACACTTTGGACGACGCACAGTTGTAATATTTAACACTAACTATTGGTGATCACAAATAAGTGTTATTACAGCAAATCATTGTTTACTAAAATAATGATTATATTAGTTATTGAGTAAAATAATTAATAGGCAAATTAAACAGTTAACGTTTAAAGGTTAAACGAGTAGTTAATCTATTAATAGTTAGGAAATTCAAATGGTGAATATTATTAAGTCAAAAGGTTGTTTTGATTAATAATAAAGAATAATCGTTATTCAGTTTTATGATAAATTGAGATTTAATTTATAAGATAAATTAAATATAAATAGTTATTGTTATTATTATTAAAAGCGTTTAATGATAATCATCCTAAAAACGTTTTAGTTAAATAGTTAATTAAAACGTGGTGATTAACTATGAAAGTTGTATCGGGTTTGTTTCGTACAAATAGACTTTGTTGGGCATTAACTGTTATTGAAAGATTTATGACTTCGGAAAGAAGTTAGTTATTTGGGGACCAGAGTGTAATTTGTATTCCTATGAACAGGTAGTTTCTAAACTCAAATCAACCTCAATCGATCTCCACCAATAAATTTAGAAAAACCAAAAACCCTAATCACCTCCTCTCTCCATCACCGCCAACCAACTCCACCACCAGAGCCACCATCGCCGGTTGACCGCCGTACGTTCGATCACCACCAGAGCCACAACTACCATTTCATCACATTACACGGGCAAGTATACCCATCGTGGGCAGTATAGTAGTGGTAAGTTGAATCGGGGTCGATCAGGACACAATGGAAAATGAGAGCCCCCGAATCCTGGTTCATGACGGCGTGTCAAGTATGGTTGTTCCCCTACTGGTTCATGACGGCGTGTCAAGTGAAGTGGTGTCACAGGGCCGGCCTTTGGGATTTCGACTCCCCAAATGGTCTGTGATACGTAAAGAACGCTTGGTTCAGAAAATCAGTAATACATTTTCAATAAAAAGGGTTTTTATAAATTCATTAGACACACCTTGGACCATTGCAATAAAAACAACTTGAAGACTTCTTAAAAGTTTGTTAATCCTAATCAAGTGTAAGAATTTGGCCAATCATGGCTTGAAGATTTTCCTGCCAGTAAAAGAAGATTTCATAGACAAGATACTTTCATTTACTAAACTGGTTGAGTTTCTTACAGACTCTTACATACTTGAAGATACAAAGGAACCAAGTGGCTTGGTAACTAATCTACAAGTGAGGGGGAGAGAAAAGAATTGAACGAGTTGAGAAATGAGGGAGGGCAAGCTTTTATAGTTAAATTCTGGAGAACGGCACGAGACGTACTCCATCAAGCACGGGCCGTGCTATGTCAGGTGAGTAGAGTTTTGTCTCTTCTGATGTTAGTGGCACGGGGCGTGTTGCGCGGAGCACGAGGCGTGCTCCATCAGAGAGGTCAGCGGCATGGGGTGTGCTAAGTCAGGGGCACGAGGTGCTGATCAGAAGCCAATCCGGGTCGGGCACGGGGCGTGCTTGATGAGGCACGGGCCGTGTTAGAGAAGTGTTTTCCAAACTCTTGCATTTTCTTTGCCTTTTTTGCTAGATAATGCTCCTTTTTGTACTTTGTCTCTAGAAAACCTGAAAAACTAAAAAGAAAACAAAATTGCTTTGTTTTGTTGTTAGTAGCTAGGTTTTTCTCCGACTTGTGAGGATATTTAAGTTTAATAAATATATATGATTTAGCGTATATCAAATATCCCCACACTCAAACGTTTGCTTGTCCTCAAGCAAAACTTCATAATAAGGGGCTTTGACACATCCCAAATCCTCATTTTAGTGTTTTGCCAAGACTTATATGTAACATCTCTAAAAACTTTGCTAAAATCGGAGGAAAATTTTTGCGATTATAAATTGGATTCGGTAAGCCCAGTTAGGCCCAACAGGCCCATTAACTAATTCGTGGCCCAACAAAAGCCCAATCATTATAAACAATGTACAGATAAATTGTTAGAAACGATAACCTGTGCGAATCAATGCGAGAAACGACGAAAGCCGTAAACCATTTGACTACGCGATAGTAACCGATATCGACCTTTTAATTATTTGAGATGGTTTTAATGGTTCAGTGGATTTATAAATAATTTTACTGAGTGATTATTAAGAATTACAGTCGCATAAATATATTCAGTTTGTAAAGACGGCAAAGAATGACACTCGCGTTGGATACGCGCTTTATACCGCGTGTTTAAGAAAATAATCATTAGATTATACATAATATAACGTTTTAAACATTTGGAGTATGTTTACGAGGCTTTTGTAATATTTAGACATGTCGGGATTTATCATGACATATTACATGACAATCAGTATTTAAAGTGTTCGAGGATCGCGGTATAATACCAGTTATCTAATCGTAACCACTCAAATTAAACCTTCATATAAAAAGGGTTATAACTCATTTCTTATTGATTTAATCAAAAAAAAAAACTCACACACACTTGTGTGTTGGAAAGAGACCGAGAGAAGGGGAGATGGCGGCTCACCCCGGTTTTCCGGCAAACCACCCAGGCCGGCTACGGCGGTCTCCGGCGATGAAACGGCGGTGCCACGACGGCGGTCTAGTTTCGAGCTCTTTCTCCTCCTTTTCTCCTCCTTCTTCTCTAGTTCCATCCACATCCTTCTTGAGTTATTATCCGATCCAGAACGGCGACAGAAGGACGGCAACAGCCGTGTAGGCGGCTAGGGTTCCGCCCTAAGGCGGCTGCGGCGGCTCTGCCGTGTTCTGCTTCCCTCTTTTCTTTCCTGGCTCGAATCCATGGTACCCGTGGGTTAATTCTGGTCGCGATCGAGAGTACAAAGCAAGACAGTGGCGGCAGGAGATAGGGTTCTGCCTAACTGCAGCGGCGGCGGCGACGCCCCCTCGTGATTTTTCCGGCGACGGTAACAAGATATGGACCCGTGGGTTCTTCTCGCTTGTGTCTTCACTTTATTCTTGTTATAAAACTCCGATATATGATTGCATGTCGCAGATTCGAGCGAATAGTGGGCTTTAATGATGAATGGGGGTTATTTACGGTGGTTATAGGGCTGTCCGACGGCGGCCATGGCCTCCGGCCGCCGGAACAGTGGCAGATGATGATGATGAAGGTTGTGGTTGTGTCGGGAATTCTCGAAGATGTGTTTTGATGGAATTTAAGGCTAAACTGAGTTAACTCGGTACCGAGTCAACCGAGCCAACTCGGTAAACGTTTCTGGTCAACGTTTTTATATGGTCAAACAATGTCAAATCAGGAAACTGAGCACGAATTATTACTCGGGATGAAAAATCGTGTTGGATGGACTACTCATTGGTTGAATTCTGAAATGTTACGATTGTACGGTTAACCGGGTTCGAGTCGCGTACCGACCGAAAGGTATACCGTGTTCTGATATCTCATAATCATTTTGATAACCTTGTACGCAAGTATCGCGACCCACAAAAACTGTTATGAAAATTAAAATGTTGTATGAACCGCAAAACATTATGAAACAAGAACACTCGTCGTTATTTACAAACTTTCCCATAAAAACTAAACTAGTTATTACCGGTTTAATACAAAGATCTATGCTTTAGTTGTTGTAAAAATGTAAATGAGATAACATTACTTGAAGTTTCAAAGTTTAAATAAAAATATATGTTTAGTATTGCACTATGCAACAATACTAAAAACAGAAAAATTCAAGTTCTATAAAACTTGAAGCGATTCATGACACACACTTTTCTAGAATCTGATTAAACACTAATTGCAGATCGCGAATGTCACAATACTTAGTATTGCATTATGCAACATTAGTATTGCATTATGCAACATTAGTATTGCATTATGCAACATTAGTATTGCATCATGCAACAGTTTAAATACATAATATTTAAGCTCAATAATTTTTGAGGTTAGGACATTTTGTGAACCAAGATGACAATTGATATATATACAAATATGAAAATACCATAACAAGCATTGAGTTTATGAAATATAATACCGAAATTACAGTTAAAACAAGATATTTATTATAACAAATAGTCTTGTTATTGTATTGGCTTAGGTTCACTATATTAGTGATAGTCTGACCACCAAAGTAGATCATCAAAGCTAAAGTTGCCAATTAACCATGTGAGTTCCGTTTACCTTGCCTTAACTGTTTTAAAAGCTTTTGGGCTCCAAAGAAATAATGCATAGCCAGATCTATGCTATAAAATTGATTGCGTTATTGTCTACATAATGAAAGATGGCTGGTATGTGAAAAATACTACAGATAGTATGCTAGAAACCATTTGGTGCATGTGTTGTACCCCGTGACTTATATATATGATTACTGGTTGATTACTAGTCATTACCATGCGTGACAGTTGTATGTAGCAATAAATGCAATGTGACAGAAAGTTAAACAGGTACGGCTCACCAACAACTTGATAGTTGTTGATACTAGTGGTTTACAAATTTTGCAGGAAATCAGTAGAGATCATCCAAGTAGGTGACTTTACAGTAAAATGCAAAGAAGTCAAATAGTTATCAAGAACCATCGGGCCCAGTGACCTAGTATTCTGTTTAGATACTAGAAACAAACTTATTATTATCATCAAGTGATTGTAAAACTTATCAGGCTGTCTGTAAATAATCTATTGTTGGTTGTTTAAAATACATTATTATCTGTTGCTTCCGCGTGTATCTGGTATTGACATCCTGTTTTCCACAACACATCCCCCGACCCTGACTGGGTGACAGGTGCAGGCGGGGTGTGACACTATGCTTTTTTAAAAAGTTTTACCTCCTCTATTTTTCTTATTTTGTCCCATAATTTATTTCTTACCTTATTGGTTGAAATAATTTTAATATTGACAAGCCTACTCATAAATTTATTTAATTTCTTACTTACATACATGCCTCGCAAGTGGTCACTCGTCACTTTTGGTTGGAGATTTTTAGGGTAGACACTCATACCAAGGTAGCAATGAAACACAGAGCATATACTTGACATGAAATCGAACCGCCACCGATCTTATCAGAAGTTGTTGGATAATCATGAGGGCTTTAAAATGGTAGGCTTGGGGTAAGGGTATGATGGTTTTATTTGAAAAGGGAGGAAAAAGGGGTACATAAACGGTTTCTTATTGCTTTTCAAGAAGTTTGGGTTTTCATTATTTTCTAAATGAACCTTCTAGAGGCAAGTAGCTTTTTTTTTATAGACAAAGGGTATAAAGTCTAAGGTTCGTCTAGACTTCATGCCTTGTTATTGGTTTTTGAGAAGATAGTGAAAACTTTTACTTTTGAAAGTTTTTTTTTTCGAAATACCGTTTACTTACTAAAATAAAGGGGCGTAAAAGAAAAAGTTTAGGGTTTAAGTGGTACATTACAGAGGGGGTTTATTCTGCAAGTATGTTTGGGTTGAAGAAACAAAAAGGTTTAGGCTCAAAGGGGCTTACTAGGGGGTATTTTTGGGTAGAGAATAAGATGCGAAGAGAGAGATCTTAGGTGCCTCAATCCTTTGATGCTGTGGCTTCTGATTTTGTCCGTCTTGGAACGTATTATCGTGTCAAGTTCTACCTTTATCACATTTACCTGGTTTCTCTCAAAGACAAGAAAAGAGAATATTTTTATAGGTGATCATGTTATAAATGCTCAAATTCTCACAGTCAAGGGAAAAGGAAAAATGTAAGTTTGTAATTAAATAAATTTAATTTTCTCTTGTCAATAAGATTTTTATTTCAAGTCTTTGGGGTATTTATAAGTTAATGGGTAAAAATTTTGATAAATGAGAGGAGGAGAACTTTTTGGACATATTTCTTAGAAAAACAATAAATTTTTGAAAAAATTTAGGCAGTACAGAAGCCGGTTTTCCAAGGAAGTTTTATGTAAGGCTTGAGTTTGGACAAAGCAAAAGTTTAAGATCCCGGAGTTTTACTCGAACCATTCCCATCCCCACACTCAAATTGCACATTGTCCTCAATGTGTGAAATTATATTTAGATTAAGGATAATGTAAAAGAAAAGTCAAGGGTTAGGAAAAATTGGGTAGAGTTTCCTCTGTAAACAGGACGTTTACCCGTGGACTGATTACCACGCCATACTGTTTTGACCTCCCGGTCTAGTTAGCTGTAGAGGTTGCCATGTACCTGTTTCTAAACTACTCAAGCCACAACACAATTTAAACTAAATATGAGATAAGCTACTGATTACTATGTGTCATCATCCACATACAAGAACCAAAATAAAATGTTATCAATGTCAAGTGTCATATGCACTACATACCATATGCAAACCAAGAGTACGTCATACCTGTCAGTTATCACCCGAGTCAGACTCTGAGTCATCCTCCCTGAATTCAACCGACATAGGGTTTCCTATTTGCTGCTCTTTGTCTATTATACTAAAGGGATAACGAGTGGTGATTGGGATGAATCTGCGGATATATTCCATATCTGGTAGATGATGGTTGGGGACCTGCGGAGCTCTTCAGGGATATCTATATCGTAGACCCTGTAGATGAAGTAGATAAGTCCTCCCATGTACAATGAGCTATTATGGCGTCCTCCAAAATATGGTTGCATAGGGTGTGAGGGAGATTCAGGTGAGGGGTGTTCAAAAAATATCCGAGTCCGAATCCGTATCCGATATTATCCGAAATTCGTCGTATCCGAATTATCCGAAAATTTCGGATATCCGAGAATTTCGGATATCCGAAATTCGGATATCCGAAAATTTGGACTTGGACTTGGACAAGAATTTACAAAATTTTCGGAAGTTTCGGATACCCGGTATCCGAAAATTTAAATAAATTAAAATAAATTTTATAATAAAAAAATAAGGAATTATTGAATACTTGGACTATGTTTATTTGTTTTGTCGTTTTTTAGGTCGAACTTATGTTTATTTGTATTTGTAGACTTGGAATATGTTTATTTGTTTTGTCGTTTTGTCGTTTTTTTTGGTTAAATTGTGTTTTTTTTTTAAAAAACTGGATTTTCGGATATCCGTTTTAACTATCCGAGTCCAGTCCGAAATTTCGGATATCCGAAATTTCGGATATCCGAAATTTCGGACTTGGACTTGGACAACGAAAACTGATATCCGAAATTTTCGGATACCCGAAATTCGGATATCCGAAATTCCGGGTATCCGATTTTGAACACCCCTAGATTCAGGGGCTCCCTTGCTATGAGACTGTAGAATACCAGCATATCCCTTGAATCGAATGTCACTGCTGAGTTCCCTCGAGCAAATATTGATCTGGCGAGGCAGTGGTGGACGTAATGGTGTAGCGGGTCAAGTAGTCTCGAGCTCCTGGTGGTGTTTGGGTCATAAACGGTCATCCCGGCGCCAATCAATTCCCATAAATGCTGTTGGATTGATCCATATTCTAGGTTAGACTGGTGCTCTTAGTACGGTAGGCACCATATTGAGTTTGCTAGAATCTCCATCTCGTGTCGTCGGTAGATTCCTAGATCAATCATTAACTGAATATTTATCATACCACGTCCGCCCTAGTCTAAACCTTACAGCTTCTGGTTCATCTATGTCCGTGATGGCAGGGTTGAACATAAAGGATGCCATGAACTCGATCGTGCAGTTTCTAACCCCCATGGGTGAGAATCGATCAAAAAGCCACACAATCTGGTCTGTCATCATATTTTCGTACTTGTCAAGTTGGTTGAGATGCTCGAGAGTCGCAGGGTGAGGTATCACGGCCAGGGAATCGCGCCGTGTTATGAGCCTTCAGAGTTTTTATCGGTAGTATCTTTCTTCCGGTTCATGAAAAATGATCCAATCTGCCCTGAAATGGAGGACAAGATGATATGAGTACAAATTTCACGAATGAAATGTAGTTTTTGGGGTGGTCAGACGGGTTAGCAGGGGGCGTGCTTGACTAAGCACGACCCGTGTTGGTCAGAACGGGAGAAATGGCGACTTTACGACGAACAACACGGAGCGTGTCGGGTTAGACACGGGGCGTGTTGCTCCTTCACAGTTAGTTTTCTTTTCTCACGAGCGGCATGGGGCATGCTCACCCTAACACAGCCCGTGTTGATTATCCGAAGAGCAGCACATGGCGTGCTTAACTAGACACAGCCCATGTGTCCTTCACCATTCAACCGAAAAAATCGAAAGTTTGCGAAAAGTTTGAAAATTTCACATCAATCGGTTCGCAATTTTCCGATTTAGCAAACCCTATCATCCGTTTTTACAAAACATCATTTTTACCATATGAATCTAAGCTTTTTATAACTTAGGGTTCTTGAGGAAAAAATAAAAAAAATTGCTTTCAATCCGTGATTTTTGACTTACATTGATAACTAGGATGATTACTCGACACTTATTGAACAATATCCTACACAGATTTTTATCTAATTCGGGTCAGGTTTGACAAATTCGATTCTAGCCCTATTTTGATTAAAAAAAAAAAAAACTAACTAAACTAGAGATTTTGAAGAAAAAGTGGAAGGATTTCGAGATACTTACATGATGGTGATGTGGAGAAGAAGATTCGTGGTCAAGTGGAAATTTTCACCCAGAGAGAACCTCGAGCACGACCGGTGTCAAATGATGTCACAAATGGGGAGGAAACCCCTTTTGTTCGATTGCTGTCGCGAGCAGCACAGGGCATGCCTGTAGGGGCATGGGACGTGCTTTCCTTTTATTAAACCGTTTTTTAGACATTTGAGACGTGTCGGGCGAGTGATTTCATCTGGTGAATATGCAAGTAATTCCGAACTTCAATTTTTCTTTAAATATTATAATTTTTTTCTAAACTAAAGCAGCTTTGTTTATTTACAGGTCGCAAGTTAGACCTGATTTATTATCGTTTTGATAAATTTCAAAAACTTATTTTGAAGAAAAATCCTATTAAATTTTGTCAGGCGGGTAAATTTGAGAAAACGTTTTTCATATTTTCAAAACAAGTGTGAAATAGACCGAAACACTTACCTGGGCCGACGGTTAGTATTTCTACGTGAGTTGTAAAAAATAATTTCCCTGGCCGTTGATTTTTCATCTTTCCTTCTGGCTTCCTGTTCCTTCGCGTGGGTCCTTCTTGTACCTGATATGAGGGTTTGTTGGCCAGACAAAATCTTCTGCGGGTGCAGTGTAGGTAAGAGACCAAAAATGAAAAGTTTTTTTTAGGATATATATAATAATAATACTAATACCAATATAATAGGACAATTTTTTTGGTTAAGCTGTTAACTCGGATTTTTCTTGGAATCCTCGTTTGTGTCCCCGACAAGGGCGCGAAAAAACTTGGTGTGTGCTGAGGTGTTCTAAAAATATGGCAATTTATAATACCTATGTAGCAGCTAAAGCTTTTAAATTTATATTACCTGATTTACTTGACAACTACCATTTCACCACATTACACGGGTAAGTATACCCATCGTGAGCAGTATAGTAGTGGTTTGTTGAATCGTGGTCGATCCGGACACAATGGAAAATGAGAGCCCCCAATACTCAATCTTTGTTTACGTTTAACCAAAGTCTATTTTTTTTAGGAAAATAGTTTTTACTACTAAATATAAATATATATATGTAATATATAAATAAAAATGGATCTTTGATCCTAAGTATGGCGGAGTCAATATTGATTGGAATAACGACGCTAGTAACTAATAGTCAAGTTGTGGTTTTATTACCTTGGCTCAAGATTGTTCACTAGCAGAAGGTCAGCCACCTTTCGGCCCTCTTTCCTGACTCACCATCCCACTACGAATCGTATGCGAGGAGTACGAATGTCGAGGGAAGGTGCTGCCAGTGGACAAATGAAGTGGTGTATTGCCACTTAGTTACGGGGTCCCTGAATCCGGCAAATTTACCGTACTCGACACGCCATCATGAACCAGCAGGGGAACAACCTTGTGTGCCGGATTGTTTTATTATAAAAATGATCTTTTTAAGGGGCTAAGACCAGTCTCATACACCGCTCTCACCTAATGTATGTCTGAACAGAGCCAAGTTCACGAACACGTACCTCTCGGTTCCCGTGAAGTGACAAAATATTACCAACCCTCGTTCCCAACCAAGTACTTTCAGCCAGCATGGTCATCCGAGTTGCTTACATAGACATAAGGACCTCGAACGTATCATGTAGCATGGGCGAGTCACCTTTTGGATTATGCATCGTCCCTCGACCTGGTGTCACAGGTCCGGCCTTTGGGATTTCGACTCCCCAAATGGTCTGTGATACGTGAAGCACACTTGGTTTAGAAAATTAGTAAGAAACTTTCAATAAAAAGGGTTTTTACAAAGTCATTAGACACACTTTGGACCATTGCAATAAAAACAACTTGAAGACTTGTTAAAAGTTTGTTAATCCCAATCAAGTGTAAGAATTTGGCCAATCATGGCTTAAAGATTTGCCAGCCAGTAAAAGACGATTTCATAGACAAAATACTTTCATTTACTAAACTGGTTGAGTTTCTTACAAACTCTTACATACTTGAAGATACAAAGGAACCAAGTGGCTCGGTAACTAATCTACAAGTGAGGGGGAGAGAAAAGAATTGAACGAGTTGAGAAATGAGGGAGAGCAAGCTTTTATAGGCAAATTCTGGAGAACGGCACAGGGCGTGCTCCATCAAGCACGGGCCGTGCTATGTGAGACGAGCAGAGTTTTGTCTCTTCTGATGTCAGTGGCACGGGGTGTGTTGGGCGGAGCACGGGGCGTGCTCCATTAGAGAGGTCAGCGGCATGGGGTGTGCTAAGTCAGGAGCACGGGGTGCTTATCAGAAGCCAATCCGGGTCGGGCACGGGGCGTGCTTGATGAGGCACGGACCGTGCTAGAGCAGTGTTTTCCAAACTCTTGCATTTTCTTTGCCTTTTCTGCTTGATAATGCTTCTTTTTGTACTTTGGCTCTAGAAAATCTGAAAAACTAAAAAGAAAACAAAGTTGCTTTGTTTTGTTGTTAGTAGCTAGGTTTTTTTCCGACTTGTGGGGATATCTAAGTTTAATAAATATATATGATTTTGCGTATATCAGCGGCGTATGGGCACGGTGGAAAATTCCAATTAGGAGACCACTGCGAGGGAGTGTTGTACATGTTTTTAGACCAAGATTGTGGGAAGTAAGACATATTGTTGTAATTTC
Source organism: Deinandra increscens subsp. villosa (assembly GCA_039602395.1). Lineage (NCBI taxonomy): Eukaryota > Viridiplantae > Streptophyta > Magnoliopsida > Asterales > Asteraceae > Deinandra > Deinandra increscens. The sequence continues at coordinate 23,395,468 of JBCNJP010000007.1, forward strand.
CACGTCCACGGGAACGTCCTCGACCCAATCCCCGACCACCCTTCCTTCTGCCGCGAGATGCATAATCGAAGAAGCCTCAACCTCCTATGTAATCAGATTACCCACATCTACGTTGTTTTAGTAGTTAGTTTTGGAATTTTATGACTGTTGTGAAGTCGAGGAGGACTGTAAGGGGTTGTTTGCCATTGTATTAAAGGGGTGTTTGGTTCGCGGAATTCGTTGAACTTTTAATTGGAATTGGAATTGTAATTGGAATTCAAAGGAATTAGAATGTGAAGGAATTGGAATTCAAAAGAATTAGAATTAAAATTAAAATTCAATAAAACCACAACTAGACCCGTCTCACGGACCAGTCCGACCGGACCCGACCCCCATACCAACATGACCCAACATCCGAACCGACACGACCCGACGCCTGGACCGACCGAACCCGCCCCAACCCCCGGACCCGACCCGACACCCGGACCATACTGACCAGACCTGATAGTCGGACCGACCGGGCCCTGCTCAACCCAAACCCGGACCGACCCGACACGACCCCGGGCCGGATCTGACACCCG